>CM055755.1:2602225-2647225 GCA_029465975.1 Dallia pectoralis | reverse complement strand
CTCAGGTGGTGATGGACAAAGCGTCCAGATGGACTCCATAAAGTCTGGCCTGGTTGGCTCCCAGGTGGAGCTGCGTTGCATCTTCCAGAACTCCAACCCGCCTGTGAAGATATCTCAGGTGACGTGGCAGAAGTTTTTGAACGGCACCAAACAGAACGTGGCCATCGCCAACCCCTCCCTGGGCGTGTCCGTGCTCCCCCCGTTCAAGGAGAGGGTGACCTTCAAACAGGCCGCCGTTCGCAACCGCACTCCGTCCCTGGAAGACACCACCATCACGTTCTCCAACCTGAAGCTCTCGGACGAGGCCGCCTACATCTGCGAGTACACCACGTTCCCCGCAGGGAACCGGGAGAACATGGTCAACCTTACTGTCTATGGTGAGTACTAGTTAACACAATACTCAACCCTGGTCGAGTCCCCAGTAACGCGTGCAAACCCGTGTTTAGTTTGTAATTCGTGTGACGGCTGACTCTTCGTGTGACGGGCGAGCAACCAGGATACGTGCCATTTGGTTTTTATATTAATCCAGACGAATGTTAGTAGCAAGGAAGTGCTTTCAGATGATGGGGGGTCCATAAAGGTTCTGGTAAAAATAATGTCTCCTAGCCGGATACTAGCACTAATCACTTTAATTGCACAGCTACTCTAAAATCTACAGGGTGCTTTGGTACCGACAAACGGTCGATCTACAAGCTGCACAGAATGATCCTGTGTTTCCATGCATCAGTTGGGCTGAAGATTTTGTTGTGTGGAGACGTCCTACATTATGAGTATTGTCCTCGTTTAACACGCTTTATTTATATACTAATTATATAATTTATAATTGGTTTTCTGGATCACCCATGTTGCGTTCGTACACGTATTCTTCTGTCTGCATTACATTGTTCCTCACTTTATATAAGCTCGCCTCTTTTGGGGGTTGCTAAAATATTTCGCTGGCTTCAGTATGCAACTTAAGAGTCCATTTCTGCTGTAGCCAAATGTTTATTTCAACCTGTGTCTTGTCTAGAATGTAGTCTAGTTAAAGCAGGCTTCATACCAGAAACCAATCCTTGCAAGAAAGCAGACAGGGTCACATGCTGAGATAATTAGCAACTCTTTTAAAAATGCTGAGAAATATTGGTAATCATTACATGACCCTCTGCACGAGATATAAAACGAAAAAATACAGAAGCCTCTACAGAAATTCTCTCAAGCTTTATTCCCTGATTGTCTTCCGGGACAGAATTGCAGTTATTTTATTTCTTTACACAAACTAATCATTGTCCCTTTTGGACATACACATCATCTATCAGAAACAGACTGTGTCCACATATAAAGACAGACAGAAACAGACTGTCTCCACATATAAAGACAGACAGAAACAGACTGTCTTCACATATAAAGACAGACAGAAACAGACTGTCTCCACATATAAAGACACACAGAAACAGACTGTCTCCACATATAAAGACAGACAGAAACAGACTGTCTCCACATATAAAGACAGACAGAAACAGACTGTCTCCACATATAAAGACAGACAGAAACAGACTGTCTCCACATATAAAGACAGACAGAAACAGGCTGTCTCCACATATAAAGACAGACAGAAACAGACTGTCTCCACAGATAAAGACAGACAGAAACAGACTGTCTCCACATATAAAGACACACAGAAACAGACTGTCTCCACAGAGCGGCAGCTGACACTTGCAGAGGTTGTTGAATCTCCTGATTTTAGATGTAATTAACAGTAGCGCTTCGGTGTGTTTTCCATTAAGCTCCTCCAAAAAGAAGAAGCGAGTGGCTTAAGTAATAACTAGTCTCTGCTGTGTCTAACAAGAACCCTATGTTCTCCTCCATATATCCAGAACCCTGTGTAATGTCCTCCTCCTTTTAACTCTGTGTGTGTGTGCCTGTGTGTGTGTGTGTGTGTTTGTCTTTCTGTGTGTGTGTGTGTGTATTTCTGTGTCTGTGTCTGTGTGTCTATCTGTGTGTGTCTGTGGGTGTGTGTATGATGTCTTTCTGTGTGTGTGTGTGTGTGTGTGTGTGTGTGTGTGTGTGTGTGTGTGTGTGTGTGTGTGTGTGTGTGTGTGTGTGTGTGTGTGTGTGTGTGTGTGTGTGTGTGTGTGTGTGTGTGTCGGCTGATATTCAGTGAAACCCAGGATACTTGAGTCAAGATAAGGAACTGACAGCATTCAAAGAGCCTCCTTCATGTCATAACTATCTGTACTGTGGCTCGGCACATATCTGCTCTTCATGTCGCCACTAGACCCACGGTTCCACGTTTGATGCTTATCCTGTTAACGTGTGCCTGTCTGAGCCTGGGTTCTGATGTCGCGCCAGTTAAGTGCTAATTGGCATCTTTCAGAACCATTTCGATTGGGCGACTTTGTTCATTTGAACAGGCAAGTGGCTCCACTGTCTGGGAAAGCTTTCGTGACAACCGGGGTTTGGCTTTGAGCAGGTTAGGCAGCGAGGGGAAAAACAAGTGCTTCTCCCTTTACCTAAATCATCACAGAACCAGATTTGAGTCTCTCCATCTCCCAACTTGGAAAAATAAAATCAACTCGAAAACGGAGTCATGAGTAAATCAGAGGTTTCGGGTTGAGTTGAAGTGAGTATGAATAGGTACGCAACTAGAATGGAATTATATTAAAAAAGGCACACACACAGTCACACACACACACAGTCACACACACACACACACAGGCACACACACACACACACACACACAGTCACACACACATACACATACATACACACACACACACACACACACACACACGCATTACGTAGTTATTGGCTTCACAGACGTAGCTATTATGTTCTAATGAATAGTATTGATATTGCGGCAGTAATATACTTCGAAAGCAGCTACAAAGACAAATAAAATAAAAAAACACTTTAAAAACATTCAAATGAATGCAGAGAAACAAAGAACTCATTCCACACTATAATTACTTTTTCGCAATTGATATTTCTTTTCTATGTTTTGCTTTTATTAAAGACACAATTTATTTGTTTTGCTTTGATATGGTTTTCTTTGTGTTGAAGACTAATTTGTTATACAATCATGAAAATATACAAATTGTCGATATATATGTATATATTTATATTTAAAAAAAAAACAAAAAAAAACAGGGCAGCCTATTTCTGCAGAGTGCTATGTTCTCAGTTTCATCCGTCACACCTCGGACGTTTGTCAGCGTTCTCACATTTGCTCTCTTCTTTCCAGCGCGACCTTTGACCCGGATGACATTGACCGCGCCCACCATAGTCGCCCGCCCGCAGAAGCGCAAGACGACCGTGGCGACCTGCCTGTCGGCCAACGGGAAGCCCCAGAGCAACATCAAGTGGGAGACGAGACTGAAGGGCGAGGCGGAGTTCCAGGAGACCAAGAACGCCAACGGGACCGTGACCGTACGCAGCAACTACATTGTGATACCCGGCAGAGAGACGCACAAGCAGAAACTCACGTGCATCGTCACCTATCGTAACGAGAGGATCGCAGACAGCGTCGTGCTGAACGTGCAGTGTGAGTAGCGAGAGGTGCTCTCCGTCCGTCACGTAATCTGACGAGTTACTGCGCGTCTGAGAGCAGCAGGGGGTGTGGAACCCGCACGGGAGTCTTGTGCAGTGCCAGAGAAGTTGTGAAATTGCGTTATATATCATAATCAGGGAATTATTGGGCATAATAAAGTCATTACAATAAATTTCATCATGCCGTAACCGCTAAATAATGTTGGATAAGTACACATTAAGAACACAGCTATTGCCTGTAGCTTTTTTCACCGTGTGACATGTTCTATCAAATCTGCCACTGAATTAAACGTACTCGGAAATCCCAAGGAGTGAAATTAAATGAAAAAGACAAGGCATCCCTGTTTGATATCCACAGCAGCTCCACCTCACATCATACAGGACTTAAAAAATCTGCTGCTAATGTCTCGTTGCTGGAGACCACGGGACAACTTCTGGGGTCTTATAGAGTCCACGCTGTAGTAAATAAAATACTGCTCACACATGTAACTTTTCCTGAAGTCCTTATTGAGGTCGGAAGAGCGTTTTCCCAGAGGAGACCTGATGTGAAATGCACTTTAAACATGAGCACTTGTCACATTAAGAAATCCATACGCTTCAAAAACAGAAAGCGCAGAAGTGTTAAGAGTCTCTCGCGTACGCCTCGCTCGGTCCAACTTATAGCCAGGAACTGTGGGCTTTTCCTAAAGATCCTTATTTACTTTTGATTGCCGCAGTCGACCGTTGTGTTGTTCACTGTTTAGGATGGTCCTTCGGTCTAATAACTGCCCTCTCTCTCTCTCTCTCTCTCACTCTCTCTCTCTTTCACTAACTCTCTCTCCCCTTCACAGATGAACCAGAAGTCACCATCGAGGGCTTCGACGGAAACTGGTATCTGAACCGTCCGGACGTCAGCCTCACGTGCAACGCCGATGCCAACCCTCCTGTCACCGTGTACCAGTGGAAACTGTACGTGTTTAACTTTATTAATGGGTCTAAGGGTTTGGCATGAAGTAGCTTCTCAAGAAAAACCTCCCACCAGTCAACCTGTGGGTCTACATAACCTTAATAACAGTTTGCACACTGCCGACTGAGTGCGTTTCCTGATGCTTCCACATGTGACATGCAACAAAACCACACAAAGACATGACCAAACACAGGGGACCTGAATACTCTACTAATGAGGGAATGGGCACCGGGTGTCTGTGATGACGAGACCGGACAATATGTGAAGGGAGAAGGGAACGATGGCGGCTGGAAGAGCGGTGGAGATGTATGCCGAAGCCTGCCCCCAGGTGGCGCTAGAATGGCTTCGGAGGGGGCTCTGACAATATGCGCGTAAATAAAGGACAATACATGGTTGTGGACGCATACAGATGCTTTCCACAGCATAGTGCCTATTTACATATCAAATTAAAGTTCATTTTCACCTCCTTAATTTGGTGGCTGAGGAACCGCTGACACACAAGCAGACAAAAACAATCAGCGAGCTCTTTAATCTCCATCGAACTATCTTGTTTTGTGGCAGTGATGCGGTAAGAGCCTAGTTGCAAACATAACAAGATGTAGAAACAACAAAGCGTGGCTTTGATAATCCCTCACACAGGCCCCATTCCCTCTACATCACATGCAGGTAGATTAGAGGAGGGCTTTTTTACTGCCCTTTCCGCCTGTGCAGAGAGGATTGGCAACATCCAATAGCACAGGGGAGGAGTGAGAGAGAGAGATAATGAGAGAGAGAGAATGAGAGAGAGAGTGAGAGACCGAGAGAGAGAGAATGAGAGAGAGAGAGAGGGTGAAAGTGTGTGTGTGAGGTAGAGAGTGTTTGAGTGAGAGTAGAGTTTTGGCAGTTGAAATCCAGGTCCTGGAATACACCTGCATACCTGAGAGCTGACATCAGTGCTTTGCCTTTCAAATGACCAGTGACGTGTGCAGAACGCACACTGACGCCAGAAACACACACACACACACACACACACACAAGCAGACACACGTGCACACAGGCACACTAACACAGCAGAATGGTGAGAGGTTTAAAGGGAGATATCACTCTTTGAGAACCCCAGCTATAGGCTCCGCTGGCCAAACGAGGTTCGGTTTGATCCTGGCACGATCAATCTAACCCCGACCCCGTCCAGAGACTCAGAAAGTCCCTGTCTAGCAGAGCTCCGGTGAGCTTTTCCTGTGTGTGATTCTGTTGTGTTTCTAGACGCACTCTGCTGCAAAACCGTTTCGCCTACACACAAACTGGGCTGTATAAGGGCCTTTTAAAACATGACAGTCAAATAGATGTACAAGTTGTGTAATTGTTCATTGGAGGCTGGATTTGGGGGCATGTCAAACACCTGTTCAGACCAATAGGATGGTGTGTCTTGCATACTGATACCCAACCTGATTGGATCAAGAGAGAGACAGAGAGAAGACCTGAAGAGGAACATAGAGGAATATATTCTGCTGAGAACTTGAGTATGAGTACGAGAAAAAAGTGAAGATGCAAAAGAGGAGGAGAGAAAGACCGGCCAAGTGAGAGAACAAAAAGAGAACATGGTGACTAAGACTGTGGGATGGACGAGAGAGGTCAGAAGTGACGAGGAGAGGATGAAGAACGTGACAGAGCAAGGGAAGAAAGACGGGTGGGAGACGGAGAGAGAGAAGAGATAGAGATGGAGGAGAGATAGAAAGGTCGGGAGATGGAGAGAGAGAGAGAGAGAGAGGAGAGAGAGACGGTGATGTGCTGAGACATGTAGGCAGGCTGGTGACTTATAAGAGGAGACGGCCATCTTTACTGTGGTATGTCTCCAAATGTGTTGTGAAGGATCCTCTGGGCCACTGGTGAGATCACCACAACACACACACACACACGCGTTCTCTCACCCCTGCCCTTTCAGTTCTGTAGTGGATCAATGGTGGAGTTGCTGTGGTCAGCAGGTTGGTTAGGAACACAAAGCCTGACACATAAGATCTGGCCCTCGTACAACACCCGGCGCTACTCTGTGGAGACAGTTGGGGGAAAATAAATTAACTCAATAATATATTGCCTAAGAGTGAATCCTGGCTTTGTGATGTGATATCGGAGAAAGCACTGTAGGGTATATTGAATTCATTTGTAAAATTTCCTTCATTGTGATAGAAATCCAAATGTATTGTTTTGTGAATGTTGTTATGGCATATTGTGTTGCTGGAAACCTCACAGTACAGGGAACAGTTTATTTTACGATTTACTTTTTATTAAACATGAATTATGTCACTGTGGTTTAAGGGGGTCAGTCAGTCAGAAAACATTTGCAAAGCGTCAGAATTTCACCGCCAGTGTGTGTTTGTGTGTGTGTGTGTGTGTGTGTGGTGTGTGTGTGTGTGTCTGTGTGTGTGTGTGTGTGTGTGTGTGTGTGTGTGTGTGTTTGTATGCCAGCTAGCTCTTCCACAGATTGAGGTTATTTGCTGCGCTTCTGTGAAAAGTCTGACCCCACACCCTTCACATTTAAAAGCTTTTGTAATTATGTCAGAAGCCTTTTCGTCCCCTATTGGGAGATCTATCTCTGTAAATACATCGATACCTAAACAGGTTAAAATGCTGTTAAGACATTAAAATACAAGACGGAAACCAAAAATAAAGAAATGTCTTCATGCTCTATAAAGGAGGGTTCATTTGTTCGCTCAATGTTTGGGACTCACCTTGCATTATATTATAAGTCAGTAACACACAGAAAATACATTTGAAATAAAGCAAATAAAGGAATGCAAAAATAAGATGGCAAATGTCATGAGCTGTGCTATTTCGACCGGTATCATGTGGGGTAGTGTCAGTGAAAAATAGTGGCTACAGGTGACAGGTGTTCAACTGCCCTGTGTTTCTGGGGTTGGCTACAGGTGACAGGTGTTCAACTGCCCTGTGTTTCAGGGGTTGGCTACAGGTGACTGGTGTTCAACTGCCCTGTGTTTCTGGGGTTCGCTACAGGTGACAGGTGTTTAACTACCCTGTGTTTCAGGGGTTGGCTACAGGTGACTGGTGTTCAACTGCCCTGTGTTTCTGGGGTTGGCTACAGGTGACAGGTGTTTAACTACCCTGTGTTTCTGGGGTTGGCTACAGGTGACAGGTGTTCAACTACCCTGTGTTTCTGGGGTTGGCTACGGGTGACAGGTGTTCAACTGCCCTGTGTTTCTGGGGTTGGCTACAGGTACCGGTCGGCATCACATGTAGGCCGACGTTTCAAATTAAAACATGATCCCGTAAAGGACCTAATCTATCACTGGGTTTTACTCACGGCGAGTCCTGGTAATTTGCCTTTATGTAATATCTGAAATGATTGGAGAGCCTGGGCTGTGATTAATCAAATTGTCGCTCACAAAGAAGTCTGCTTAAGAACTGGAACCTGGGAAATGTCAGACCGCTGTGATCAGTGACGGCTAAGACGAGGGGTCCCCCCCCTCCCCGATCGTTCCACATTCCCACGATTGTGTTGTCACCATGGTTTGCTTTATTTGCATGTCACGTACAGTGCATGAATATGCATATATTTAGGCAGGAATTTACTGTGCTGCACCAATCAAATGTCTGACGAGGAGTTCATCCTGTTTTCTGATTGCCCACTACCCCCACTGTTGTTTAAACCAGGGCTAAGGCAGGACTATAACAGGGCTATGACAGGGCTATGGCTGGGCTATGACATGACTATAACAGGGCTATGGCAGGGCTATGGCTGGGCTATGACATGACTATAACAGGGCTATGGCAGGGCTATGGCTGGGGTATGACAGGGCTAAGGCTGTCAGTTGATTAGTCTTGTCAGTCAGTCGATCGTTCTGTCAATTAGTGGGTCCGTTGATCGGTCTGTAGGTCAGTTGGTCGATCACATTTTGCAGTTAGACGGTCGGTTGTTCGTTCTGTCAGTCAGTCAGTTGATTGGTCTGTTGTGAAGCTGGCCGGTCCTAAGCGCAGGCTGTATCTTAGCTGGATCAAAGCCAGAGTCAGCAGGAAACGACCAATTGAGGTAAATCTCTCTCTCTCTTCCTTTCACACTGTGTCTCAGAGGGATCGTAAAAAATAATTGGTGATAAGAGAGGTCAAGGGTTACATCTGGTGTACCGATGGAATGTTAACGTGACGTGACCTCTAGGGTGACCGCCCAACCGTGCCCTGTTCCCTGCTTAGGGAATCACTTCCCCACGGCCGGTGGACTGGAAGTGGTCTTCACAGGGAAATAGAGTGGCATTTGATACACATGCTGTAGATGAGGGCAACAGAGGGCAGGTTTAGATGTGCCCTGAAGAGAGAGGCCAGGAGGGGAACGGGAGAGAGGAGGAGGAGAGAGGAGAGGTGTACGTCATCCTGTGTTGGCTGGATACTATGTTCATCCATCATCTGGTTCCTCTGATAGATGTGGCTCATATATGTTATATGTCCAATGCAGCTTGGGAGTTACTGCTACGGATCTGGGGCCCTATGTAGTGCCTAGCTACCCTGTAGGCTAACCTGTAGGCAAACCTGTAGGCTGACCTGTAGACTAACCTGTAGGCTAACCTGTAGGCTAACCTGTAGGCTGACCTGTAGACTAACCTGTAGGCTAACCTGTTGGCTAACCTGTAGGCTAACCTGTTGGCTAACCTGTAGGCTAACCTGTTGGCTAACCTGTAGGCTGACCTGTTAGCTAACCTGTAGGCTAACCTGTAGGCTAACCTGTTGGCTAACCTGTAGGCTAACCTGTAGGCTAACCTGTAGGCTAACCTGTAGGCTAACCTGTAGGCTAACCTGTTGGCTAACCTGTAGGCTAACCTGTAGGCTAACCTGTAGGCTAACCTGTAGGCTAATCTGTTGGCTAACCTGTAGGCTAACCTGTAGGCTAACCTGTTGGCTAACCTGTTGGCTAACCTGTAGGCTAACCTGTAGGCTAACCTGTAGGCTAATCCGTTGGCTAACCTGTTGGCTAACCTGTAGGCTAATCCGTTGGCTAACCTGTAGGCTAATCTGTTGGCTAACCTGTAGGCTAATCTGTTGGCTAACCTGTTGGCTAACCTGTTGGCTAACCTGTAGGCTAATCTGTTGGCTAACCTGTTGGCTAACCTGTTGGCTAACCTGTTGGCTAACCTGTAGGCTAATCTGTTGGCTAACCTGTTGGCTAACCTGTAGGCTAACCTGTTAGCTAACCTGTAGGCTAACCTGTAGGCTAACCTGTTGGCTAACCTGTAGGCTAACCTGTAGGCTAACCTGTAGGCTAACCTGTAGGCTAACCTGTAGGCTAATCTGTTGGCTAACCTGTAGGCTAACCTGTAGGCTAACCTGTTGGCTAACCTGTTGGCTAACCTGTAGGCTAACCTGTTGGCTAACCTGTAGGCTAATCTGTTGGCTAACCTGTTGGCTAACCTGTAGGCTAATCTGTTGGCTAACCTGTTGGCTAACCTGTTGGCTAACCTGTTGGCTAATCTGTTGGCTAACCTGTAGGCTAATCTGTTGGCTAACCTGTTGGCTAACCTGTTGGCTAACCTGTTGGCTAACCTGTAGGCTAACCTGTTGGCTAACCTGTTGGCTAACCTGTAGGCTAATCTGTTGGCTAACCTGTTGGCTAACCTGTTGGCTAACCTGTTGGCTAATCTGTTGGCTAACCTGTAGGCTAATCTGTTGGCTAACCTGTTGGCTAACCTGTTGGCTAACCTGTAGGCTAACCTATAGGCTAATCCCTCTCCTTCATCCCTTTCTCCTTCTTTTCTCTCTCCATCCTTCTTTTAAATGTTTTTGACTGGTTGTTTTACTTCACAGAATGCACTGTTTACGTGCAGTTGGAAATGCTTTTGCACTCTTGGGTAAATCAGTCTGCAATATAAAACCTAGTTCATATAATAACATATTTTTCTTCCTCCCCTGAACATCAACAGGTTAAACGGATCTCTTCCCACCACCGTGGAGATCCGGAACAACTCTTTGATCTTTAAAGGGCCAGTGACCAATGAGCTGGCGGGGACGTATGTGTGTGACGCCACCAACAGCATCGGGACTCGTACTGGACTGGTTGAGGTCAACATCACTGGTAGGTTGGATGCTTCTGCAGGCTTCTGCTTTTCTGCGCCGGGCTTTTCGAAATGCGGTTCTGGGCTTTTCGGAATGCGGTTCTGGGCTGTTCGAAATGCGGTTCTGGGCTTTTCTGAATGTGTTTCTTTCTGAGTTTTTAGAATGCGTTTCTGGGCTTATTAGAATGCTTTAATGGGCTTATTAGAATGCTTTTCTGGGCTTATTAGAATGCTTTTCTGGGCTTATTAGAATGCTTTTCTGGGCTTATTAGAATGCTTTTCTGGGCTTATTAGAATGCTTTTCTGGGCTTATTAGAATGCTTTTCTGGGCTTATTAGAATGCTTTTCTGGGCTTATTAGAATGCGTTTCTGGGCTTATTAGAATGCTTTTCTGGGCTTATTAGAATGCTTTTCTGGGCTTATTAGAATGCTTTTCTGGGCTTATTAGAATGCTTTTCTGGGCTTATTAGAATGCTTTTCTGGGCTTATTAGAATGCTTTTCTGGGCTTATTAGAATGCTTTTCTGGGCTTATTAGAATGCTTTTCTGGGCTTATTAGAATGCGTTTCTGGGCTTATTAGAATGCTTTTCTGGGCTTATTAGAATGCTTTTCTGGGCTTATTAGAATGCTTTTCTGGGCTTATTAGAATGCTTTTCTGGGCTTATTAGAATGCTTTTCTGGGCTTATTAGAATGCTTTTCTGGGCTTATTAGAATGCGTTTCTCTCTGGAATTGTCTGAATACGTTGCTACTGAGCTTATACTGGGCTTTTTTTCCTGGCATCTGGCTCAAACATAATAATGTTGCCTGAGAATGTGTGAAGATGGCCCCGTGTCTTCATTGGTGGTAGACAAACTCACACGCTCGTGCATGCCAGCAGACACATACACACACACACACACACACACACACAGTGATAAGGTATTGTCAGTAAGATACTAGGTGAAGGTGATAGGAGGATCTCTGTTGGCATGCTGATCCACCTGACGACCCTGACTCTGGCATGCTGTGTGTGTGTGTGTGTACGTGTGTGTGTGTGTGTGTGTGTGTGTGTGTGTGTGAGTGTCTTGGGAAAACAGACACTGCAGGAGCTGCCTCCTAGACTCAGAGCACATCTCTCACTGTCAAATCACACAGCGAGACACACACACACACCAACACACACACACACACACACAGAGACACACACACACACACAAACACACACACACACACACACACAGAGAGACACACACACACACAGAGAGACACACACAGAGACAAACACACACAGAGACACACACAGAGACACACACACACAGAGACACACACACACAGAGACACACACAGAGAAACACACACACAGAGACACACACAGAGGCACACACACACGCAGACACACGGACACCCACACACAGACACACACATAAACAGACACACACACATACAGCCCTACAGGCATTCAGACACAGTGACCCATGTGCAGGAGTTGGATGAAAACAACACCCTGTCGTCCTCATAGAAAATAACATCACTGAGAGGAGAGGGGGTAGAGGGGAGGGGGGTAGAGGGGAGGGGGGGCAGAGGGGAGGGTGGGTAGAGGGGGAAGTTTGCACACCCACATTTGTGCTGCCTATGTAGGGTCTATGTAGTGTATATGTAGGGTCTATGTTGTGTGTATGCAGGGTCAATGTAGGGTCTATGTAGGGTCTATGTGGTGTCTATGTAGGGTCTATGTAGTGTGTATGTAGGGTCAATGTAGGGTCTATGTAGAGTCTGTGTAGTGTCTATGTAGGGTCTATGTAGGGTCTATGTGGTGTCTATGTAGGGTCTATGTAGGGTCTATGTAGTGTGTATGTAGGGTCAATGTAGGGTCTATGTAGGGTCTATGTGGTGTCTATGTAGGGTCTATGTAGTGTCTATGTGGGGTCTATGTAGTGTCTATGTAGAGTCTATGTAGTGTCTTAGTACAGTCTATATACGGAGCATGTTCTATAATATCTCCACCCATCTCTTTTATCTTCTACCCACAGATGTGTTTTGTGGTTTAGGTTTACCTGAATAAGAGCCCAGTGTTTTCTCAGTGAAGCCCGTGCCCTGGGGTCATAAGGCGTTTCACTCTCTTCCAACCCCTAAAAACTGAAGCTATATGATAGGATATGCTGGGCGTTTGCCAAACCACACCCCCTTCTCTGTATTGCCCAATGAGGTTGGGATGAAACATTATTGAAGGGAATCAACCACTATCGGATTTCGTTCCCCAAACCGAGCCCCAATCCCAAGATGTTCATGTCCATGGGTACAAAAACACACGACGGTGAACTTCCTTTAACCATTCGAGCTAAAACAAAGGTGAGCTTCTTATTGTGGCAAACGTAAACTACAGCGACCCGTTTATGAAGAATGACAAAGACAGAGAGATCGACAGACTAGACAGAGATGTTTGGATCTCAGCCTTCTCTTTTGAAAATCCCTCACAGATGAAAATAGTTTGACTGGCTATCTTGTCTTCGCTGATGCTCTGAAACACAACCCCTCCCTGACTTGCAGAAAGGGCAGATTGTCAGCACAAATCCACAAGCTATTGGTTAACAGCAGTAACCCTGGGAGACAGGGGAACAAAGGAGAGATGGAAGAGGGGGAACGGAGAGATGGAGGGAGGTAGAAGAGCGAGAGTAGGAGGAGATAAGGAGAACAAAGAGAGGGAAGGAAGGGAGAGAGAGGAGAGTTGGACCCAGAAGAGAGACACTGTGGAGCAGGAAGACAGAAGAGAGGGAGGAAAAAGAGTAGGAGACCGAAAAGAGGGAGGGAGGAAGAGAGTAATACGAACAGAGAGAGAGAGAGGTCTGAACCGAGTAGTTAATAAATGCCCCACGGACTTAAAGCTCAAGACATTAGTGATTTTTGTGCTGGCAGCAGTTTTTTGATGGTACGTGCGATTGTGAGGGAAAAGATCAAAGATAGAAAGAAAGACACAGACCTGTCTGCAAGTATCTCTCCATCCCTTCAGCCACCCCTTTAGCCATCCCTTCATCTGTCCCTTTTCAACCAAGTCATACATGAGGCCCTCGTTTCAACGGCGGCCGAGGGAGCGACTGTGCCCTGCGGAGGGGTAGTGTGCAGTCTAGGACCTAGTGCACTTCCTGACACTACTTCTGTGCACTCCGCATTGATGGTGGAGTGGGCGCGGCCGGGCCAATGACTGTACTTACTCTGCTCTGTGAACGCGGTTTAACTGCGGTGAACACGGTTTAATTGCTACTTGACTTTCCTTGGAGGCCTGTTCCGGCATTGAATCCGGCGTTGTTCCGGCGTATTCCGGCAGTGAACTGTTCTGTCCGGTCGTCTGACCAATAGGTCAGCAACCCATTCATTAACCTGCAGGTGGCATTAACCTAACCCGTTATATGATTTAATACATACGCAAATTTACACAGCAATATTTTCTCTTCAACTGACCGCCTTGCTTGTCCTTTGATTCCCTCCCATTTCGTACAACCTGCAATTTCGTCTCAGCGCACAGCCCTGCATCCTGTGTAGCGGCCCTAGTCAGTCAATTCCATTCTTTCTTTCCTATTTTATATATTTCAAGTCTTATTTTAGATTGTCAGATTGGCACAGCAGTCTAACCTGCCAGGCATCTGACACTTTCAGAAACCAAGTTCCATTCTGTCGTTCCCTGAGTCCTCAATGGTGGGCTGTTCCCTATACTACTTTAAATCGAAGCCCATTGGAGCGTTGACGGATCAGTGCACTTATATACAGGACAGTGTGCCGTTGGGAACCAGGGATCTGTTTTCCTCTTCAATTCCATACGGTCAGAGAAACAACACTCATGAAACGTGGCGACGAAAAACAGGAGATGTGTTTCTACCAGGAGATCTACCGTGACATCTGGTTGGTGTCCGGGACCTCGCCTTATTGTGCCCGGATAGGTGGCCCTCACAGTAGTGGTGTTAGCTGCTAGCCAGACGGCACAGCACAGCCGTCACCAGAACTGGTCCTCACAGCGATTCTGTGGACGGCTTTGCCTCAACCGACGTGCGTTCCGGGGGTAAGACATTGCTTGTCCAAATGTAATAAAGCGCTCTTCCGCTTTTAATCATCGCCGAACCCCGTTTGGAAATGCAGACACATTTCAGAGGAGTGGAAGAATGTAGAAGTAGATGACATGTGAAATGGGACATTATCTCAAAGGAAATAAAGACAGCCAGAGAACATACACCATGAATCAAATCAACTATAGTGATGTTCTTTTGTCTACTCCATATTACACATAAAGCACATGGTCTTGCATATCAGCCTGTTTAGCCCTAGTATACAGTAGCCCTGTTTAGCCCTGTTTAGCCCTAGTATACACTAGCCCTGTTTAGCCCTGTTTAGCCCTAGTATACACTAGCCCTGTTTAGCCCTGTTTAGCCCTAGTATACACTAGCCCTGTTTAGCCCTGCTTAGCCCTAGTATACACTAGCCCTGTTTAGCCCCGTTTAGCCCTAGTATACACTAGCCCTGTTTAGCCCTGTTTAGCCCTAGTATACAGTATCCCTGTTTAGCCCTGCTTAGCCCTAGTATACAGTAGCCCTGTTTAGCCCTGCTTAGCCCTAGTATACAGTAGCCCTGTGATTGCCAGGTTTAGCATGCCCTAGTATTACAGGTTAGGGTGTTAGAGGTTAGGGTGTTAGAGGTTACTGGTAAGTGGTTAGGGTGTTAGGGTGGTACTGGTTAGAGGTTATGGGTTTAGGATTTATGTGTTCTTCCCATTCTGCTGATGAAGGAAGCAAACCTAAGTGAACTCTTCAGTGAGCTCAGATGTGTTGAATTAAGTCATTTAGATGTATACTGTAGCATGACGGATAGTCCCTCTCATCTAGAGTAGAGACGGAGAGACGGAACTGGAAGAGCTTGTGGTGAACACTGGAGTGTGGTCACCCCTTAAAGATGATTCCCACTAAAGAGATGTTAATCTATCCCTCTAATTAAGTTCCTAATGGTTTCTGTCTTCACTCACTGTTGCTGTGTGGGAAACGACCCAAGCGGTTCGGCTGGGATCTGAAGGCTTCATCCCCTCATTAGCCGTTAGCACGGATGATGGGTTTGGAAAAGATGGGGCCAGAACAGTTCTGTTATCGCCCAATAAACCCGAGTGTTCTCCACCATATGCTGTGCTCCTTCGCTTTATGTACGTCTCAGTTTCTCCAGGCGTGATGATGCGTCCCTGCTGTTGGGGAAAAGTGTCTGCCAAACTGAAAGAGTCTTTTCAGCGGGGAGCTAATTTGTTTACCCACCTTCAGAACTGACTTCAGTACAGACGCGTATTCATTTTCATTCGATGGCACGCGTTGATATCTGCGCCTCAGAGCATCGTGGGGTTTCCCAGGCAGGCCTTTAACCTTTGTTCAGATGTTTGCCTGACAGAGTCTAGGTCCTTCTCACAAACTCCTAACTCACTGAAGCTCTAATTGAGGGAATAGCTCCTGTATTGTAACTCACTGAAGCTCTAATTGAGGGAATAACTCCTGTATTGTTACTCACTGAAGCTCTAATTGAGGGAATAACTCCCTGTATTCTACAGTTCTGAAGCTCTAATTGAGGGAATAGCTCCTGTATTGTAACTCACTGAAGCTCTAATTGAGGGAATAGCTCCTGTATTCTACAGTTCTGAAGCTCTAATTGAGGGAATAGCTCCTGTATTCTACAGTTCTGAAGCTCTAATTGAGGGAATAGCTCCTGTATTCTACAGTTCTGAAGCTCTAATTGAGGGAATAGCTCCTGTATTCTACAGTTCTGAAGCTCTAATTGAGGGAATAGCTCCTGTATTCTACATTTCTGATGCTCTAAATGTTGCAGACAGGGTCCCATGGAGATATAACTCCAGCCTGGACCTCATCCATAATAGTGGGAGACTGAAGTATCACAGGCACATATACAGACGCCTGCAGGAGGGCTGCCAGGGCTTCTGGGGTCCTTTCATCTGCTACCGTTGACATGGAGGGAGTCTGGTTGTTATGAAGAGAAAACAACGGGGTAGATAGAGGCTATGACGTTGTATTTGTTGTGATGGGGAGGGGTTACGTTGTTATGGGGAGGAGTTACATTATTATGGGGAGGGATTATTTGTTGTTGAACAGCAAATCTGCAGTTAAAACATCAGTGGTGACACGTCATAACGGGGTTCATATTAGCAGACATAGATACAGATTGAACATAGAACAGTTGGTTCTAATACCCGATACAGGAAAATAATTCAGGGTGGAACTTTCTCCTTAAGATGAACTGAGGACAGAGATATGAGCAGCGAGCCACGTCAATTTAGGGATGGACTCTATGGCTTGTCATATCGCCTAGGGTACACTGGGGAGAGAGAGAGACGTAGAGGGAGGGAGAGAGAGATGAGAGAGAGAGAGGGAGAAGGAGAGGGAGAAGGAGAGAGAGAGGAGAGAGAGGGAGAGAGAGAGGAGAGAGAGAGGGAGAGAAGGAGAGAGAGAGGAGAGAGGGAGAGAGAGAGAGAGAGAGAAGGAGAGAGGGAGGAGAGAGAGAGAGAGAGAGAAGGAGAGAGAGATGAGAGAGAGAGGGAGAGAGAGGGAGAGAAGGACAGTGATACAGCGATGTTGGGTGGATGGTTTTGTAAGCAAAGGCAAAATGCTGCAGACATCTGTTCACGCTTCTCTGAACAAGCAATCGCTGGCGTCCTAGCTAAGAAATGATACAATGAATATACAGAGAAAGAAGAATATAGGATATAATGTATACAGTATAAATATAAATATTTATATATGTGTGTGTGTGTGTGTGTGTGTGTGTGTGTGTGTGTGTGTGTGTGTGTGTGTGTGTGTGTGTGTGTGTGTGTGGTGTGTGTGTGTGTGTGTGTGTGTGTGTGTGTGTGTGTGTGTGTGTGCAAGATAAATAAATACATTCTGCCAAAATGTGTTGTATTAGATAAAGGAAATATCGACGCCCCAATGAAATATAAATAAGTAAATGGTAGACGTGACAAAAGAGAATGCTTCAATGATTTGATATAGGAATCTAGTTAGGAGATAAAATGGATGCCAAGAATAAACCTGCAGACAAAAAAGGGAAGGTTGAGAGAGTCAGAGGGGGGGGAGGAGAAGGGGAGAGGGGTAGAGAGAAAGGGAGAGAGAGAAAGAGAGGGAGAGAAAGGGAGGGAGAGAGGGGGAGAGAGAGAAAGAAAGGCAGGTGTTTACATACTTCATGTAATTGGCTGACTCACCTCTTGCCTCTGTGTCCGTGTCTCTGTCTGTGTCTGTGTCTGTTATGTACTTTGTCCACCAGTGTCCGTATAATGAAATAAGACAGAGAGAAAGACAGAGAATACGAATGGAGTGAGAGACGGAGAGGGGGAGACAAAACGAGGGAGCGCAAGTTTGACCCGGGAGAGAGAGACATAGAGAAACGGGAGTATAGGAAGAGAGAGATTGAGTATGACATGGTTGTGCCAGAGAGGGATGAGCAGATTGAGTGACTGTGAGAAAGAGAGAAAACGGTAGAGCCCTCTCACAGATAATTACCTTTGCATTAATGATATATCTATAATGACAGCTTCTATTAATGATACATCTATAATGGCAGCTCTGGTAATTAAGGTTTGTTTCATTACAGTCGTCTGAGTTCTGCAACACGGCTAGCTGGTAAACAAACGCTGTCATGTAATTAAAAATAGTCAATACCATACCATTTAATAATATACAATAGTATCTAATTTATTGTTGTATATAAATAGTATGAACTAATGCAATAAAAAACCTAGTCTTGTCTTATTAACTAGTATGCAGTCTTATCTAATATTCGTGACACAATCTTATCTGATAACATGTAATATACAGTCTTATCTAACACAATATAATATACAGTCTTATCTAATACCATGTCATATACATTATTATCAAATGCCGTGTAATATATAGCCGTCCATCCAAAACCATGTAAAAAGTCTGACATTATTTGATGCAATATACAAACCATTAAGGACTATAAACAAAACCACAATTTCATGTTCAATGGTTCCTGTGCCTCGTTTAACTTGAACTAATACAAGTCGATGTGTTTACATGCACACTAATGATTTAATATCAACCTGATGGTGCTATTAGTCCTGTAAACAGCAGGCATTGCTTATCTGAATCATCAGGTCTTCATCAGAGGAAGCTGCTGCCGAATGCAGAGCCCCTTGTCATCTGATCTGTGTTATAGAATGGAATCTGATCTGTGTTATAGAATGGAATCTGATCTGTGTTATAGAATGGAATCTGATCTGTGTTATAGAATGGAATCTGATCTGTGTTATAGAATGGAATCTGATCTGCGTTATAGAATGGAATCTGATCTGTGTTATAGAATGGAAGCTGATCTGCGTTATAGAATGGAATCTGATCTGTGTTATAGAATGGAATCTAATATGTGTTATAGAATGGAATCTGATCTGCGTTATAGAATGGAATCTGATCTGTGTTATAGAATGGAGTCTGATCTGCGTTATAGAATGGAATCTGATCTGTGTTATAGAATGGAGTCTGATCTGTGTTATAGAATGAAATCTGATCTGTGTTATAGAATGGAGTCTGATGTACTCACTGGCGAGCAAACAAAAGCCCAGAAAAACGTACACTCAAATTTTTGATTGAAACCTTGTGTGTACCGCAGTAATTAGTCGCCAGTCTGTATTCATGTGTCTATTAGGATGTGATTCGTCGTCAACTCATGTTCCTTCTCCCCTGACACTCTGTATTATATGCATGTAGATTTAAATCCCACCGAGCGGCAGGAACAATGACATGAGAAGATGAATAAACAAGAGACGGTTACGGTTGCACTTTATTTGTCGTCAAGTGTCCCGACCGCTAATGGGTTGTGAGGTGTGTTCGGAGTCAATCTGTCTAGTTGACGCGTTCGGCATCCCGAGCAACTCACTAACGTGCCACTGAAGAATCGAACGGACGCGTTCTCTCTATGACATGGTTGTACATCGGGCAGGAGCTTAAAATGTGCAGCTCGGTTTCCATCTCATTTTATAGAGTGCTTTCAGATGAGCGTGTCCAGTGTGTCAAATGGTTTCTGTTTTCCTTGTGATTCGGTTGTGTGCCCGTGTTGCTGTCCTGGGGGCGCCGTTAGCCGAGTCCTGATTACCAGTTGGGTTCTCCGGGTTCCTCCCTCTGTAGATGAGAGCTTTTTAATGAAAGGTCTCACAATCGCTTTACTTCAGCTGGTTAGGAAATGTAACGACTCTTAACTGGACCGTGATAATCAGTGGGTATCGTCCCAGTTCTGCTCTGCGCGAATTATGGGAGGTTTTGTATTGCACTCTGAGAATAGTCGAGGAGTTCTGCACGCGGACTCGATCTGAGTTTCTGTCCCGTTCTGAGAATTATAAGGCTCTCTGTCTCCTTCTGTCACCGTTTTTCTCCTCTCTGTCTTTCTGTCTCTTTTTGTCTGTGTCTTTATCAGTGCATCTCTCTCTCTCTGTGTGTCTGCCTCTCTCTCTCTCTCTCTCTCTCCTGCCTCTCTCTCTCTCTCTCTCTCTGTGTGTCTGCCTCTCTCTCTCTCTCTCTCTCTCTCTCTGTGTGTCTGCCTCTCTCTCTCTCTCTCTCTCTCTCTCTCTCTCTGTCTGTCTGCCTCTCTCTCTCTCACTCTCTCTCTCTCTCTCTCACTCTCTCTCTCTCTCTTGCCTAACGGTGGTGTTTCTAATCGAGCAGGGAGGCGTCCGTCTGTCCCACAAGAGATGTTCATTATTAAAGGGAGTACATTTACATAGATCTGACTCTACCTGATAGAAAACACACACACATATATATTTCTCACCGTAATCCGGGACGACTGAACTGCATTTGCATCTCCTCCTCGCACAGCCAATAATCTGTCTCTGTCTCCGGCTTGTGTTCCAATTGGTGCCCTGTGGCCTGCCTAGTGCACTTCTACAGACCCCAGGGCCCTCTGGGTAATAGGCAGCTATACGGGATGTGGCATGCTAGCTGGGAGCGCATCCTCTCCAGCTATAGGGGGCATTTGTTTGTCTTTGCTTGTCATGACAACAGCAGTCTCAATCAGCCATGATGGGTGACAGCGCCCTGTTCCCTCCCCCTATCCCAGCATGCCGTGGCCCGCTGAATAATTCATGAGTCTAGAGGCCATACATGTGTGTCTGCAGAGCATCATTAAACCCTCACTGTAAGCCGACATGGCTGTCAGGTCGATTGAAGAACATATTCAAAGTCCCCTCTTGCGCGAGGCCATCGCCGCTTCTCTCTCCTCTTTCCTCTCCTCTTTCCTCTCCTCTTTCCTCTCCTCTTTCCTCTCCTCTTTCCTCTCCTCTTTTCCTCTCTCCTCTTCCCCACCCCTTCGCTTGTTCTTCCCCTACTCCCGTTTTATCTCCTCCACTCTGACTAAACTCCCTCCGTAAGTCCCTGAGGAGTCCCTGGGTGTTCCACCTGGGTGGGAAGCTTCTGGGCTTCTCTCTGGGCTGTGTGGGTCTCTGGCTGCCTGACACCTCATTATCCAAATGAGACTTTAGCACGAGCCTCGCTCCCTCACAGATGGAGGTACACACACACGTTCACACACTCTCTCACACACACACACACACACACACACACACACACACACACACACACACATACATACAGTTTCACACACACACATACATACATACATACAGTTTCACACACACACACACACACACATACATACATACAGTTTCACACACACACACACACACACACACACACACACACATACAGGTTCACACACACACAGTTTCACAGGCGTTCATACCATGCATGTTTCATAAAGCTTTCGTTCTGCTGCTTCAGGAACAGTAAATAAGAACATGACTCTGGCTGCAGCTGCTTGGTGGGGAGGGGGTGTTTAGAGGGCAGAGGAGAAAGGGAGAGGAGAGAGAGCGGGAGAGAGAGAGAGGAGAGAGAGAGAGAAAGATAATGTGTGAGAGAGAGGGGGAGAGAGAGAGAGGAGAGAGAGGGAGAGAGAGGGGGAGAGGCAGAGGGAGAGGAGAGAGAGAGAGGGAGAAAGATGTGTGAGAGAGAGGGAGAGAGAGAGAGAGAGGGAGAGAGAGGGGGAGAGAGAGGATACAAGAGAGGAAAAAGTGGGAGAGAGAAAGCAAGAGGAGAGAGGGAGAGAGAGAGGGAGAAAGAAAAATGGGGAGGCAAGAGAGATGGAGAGAGGGGAATGACAGGAATATTCAACAGACAGATGGGATGGTCTTTAGTATAGTGGTCGAGTGCCCTTCAGTTCAGCTAAGCCTCTCTGTCCTCCTCATCTTCATCCTCTCCCTTCGTCGTCCTCACATCATGCCACTCTCACTCCCCCTCCCTCCCCCCAACCCTGCACTCTCCCCATGCGTAATGACGATGTGTGCTTTAGCCAAGCCGCCCCAGGAGAGGCTGAACTAGGTCAGTCAGAGTCTTGGGGTTAGGCTAAAGGCTCTTACAGTCACTACTAAAGCTGCTCTGTCTCATGTGTCTGTCCTCCTCTCTCCTCCCCCTCTTCTCGCCTCACTTTTTTTCTTGTTCTCTTTTTCTCACCTCTACTCTCCTCCCACCTCCGCTCTCTTTTTCCCTCCCTCTCAACTCCCCTCCATCACTCCTTTTCCAACCAGTACCACAGTGTGGTGCCACAGTCAGCTGATGTTACTGCTTTACATTTTCCTCTGTCCGCCTCTCGTCTGGTATACGGTTCCTAGCGTGCGGTTCCTGACATAATGTGTATGGTTCCTGATGTACGGTTCCTGACGTAATGTGTTTGTTTCCTTGCATACGGTTCTTGGCATACGGTTCCTTGCATACGGTTCTTTGCATACGGTTCTTTGCATACGGTTCTTGGCATACGGTTGTGTGGTGCTCCAGCTGCCCAACGCGGGGGGATGTTTTAGTAGGTCAGAGTCAGACTGGAGGTTAGCCTACTGGCTGCTGTTCCCACTGCAGTGATTCTCTTATCACACTCATTACACACACACACAGAAGACACACACACACACACACAGAAGACACACACACACACACAGAAGACACACACAGACAGCAACTAAAACCAACAGGAGAAACGAGTGTCATTCCCATTTACATCTGGCAACCTAATCAATATGTATTAATCCACTATTTTGCTATGTAGTTATATAATGTATTATATCATGTTATTGCATAATATATTTACTGTATATATTATATTATGTTATTATATCACTGTAACACTCATACAGTTCTTATGCTAATAGAGTTATCTGACGTGTGTTTCCTGTGTGCTGCTAATTCAAACAGTCCTGCTTGTAATTAAATACGCCGCTCACTATTAACAAATACACACACAGTCTATGAAGAGGATACACACACACACACACACACACACACTATGACCAGAATACACACACACACACACAAACACACACTATGACCAGAATACACACACACACACACACACTCTATGACCAGAATACACACACACACCATGACCAGAATACGCACACACACACACACACTATGACCAGAATACACACACACACACACACACACACACTATGACCAGAATACACACACACACACACAAACACACACTATGACCAGAATACACACACACACACACACACTCTATGACCAGAATACACACACACACTATGACCAGAATACACACACACACACACACACTATGACCAGAATACACACACACACTATGACCAGAATACACACACACACTATGACCAGAATACGCACACACACACACACACTATGACCAGAATACACACATGCTCTCTGAACAGAATACACCCACTTTTCCTCTTGTGAGCGTGGCACTGGGCCTGTGTCCCAAATGGCACCCTATTCCCTATGCCTGGCTTCTGGCCAAACAGGAGCCTATCTTGGTAACGTGGCCCCCCACCTGTGATGTGGCTGTGTTGGCTTTATGTCACATCCTGTTTGATGCTCGTATTATTTCACGACAGGTGTTTATCTTGCTCGACCCAGGCGACGCTCTCCTCCGCCGTTTGCGGCAAATTAAATCGGGATTTAAGGTCCAAAGGTTTTTACGGCGTGAGTGACATTCACCCCGCACGGGTCCACGGCGCCGGAGTGGGGGGCGCGAGGTGTGGCAGAGGAGGAGGAACAGGAGGTGACAAACAGAATTCAAGCAGAGGAAAAGATGGGTAGGGAGAGAGGAAGACGTAAGAGGAGAACTGAAGAGACGGGAGGAGAGGGGTGGTGAGGGAGGAGGTGAGGGAGGTGAGGTGAGGATGTGTTGGATCTGGTTGCTTTATATTTCCATGAGTTGACATCCCAAGGTCCTGAGACATCAATATATCGGGTCACCTCTATGTCCTACGTCCTTCCTCATGTCACTCAATTCATGTCTCGTCTTCCTCCTATATACTCTCTGTTGTTCCTCTCTTTATCTCTCTCTTTATCTCTATTTATCTCTCACACTCTCTGTATCTCTCTCTCTTTATCTCTCTCTAGTAATCTCTTTCTCTTTATCTCTCTCTTAATCTCTCTTTCTCTTTACCTCCCTCTTTATTTATTTCTCATGGTCATTCTGAATTGATTCCCCGCCACGTCACCTCGTCCCCTTTCAGAAATATCCTCATGACCACATGACTGTGTTCTCCTGCTAGGGGCTGAGGTCATGTAGACCACACCTGATGCCCTCCTCGTGAGTGTCTCCTCATGACCACGTGACTGTGTTCTCCTGCTAGGAGCTGAGGTCATGTAGACCACACCTGATGCCCTCCTCGTGAGTGTCTCCTCATGACCACGTGACTGTGTTCTCCTGCTAGGAGCTGAGGTCATGTAGACCACACCTGATGCCCTCCTCGTGAGTGTCTCCTCATGACCACGTGACTGTGTTCTCCTGCTAGGAGCTGAGGTCATGTAGACCACACCTGATGCTCTCCAGGGGAGTGTCTCCTCATGATGCAGGACCTGTGTGTTCTTCTCTCACCATGTCACGTCGTCCGGGCGATATCGTTGATGGGGTGGAAGGTAGTGTCACTTCCTGTCAGTTCTGAGTGTCACTCTGGATTCTAGAACCCTCCAGTGTGTTCTTCCCCTGACGCACCTCAACCCAACTCAGACCTGGGTTTCTGCTGCAGTATTCCAACATGTGTGTGATGAATGGTTAAACACTAGATGATCGCTACCTAACAGGTCACATTGAGGGGAGTTCACTAGTAAATATATGGTGGTTTGATGGTTTATTTAGTTCCCTTGGAACTATGTCGTTCCGTGTTCCCTGCTCAGGTCTGGAGGTTCCAGACAAGGCTGTGTTTATCTATCTGCTAGCAGGAGAAGACACAAGCCACGGAAGTCACTTCCTCCTGTCCCTCCTCCCCCACCCAGTTGCCTCCTCCCCCACTCCCTCCTCCCCCACCCAGTTGCCACCTCCTCCTCCCCCTCCTCCCCTACCCGGTTGTCACCTCCCCTGCTTTTGACAGCTTGCTGTGTACCTCTCACTCTGTGTGTCGTGTTCTGATGATGAATAATACTCCAGTAATGTGATTAGCATGTTGCCATAACCATGTTAAATTTACATCCTTAAAATGGTTACTGTGCACCGTGGAGAGATGTCCGTAAGACAGAGAGAGGAAAGAGAGAGGAAAGAGAGAGAGAGAGAGTAGCAGAGAGAGAGGGCGAGATAGGGAGACGGAGAGAGAGAGAGTAGCAGAGAGAGGGAGACGGAGAGAGAGAGAGAGAGACAGATGAGAGAAAGAGGAAAGAGAGACAGATACAGAGAGTGGAAAGAGAGAGAGAGGGAGACGGATAGAAAGAAAGAGAGAGAGAGGGAGGTGAGAGAGGGAGAGAGATGAGAGAAAGAGGAAACAGATACAGATACAGAGAGAGACAGATACAGAGAGAGAGAGACAGGGAGACCGAAAAAGACAGAGGAAAGAGTGTGTGCGTGATACTGTCCTGTCCTGGGGGTTCGCTACATAATGTGTCAGTCAGATGTTGTGTATCTCCAGCCAGGGGACAGTGAATAGTTGTGGAATGGATTGTGTGAAGAGGCGACCATGAAGGTCCTCCCACCAGGCCCAATATGGCCCTGCTCCTTCACTCTTCTCCCTGTCCTTTGGCTTCATCTCTCGTTTCGGCATTGCGTTAATGTAGAAGCATCCCAGTGTGGTCCTTGTGTGCGGCCCTCGTGATCAGAGGCTCCTCTGGCGGTCAGCTTGTTGTCTTGTTGGGGCCTTGACTCTGAAGGATCCCACACTGAACGTATTGCTGTTGACACGGTCAGCACTTGACACAGGCAGGTGTCAGCAGGGTCGTCACCTGGTGTTTCAGAGGTTCCCCACAAGACAAGTGGACCAAGTGATCTGATGAGGTTACAGTTTCTCTCTGCTGCAAAACAAATGAATTGGACCTTTTGGTCTGATGGGATGGAGGGCAAGAAAAGGGGGAGGTGGAGGGGGTGGGTGTTTAGGGAGGGATGGGGGAGTGGGGGTGGAGTGAGGGATGGCAGCAGAGGAGAGCAGTGGAGGATGGAGAAGAGGATTAACAGACAGCCCTGCTTTCTTCTCTTCTCCTTCACTCTGTTCATCCAACCCACCTCTGAACTGGGGTGGGAACATTTGTACCAATCCTCTGTTGGGTGGGAGGTGGGAGGAGGACGGAGGTGGGAGGAGGACGGAGAAGGGAGGACGGAGGTGGGAGGAGGAGGGAGAAGGGAGGACGGAGGTGGGAGGAGGAGGGAGAAGGGAGGACGGAGGTGGGAGGAGGAGGGAGAAGGGAGGACGGAGAAGGGAGGACGGAGGTGGGAGGAGGAGGGAGAAGGGAGGACGGAGGTGGGAGGATGAGGGAGAAGGGAGGACGGAGAAGGGAGGATGAAGGAGGGAGGAGGACGGAGAAGGGAGGATGAAGGAGGGAGGAGGATGAAGGAGGGAGGAGGACGGAGAAGGGAGGATGAAGGAGGGAGGAGGATGATTGAAGGGGGGAGGCTGCAGGGCTACGGCAGAAGTGGGAGGAGGGCGTCACTTTTTCCCAGGCTGCCTCCTGGAGCCGACCGAGTACCAGTTCACGGGTATTATGAGTGCGGAGTGTCTGAATGATCCCATTACAGGCTCAGATTAACACCATGAGGTCTGAGAGCTGATACAAATACCTGCTTCACTTTAGCTGCTATTAAATATCTATAAACACATATTTGGGAGTTTCATTGTCGCTGCCTGAGAGAGGCAGATTAGGTTTGAACTTTCAGAGCGGATTGGTTTTGTTCTGTTTCTCCAGGCAAACTCAATCAAGTGCAGCCAAAGTGCTTTAATGAAGACAGAATTAACTGTTTGAATCCGGGTTAGCTGCTCTGTGTGGCTAGTCAGGTCCAGCTCCCCTGTTTACCTGCCGTTCTCCTTGAGGGAAAAATAAAGAGATTAAGAGAGATGGAGGGATGAAAGAGAGATGGATAGAGACAGAGATAGAGGAAGAGATGACAGCTCGGGCAGCTTTGTGAGTCGTCCGATAGATCGATAGGGACTCTCTAATTTGGGCTAATAGTTATAAATCAGTGATAGTGGTGTGGCCCTCTGGGTAGACAGAGAGAGAACAGCGTCCCCCAAACGCCAACCCAGTCGCCTCGCAGTCACCCGAGGTCCCACGTCAAAAGTAGTGCACCAAATAGGAAGTAGGGTGCAATGTGTGAGTCAGCCGTTAAGCTAACAGCTTCTGGTAGCTACTGTAGTTCCTGCTGTAGCACTTAAAACATTTAATTCCCTGATAGTGGGCCTGCAGTCCTAATTGAACGCTACGGCTTTAGAACCAGCGTCTGCACCAACCGGAATATAAGTACCACTATATACTGGTCAGCTGCTTCATTGCTTTTATTCGTTCAGTAACAGAGTTGGCCAACGTCCACCAGAGTGGGCTGCCATCAATCGTTCGGTTGCCATGTCGACTAACGTCGGCTGATATCTTCCATCTATTTTAAAAGTGCGGCTCTGTATTTTGGTACTCTGGATCAGTATGTGCTGTTATGTCATGTTATGCTTTAGAGGTAATGTTGTTTTGGCTAGAGTTATAGCTGTGTTAATGCCATATATTCAGTCCAACTTGAGAGTTCCTTGACTTATATTCAATCCTATACTGAGTGTTTTATGCCATATATGCAGTACCTATGGTGGGTGTTTAATGCCATATATTCAGTACCTATGGTGGGTGTTTAATGCCATATATTCAGTACCTATGGTGGGTGTTTAATGCCATATATTCAGTACCTATGGTGGGTGTCATATTTCTGGTTGATGTGTCATGACAGACATAACTCTGAAGGATGTTTACATCATTTGCGTACTTGTGTCACGGCAGTTGTAATTCCCGGGGGAATGTTTCTCAGAACTGATATTAGTTGTGTCCTGCCTCGACATGTGATGTGTGCAAAGAGAAGGGGTTTGATCTCCACAGATCCCCATCCTAGCAAACCGACACAGTTGTCATGACAACCACGTTCTATGCCTTTTCTATAGGGGAACGGAACTTGGTACTGTGATATTCTGTGGTCTCCAGATTTTTGCGGCCTTTTGTCCTGTGATATTCTGTGGTCTACAGGTGTAAAGTGCACAGCTGTCTGATGAATGATGCTAAATGTAGTCTAGTGAAGCTTCAGAGCTCCGGTCTTCATCCCTGTCAGATAATTGTCACTTTGTATAAGTGAGAAGTCTGCCTTTGCCCTGATGAAAAAACAGCACCTCTTAGCTAATCTATATTGAGGTAAAGAGCGTGAGACGGAATGGGAGAGGAAGACGTGACAGAGTGGGATAACTGGAGAACAGGAGATGTGCAGTATACAAACAGAGAGAGAGAGAGAGATGAATGGTTATTGGAGCAGCAGCTGTGTTATCCACTCTATACATGGCAATTTGTCTAACTACGGGAATACGTTTGTGCTTATGTTTTGGATTTTCTGAAGGACCTTTGCATTTAGCACAGGGAGAAATAATGCCAAAACTTATTTTAATTTCACAGAAAGCATGTGCAAGACCATTGGGGCACACACCCTCTACACACCCTCTACACACCCTCTACACAACCTCTACACACCCTCTACACACCCTCTACACACCCTCTACACACCCTCTACACAACCTCTACACACCCTCTACACAACCTCTACACACACTTCACACACCATCTACACACCCTCTACACAACTTCTACACACCCTCTACACAACCTCTACACACACTTCACACACCCTCTACACACCCTCTACAACCCTCTACACACACTTCACACACCCTCTACACACCCTCTACACAACCTCTACACACACTTCACACACCCTCTACACACACTCTACACACACTTCAATCACACACCCACTACACACCCTCTACACACACTCTACACACACTTCAATCACACACCCTCTACACACCCTCTACACACACTCTACACACACTTCAATCACACACCCTCTACACACCCTCTACACACACTCTACACACACTTCAATCACACACCCTCTACACACACTTCACACACCCTCTACACACACTCTACACACACTTCAATCACACACCCACTACACACCCTCTACACACACTCTACACACACTTCAATCACACACCCCCTACACACCCTCTACACAACCTCTACACACACTTCACACACCCTCTACACACACTCTACACACACTTCAATCACACACCCACTACACACCCTCTACACACACTCTACACACACTTCAATCACACAACCTCTACACACCCTCTACACACCCTCTACACACCCACTACACACACCCTACACACCCCCTACACACCCTCTACACACCCTCTACACACACTTGACACACCCTCTACACACCCTCTACACACACCCTACACACCCTCTACACACTCTATACACACCCTCTACACACCCTCTACACACTCTATACACACCCTCTACACACCCTCTACACACCCCCTACACACCCTCTACACTCACCCTACACACCCTCTACACTCACCCTACACACCCTCTACACACCCTCTACACTCACCCTACACACCCTCTACACACCCTCTACACTCACCCTACACACCCTCTACACACCCTCTACACACCCTCTACACTCACCCTACACACCCTCTACACACCCCTACACACCCTCTACACTCACCTGACACACACTCTACTTAAACACATCTTGGCTCAGTGTCGCTGGCTGGGTTGACCTTTGACACGGGCACGTCTATGTTTGATTCTACAGTACTCCTCTTGTGTATAATGTCTCCGTGGTGACGTTGTATGATGTGTGACGAGGGTGACTGTTGGTTGCATGGCTGGCGACGACTAAAGTTTGCTTTGTGGTGGTGGGGGTGGGGGGGTCATGTTGGGGTCCGCCGTTGGGGCGCATCCTGGGGAATTGGGGTAGCCGGGTTGGTCCTGTCTCATTCCTCCCTTGTGCTCCCCCTACCTCTCCCTTTGCCTGTCTTCCCTCCGTGTCTTCCTTGCCTCACTAAACCCCCCCAACCCCCTCCCCCACACACAAAAAAGAGCACCTGCACAATCCTATCCTCCTCCCACCTGAGCACTGACACAGCCCTTCCATCTGTCTTTTCCTACCCAGAATTCCCTACCAACCTGCCACCTTGGGGCCGCGGGATCTCGCCGCATCAGCACAGTCAGAAAGCCACCATCATCGGTTGTGCTGTGGGCGGGGTCATCCTGTTGGCTGCCGCCGGCACGCTGCTCTTCTTCTTCCTGCGTCGCCGCCAGCGCACCTTCAAGGGCGACTACAGCACCAAGAAGCACGTGTTCGGGAACGGGTACAGCAAGGCTGGGGGCCTGCCCACGAACCACCCCATGCCCAAGACCCTCCAGTACCCGGACGACTCGGACGACGAGAAGAAGCCCGCCCAGATTGGCGTGAGCGGCGGGTTCGAGGCGAGCGAGCGCGACTTCGACGGCGACACGGAGGACCTGAAGAGGCCCTATTTCACGGTGGACGAGGGCGAGAGTCGGGACTACGACGACCGGACTCTGAGCTTCCAGTACAACCCGGAACCGGAGATAGCGGACGACATGGTGTCCCAGAACGACGGCTCTGTCATTTCAAAGAAAGAGTGGTACGTGTAAGAGGTCGTGCGACAAAACAGCCCCACCCCTCGACGCCTACTGTCATCCACACACCACTACCACACCCCCATCACAAAGCACCACCCCTCCGTCAACCCCCCACCCCGGCCCCGGCACTCCGCCCTTTCTCTGCAAGTTAATCTAGTACCTCCACCCGAATCACTCGCCCGCCGCCCATCAGAATCCATTACACTAAAACCGCATTTGAAAATGCAGTCATATAAGAAAGAGCTTGCAACAACACATCGCCATGCAGACGACGGCATTACATCATGGTGTATATCGAAATCAGAGGACGCTGCAAATAAAACAAAAACACAATGTTTCGTTGACTTTAAAGGCCAGACTGAGACTGTCTGAACTGGTCGCTTGAAAATACTTGTGTATTATTCATTTTTTGTGTATTTCTTTTTCATGATTATGAAATCTATGTATTAAATGTTTTTTTTAAAAGTCTTAGGGGGACATGATGAGGTATTGGCCGAGCACATTGTAAAAGTCTATCACTGGTTGTATGATACATTGCTTTTCTTATTGTTATTTACATCGCCATTTCCTTTTTTTACGTTCTGTTGGTCAACTAGGGGGTGATGGTTGTCTTATTGGTTACCATGTGGGGGTGTAGATAGTATGAAATACGTGATCTGTGGTCAATCGTTTTTTATGAAAAATGTAATATGTCTGCTATGACAGCTCCTTTTGTCCATGCTTATCTTCTCCGAAATAACATTCACGACGGTACTGGCCTCTTACATGTTGTGACTGTCCAGATTCACCTCGGTACTGGCCTCTTATGTGTCATTACTGTCCAGATTCACCTCGGTACTGGCCTCTTATGTGTCATTACTGTCCAGATTCACCTCGGTACTGGCCTCTTTTGTGTTACTGTGCAGATTCACGACGGTACTGGCCAGTTACGTGTCATTACTGTCCAGATTCACGATTGCACTGGCCTCTTTTCGTTTAAAGCTAAGCAACACTTCACTCTACAGAGTAGTACAATACATGACAGACTGTGCTGTGTGTTTCGCCCTCCGCCCACATCCAACTAAGTGGAGGAAAAAAACATGTTGGATCTAGCTGCTTTCCAAAGACATCGCCAGTGTTCATTGCAAACCCTGTACTCCTCCGGGCTGAGTCTACACAGGGCCCCCGGGCACGTGTCAACACAACAAGCTTTATGCACATGGCTGTATAGGACACACAGGCCTCGAGGAGATGGCAGCACATGGAGAACGCGCCTGCCCGTGCCCTAGATTCACATGCTGAGTCGGGCCGGCGGCCATCTTAGTTTGTCGGCCATTTTAGCTGGGCTGAGGAAGCGGAGTAGACAGGGGCTACTGTCCTGATGCATCCCACATTTCAGTTGGTCACACGTTCACCTCATGCGCCATGTTTGCTCGGTGAAAAAGGCAAGCGACATGGTGTCCAGTATTTTCGACACGCCACAGTACAACTCTGAACACGACCATTCAAAAAACATTTGTCTTAAAGTTTTAAAAGGGTTTACTTGCGTACCTGCAAGTCTGTGTGATTAAATTTAAATTTTTGTTTGTCGCAGCATCCTAATACTGTGTTTTTATTGGTGTGAATGTTAACGTTTCTCGTCAGCACAGTCGTATTAAAGGGTTTGGTATGCCTCCGGCTTTCCTCAGAAGGCTGCTTTATACAACTCAAATCCATTCACTGTTTTTAAGGCCAACTGGTTCTGCTTCGACAGTGACTTTGGGTCTTCGGGGACTCAATGAACGAGTAACATTGGACCCATGGTACTTTCTACTGATGGGAGACATGAGGACTAATGTGAACATAAGGACTAATGAGAATGATGCTTTGTCTGGGTTAGCATCTCGCTAGCTGAAAAAACTGAGGAGAAAAACTCCTAGCAAAGGGAATAGAGAAACATTGTGACATATTCGGTATATCGTCTAACTGGATTTGTTAACCGTTGTCGTTGTTTTTCTTTTTCTTTTCATTAATTGGTGTTTTTTTGTTGTTTCACATATTTCAGCATCTCTGTATGCATTCAAATGGGAGAAACAAAAAACAGAGCTCCTTTTGCCCAACGGGTTGGCATCTGAGGCGCGGACGTGTTCCCTCCTTCAGAAAGCTGTATTGTTTGGATTTTTTAACCCGCAATATCCGAGGCCAGGGGCGCGGGGCCAACGGAAACAAAACAGTCTTTGTCTTCACAGGTTTGAGGTCCAACACGCAAGCCGCGACAAACGATTATCATTTTGGAAAATCAATCCAAAGCTCTGGATCATCAGCGTACGACCGGAAAATGTGTCAAAACGTGACAGGAGTTGACGCAGAAACACCCGGCTGACTTTAAACTGGCACGGGCGCTAAGTCCTCTTTTATGCATGTGCTTTAACGTGAGGCGTCCGGCGTCCGGGGACGTTCGTGCTTTCTGTTATTGATCTTCCTTTTGCACCGAGCCAGACGTTCTGTCGTCGGATTAGCTCTGAGGAGCGGGTCTCACTCCTCGCCAGTGTTTGCCATACGATGGGCGGCGGTTGATAATACGGTCATATCGGTCTAGAATGATCTATTTCACTCGTGACCGGGCCCAGCGTGGGGGGGGGGGGCAGAATGCCCTGTCTCTTCGTGGTTTGGGGTTCTGATGGATGAACGCCACAGCATCGTCTTAAAGAGTTTCACACCGTATCGGAACCCCGGTGAAATGAACGCTTTTCTCCCCCTAACGAGCATTTTGTTTCATGTTAGTGTATTGTTTTTCTTTTATTTAGCTGCAGTTATTACCGTTTCAGCCAAGCGATTAATGACAGAGGCCATACGTGATTTATTTTTATTACTGTTAGCATGTGTTAGCTGAGTGTTCAGTGCCTATACATTTGTTAAAGGTGAGGTTTTGTAAAAATTCAAGTTGCTGCTCCGTCCGAGTTGTATTCCATCAGTCCACTAAAACACATATAAACAGGTCAAATCATGTATCCTAGATCGATCAAGAGCAGAATTATTTTATTTTTACATCAGTCAAACAGGAGTCTTTCAAAGGACTCTAATGTACAAAGCAACACCCATCATCTCTTATCAAACCGAAATAAAAGGTTTGTTTCGACACCCACTTCACGTTAATTCTCCAGCACTTTGATTTCTCTTAAAACTGGAAATAATAAAGATTTAGAGAAAATTTGCTGAGTTGAAAATGTGTTGGCATTCGGTGGTGGGTGACTTCTACAAAAGCACAAACTCAAATCCTGGAATTTTTTGTACAGTAATATGGAGATTTTAGATATAAATATCGTGGCCTAAAACCCCACTTTATCCTAGTACCCAAAGCATTTCCATAAGTTAGGTGAACAATGTTCCCATTCAAGCACAAGTCAACGTTTTTGGCCCGAGTCTTTAGCATTTTGATGCCTCGGGGAACCACTGCCATGCTCGACTTTCAAACCACCACCCCGGGAGAAACCTGTGGCATCGCTGTTTCAACGGAACCCATAGTCTGTGGACGTTGTGGAAAATATTGTCTATCTTCTCTTTTTTTTGATTGTCATGCGGTGAGGGTGCTCCGAGTGCTCTGTTTTGAATCATTCATAGCGGTTCCATTACGTCCTTCGTCCACTTTTGAATACGATAGCTTTCGGTCTATAGGTTTCAGCTCAACATTCCATTGTAAATTATGTAGATAATATTGAGGTGATAGATGGGTTTTATTGAGGGATGTCTGCAACCATGCCTGTTCAATGTATAATAGACCTATTTTGACTGCAAAAAAAAACCCTGAAAGACTCGAGAGCGACTGTCAGCAGGGCGACACAATTCCAGTGACTCCAGTCAGTATTTATGGAAAACCAGGATATTTTCGAGTTTTGATGGCTAGATTGAGTTGATATTCACAGAGCATTGTTATGAAACAAGCTCCTCTCTGAACCACCACTCCAGAACGAAATGTAGGGTTGCAAAATGAACGTGCATTTCTGCTGAACCTCCCAGGTTCCCAGATTTTCTTCCTGGCTGCTCCTGAGTCCTCATGAAATCCTCCGACATGGATTTTGCAATCCTGGGAAGGTTTCCAGAATGTTAGCAACCCGAACAGCTAGGTGTTAACGTGCTGCAGACCTCAGCTAGGTGTGACGTGATGCAGACATTGGCTGTTTGTGTGTCGCTGGGTCGATGTGTACCGGAGGTTGACTGTAAATAGTACACTGCAACTCCATTTAAATAGAGAGAGTGTGTCTGTATGCAGCCCATGTGAATGTACAATACGTCTGAGGGTGTGTTACTACAGCTGTTGATGAAAAAAAGAAACTCTTGTTCATATGTGATGACCCTGTGAAGTAACTTGTATTTGTTTTAAAAAGCATTAAACGATTTCAATAGTCAACGTTGTTGTTTTTTTCTGTTCCCTCACTGAATGGTTAGGAACCGGAGCATGTGTTATTCCACGAGATTTAGACGTTCCACAAATGCTGCGTCTAGTGTGGGCTACAACAGGGACCTAGTGTGGACTACAACAGGGGTCTAGTGTGGACTACAACAGGGACCTAGTATGGACTACAACAGGGGTCTAGTGTGGACTACAACAGGGACCTAGTGTGGACTACAACAGGGGTCTAGTGTGGACTACAACAGGGGTCTAGTGTGGACTACAACAGGGGCCTAGTGTGGGCTACAACAAGGGCCTAGTGTGGACTACAACAGGGGCCTAGTGTGGACTACAACAGGGGTCTAGTGTGGACTACAACAGGGGTCTAGTGTGGACTACAACAGGGGCCTAGTGTGGACTACAACAGGGGTCTAGTGTGGACTACAACAGGGGTCTAGTGTGGACTACAACAGGGGCCTAGTGTGGACTACAACAGGGGCCTAGTGTGGACTACAACAGGGGTCTAGTGTGGACTACAACAGGGACCTAGTGTGGGCTACAACAAGGGCCTAGTGTGGGCTACAACAGGGGTCTAGTGTGGGCTACAACAGGGGACTAGTGTGGACTACAACAGGGGTCTAGTGTGGACTACAACAGGGGTCTAGTGTGGACTACAACAGGGACCTAGTGTGGGCTACAACAAGGGCCTAGTGTGGACTACAACAGGGGCCTAGTGTGGACTACAACAGGGGTCTAGTGTGGGCTACAACAGGGGTCTAGTGTGGGCTACAACAGGGGACTAGTGTGGGCTACAACAGGGGACTAGTGTGGACTACAACAGGGGTCTAGTGTGGGCTACAACAGGGGACTAGTGTGGACTACAACAGGGGACTAGTGTGGACTACAACAGGGGTCTAGTGTGGACTACAACAGGGGTCTAGTGTGGACTACAACAGGGGTCTAGTGTGGACTACAACAGGGGTCTAGTGTGGACTACAACAGGGGCCTAGTGTGGGCTACAACAGGTCCTTCTCCATGGTAAGTCACGTGTAAATGTCGAACAAAATACGTGTTATTCTATCTACTTAACACATTTATTCGCGTAAATGTGATATATGAGGTGATATTTCTTCCAACGGACATGCTTGTATGCACGGCCTGGTAGGAAAACATTCATCCAGAGGTCGATGTTTTCGTTCGTAATTCACGCTGTTCAACTTTTCCAAACGCCTATCTGGGTCTGTTCAGAACATAACTGGGTCCTCTGCTTTCAAGCCCATTCTTATGTGTAAATGTGTCTAATTAGCTTTTACATGTCAGTCATTTGGCATATGCTCTTATCCACGGGGACTTAAACAAGGCCTTTGATTGTAAACCCTTTTATGTTAATTTATTCCGCTTGGAGAGATTCAAACCAGCACACTTTCAGATAGGAACCTCTGCGGTTCCTTCACATGCGTTCTATCATCACTGTGTTCCACTTCAAACAATGAGATGTGTATCGTCCATTTAAAGCCTGTCGATGATCTGAATTGGGTTAGGGCTGTTTACATTATGTGAGAGAGAACAGAACGCACGATGGATTTATCCTCGTTTGCATAACAGCACTCGTCGCGTTTGAGTTTATGAAACGTACAGCGCTGGAGTTTGTCCGTCACTGGCGTGCACGTCGAGCGATATGGGTGCACGCCTGTGCCCGGTCCAAATATGTGGCGCATATTTACCTGGAAAGGTGGTGTTTCAAACTAATGATATCCACAACCAGCGTTATATCCCAGTGACATCGAGATTCCTAAGAAAGGTCAGTAAAATGATTGATATTGAGTACTGGCAAACGTCTGGGTACTTTACGAAGGCGAACCGTAATGCAAAACGAGAAGCCTGTTCTAGGTCTATAGAAAGTTCTGCTAGCGTACCAGCCTGGGAAACTAAGCACTCATCCAATCCACTGATGGGCTAAGGGAATACTATTTTGGGTACCTCGTTCCCAGCGCTCGTTGTGACTTTTGGTGTGGAACTACAGTAATGACCGAGCAAGAAAATCTCTTAACAATTAATTTCTTATTATTTGCAATCATCTCCACACCATAACCCACCGTACATTTAGGAGGAATTATTATTACAACCAACGTGAACATAAATAATACTCCACAATTTCATGCACTGAATGCTAAAGTATACGCTATATTTAATCAGAAATATATACATTATTAATGTATTTATAGTCGCTTATATATATATTATTCAAGTATTCACAAACATTGAGGATCGTATCATATTCGTTGATTCACTGCACTTTCAAATTTGTGTAAATAATTTAATGTTATTTTTCAATGTGTGACCTTTTGGTGACCCCAGAACATTTGCGAACGTCCCGTCCAATATGGTTAAAACCCAACACAGCTGGAACGTTCTGTAGCCACGGGCATTTGTAGGAGACAGCACCATTTGGCAAATACTCCGAAACAATTACTGAGTTATTCAAAAGAAAATGAAAATGAGAATCTGACAGAAAGCCGAAAGCCTCAGACTCCGAGAGACAAAAATGAATTGTTCTTCGATTCAGCGGCACTGGCAGAATCTCACACCGACGTTTCTAACAACGAATTCTTGTTTCTTTGATATGTACTGCGAACAGAAGCGATGAGAACGGTACAATAGAGAAAAAAAGTATGAAAGACTCACAACAATGCCATGATCATTTAGAGAAAAAAAAGTTGCTGAAAGAGACAATCTGACCAGATGACGGAAAATCTGATTTGAATAAATATAGCGTGGACTGTTCTCCTGAGCCCGCTGAAGGAGTTTGCTAATCACTCAAATAATGTTACGATGCTCTGTATGATGTCATTGATGCTCTGTATGATGTCATTGATGCTCTGTATGATGTCATTGATGCTCTGTATGATGTCATTGATGCTCTGTATGATGTCATTGATGCTCTGTATGATGTCATTGATGCTCTGTATGATGTCATTGATGCTCTGTATGATGTCATTGATGCTCTGTATGATGTCATTGATGCTCTGTATGATGTCATTGATGCTCTGTATGATGTCATTGATGATATTTAATTATATATTGTATTCAACAGAATGTGTCAATTAATGAACCTGCACAACTTATCTTGGATATACAACATTATATTAATTTACTGTAACAAAATAACAACTAAAGGTCATGTATTACACATGTGTGGTCTGAAAAGAAAATTGACATTTGTGTTGAATCGAGTTATACTCCAAAGACACTATTCATTACTCATTTCTCTGCAAAACCGTTGCTAATTGTCGCCGTTTACCTCCAGAGCACTTTTAAAAGAGCGTTGATGTTAAAACAACTGCCACATTTTTGGAGTACACGCCCACTGCTTCGAACGAAGGTGTAAAAATCGAAATGAAGAACCACGGCTTCACCAGACGCCGATGCCATCTTGAGCAGTCGCACTGACATCGTGTCGACAGCGTCACTTTGCATACAGGCATGTGTTTTACTGGTGACTTCAGCCCATCTGTCAGTACTTCTCCCTCAGACCCAAACTGCTGTTGACTATTACTTAACACACACACACACATTGTCACTTTGAAGTCTGTGGAGAATAATTTATGATGTTAAGATTTTCTTTAAGTCAACGTTTTTTGCTTATTTGGTTTACTCACTTATTTAATATGGACCTTAACATATATAGACTGGATCTAGAATCTGGTTACTGTCTTTTAATAAGCTCAATGGAGATCAGACTGAACTGTTGTTTGGTCATCAGTTCCGTCACACAGTCTTGCCCTACAGGAAGTCCAGAAACTTTTAATTCCCTCCAAACGTACCTAAATGTATTTACTGTATAAACAAAGTGCTCTTATAGGCCAGGAGCTCCTGCTTGTGGGCGACACTTTATCGCTAAATAATGTGACTACTAAAGTTATACACTGAAGCTTCTGGTTCTGTAAACTAGAAGGACCCACGAACAACTGGATGAAATCCCTTGAATAAATCGCTTGGCGCCTTTGGAGGAAACGTGAGCCGTTGTGCAAACACACAGACGCGAAGACAAACACACCCTGAGAAACGTACCTCGACACACACACACACATAAGCACGCACACACACACACACACACACATACACACGCACACACACACACACACACAGAGACACACACCAGAGCAATCACCGTCATGCCCTCTCAGATGAACAAGCCAGCCTTGGCACGATGTTGACGGTCCAGCTGTGTACAAGCCTCGATAAAGCGGCAGAACCAATCAGAGGAAGCCATAATGATGCAGAACCAATCAGAGGCAGCCATAATGATGCAGAAAACAGGCCTAAACTGATGGTGGGAAACAGCTGACAGACCCTCAGCTAAAGGAACGCTGACAGAACGCTGTGTACCTCTGACTGTAGTTAACCCCTGATGGGTCACTCTGTACCTCTGACTGTAGTTAACCCCTGATGGGTCACTATGTACCCCTCACTGTAGTTAACCCCTGATGGGTCACTATTAACCTCTGACCAGAGTTAAACCCTGATTGGTCACTATGTACCTCTGACCAGAGTTAAACCCTGATTGGTCACTATGTACCTCTGACTGTAGTTAACCCCTGATTGGTCACTCTGTACCTCTGACTGTAGTTAACCCCTGATGGGTCACTCTGTACCTCTGACTGTAGTTAACCCCTGATGGGTCACTCTGTACCCCTCACTGTAGTTAACCCCTGATGGGTCACTCTGTACCCCTCACTGTAGTTAACCCCTGATGGGTCACTATTAACCTCTGACCAGAGTTAAACCCTGATTGGTCACTATGTACCTCTGACCAGAGTTAAACCCTGATTGGTCACTATGTACCTCTGACTGTAGTTAACCCCTGATGGGTCACTATGTACCTCTGACTGTAGTTAACCCCTGATGGGTCACTATGTACCTCTGACTGTAGTTAACCCCTGATTGGTCACTATGTACCTCTGACTGTAGTTAACCCCTGATGGGTCACTCTGTACCTCTGACCAGAGTTAAACCCTGATTGGTCACTATGTACCTCTGACTGTAGTTAACCCCTGATGGGTCACTCTGTACCTCTGACCAGAGTTAAACCCTGATGGGTCACTATGTACCTCTGACTGTAGTTAACCCCTGATTGGTCACTATGTACCTCTGACCAGAGTTAAACCCTGATTGGTCACTATGTACCTCTGACCACTGACATTGAGAGAGGTGGTCCGGGCAAGAGGGGAGATTTGGAGAGAGGTAACAGAACAGACACAGTGATTTGGTGAGATCAACGTGTGGGAAACGGAGAGATCAGTGGGAAGAAAGTCAGATGATGAGAAAGTGTGTGTATCTGTGGAGAAGGGGGGAGTGAACTCAACTAATCCACCATCAACTCAACGGGTCCCAGCATGTTGCTACATTTCTTGTGCATCTGAGCGTGTGTGACCCAGAGCGGGTTGTAAACACCTGAGGAGCCCTCCCCACGTCGCCCCTCTCTCTCCGTCTCTCTCCTCCCTGTGTTTCCTTCAGCTTTCTCGGTTCACATTAGTGTCAGTTTCAAAGCCTTTTTAACAAAAATTATTCACCTCGTGTTCCCCAAAATGCACCATGTACCAAGTTCAATACTTTTCAACAGGGCCTTCACTTGAGTCATGTATCCCAGATTTCCATGATACTGATTCACGGTTTACCTGTGTACCTATTCAACTGTATCCCTGTGAATCTGATTCAATTCCCTCCGGTTCACCCATCCCTGTGAATCTGATTCAATTCCCTCCGGTTCACCCATCCCTGTGAATCTGATTCAATTCCCTCCGGTTCACCCAACCCTGTGAATCTGATTCAATTCCCTCCGGTTCACCCATCCCTGTGAATCTGATTCAATTCCCTCCGGTTCACCCATCCCTGTGAATCTGATTCAATTCCCCGCCGGTTCCACTGGCTCTCTGTTCCTCGTCACGTCTCCCCGATACTCCCACGTTCGGTTGAACTTGTAGTGATTAACGATGTGGGTTCCCACCTGTACTGCAGGACGCCATATGCTGCTGGATGGAATAGCCTGTCATTAGTGTGACATTGCTTATGTCTAGTAGATGCAAAATATGCCTCAGATGGCTTAGAAGCACACGTCCAAACAGAGCAACATCTGGTCGTGTGTTTTACTGAAACAGGGGCTGTTGAATGTTAGTTATTTGTTGTTGTTTCACTGTGCAGTATCAACACCGGTTCTAGAGCAGTCGGTATGTTCCGTGTATCAACACCGGTTCTAGAGCAGTCGGTATGTTCCGTGTATCAACACCGGTTCTAGAGCAGTCGGTATGTTCCGTGTATCAACACCGGTTCTAGAGCAGTCGGTATGTTCCGTGTATCAACACTGGTTCTAGAGCAGTCGGTATGTTCCGTGTATCAACACCGGTTCTAGAGCAGTCGGTATGTTCCGTGTATCAACACCTATTCTAGAGCAGTCGGTATGTTCCGTGTAACCACACCGGTTCTAGAGCAGTCGGTATGTTCCGTGTATCAACACTGGTTCTAGAGCAGTCTGTATGTTCCGTGTATCAACACCGGTTCTAGAGCAGTCGGTATGTTCCGTGTATCAACACCGGTTCTAGAGCAGTCGGTATGTTCCGTGTATCAACACTGGTTCTAGAGCAGTCGGTATGTTCCGTGTATCAACACCGGTTCTAGAGCAGTCGGTATGTTCCGTGTATCAACACCGGTTCTAGAGCAGTCGGTATGTTCCGTGTATCAACACCTATTCTAGAGCAGTCGGTATGTTCCGTGTAACCACACCGGTTCTAGAGCAGTCGGTATGTTCCGTGTATCAACACTGGTTCTAGAGCAGTCGGTATGTTCCGTGTATCAACACTGGTTCTAGAGCAGTATGTTCCGTGTATCAACACTGTTCCGTGTATCAACACTGGTTCTAGAGCAGTCTGTATGTTCCGTGTATCAACACTGGTTCTAGAGCAGTCTGTATGTTCCATGTATCAACACTGGTTCTAGAGCAGTCTGTATGTTCCATGTATCAACACTGGTTCTAGAGCAGTCTGTATGTTCCGTGTATCAACACTGGTTCTAGAGCAGTCTGTATGTTCCGTGTATCAACACTGGTTCTAGAGCAGTCTGTATGTTCCGTGTATCAACACTGGTTCTAGAGCAGTCGGTATGTTCCGTGTATCAACACTGGTTCTAGAGCAGTCGGTATGTTCCGTGTATCAACACTGGTTCTAGAGCAGTCGGTATGTTCCGTGTATCAACACTGGTTCTAGAGCAGTCGGTATGTTCCGTGTATCAACACTGGTTCTAGAGCAGTCGGTATGTTCCGTGTATCAACACTGGTTCTAGAGCAGTCGGTATGTTCCGTGTATCAACACTGGTTCTAGAGCAGTCAGTATGTTCCGTGTATCAACACTGGTTCTAGAGCAGTCTGTATGTTCCGTGTATCAACACTGGTTCTAGAGCAGTCTGTATGTTTCGTGTATCAACACTGGTTCTAGAGCAGTCGGTATGTTCCGTGTATCAACACTGGTTCTAGAGCAGTTTGTATGTTCCGTGTATCAACACTGGTTCTAGAGCAGTCTGTATGTTCCGTGTATCAACACTGGTTCTAGAGCAGTCTGTATGTTCCGTGTATCAACACTGGTTCTAGAGCAGTCGGTATGTTCCGTGTATCAACACTGGTTCTAGAGCAGTCTGTATGTTCCGTGTATCAACACTGGTTCTAGAGCAGTCTGTATGTTCCGTGTATCAACACTGGTTCTAGAGCAGTCTGTATGTTCCGTGTATCAACACTGGTTCTAGAGCAGTCTGTATGTTCCGTGTATCAACACTGGTTCTAGAGCAGTCGGTATGTTCCGTGTATCAACACTGGTTCTAGAGCAGTCGGTATGTTCCGTGTATCAACACTGGTTCTAGAGCTGTCTGTATGTTCCGTGTATCAACACTGGTTCTAGAGCAGTCTGTATGTTCCGTGTATCAACACTGGTTCTAGAGCAGTCTGTATGTTCCGTGTATCAACACTGGTTCTAGAGCAGTCTGTATGTTCCATGTATCAACACTGGTTCTAGAGCAGTCTGTATGTTCCGTGTCTGCTTCTAGTGGAGACTCCAAGGTCTTCTTCTACTTCTAAGAGTGTGTGAGTCCTGCTGGGAGTTCACTGTAGCCCTTCTACTGTAGTGTCTCCTATATAAGAGACCAGACATCCAGGTTGGACACTGATCAGCTTACAGGCTCCTTGTGTAACATCAGATATGGGCCTCAAATTAAACCCCATCCACTCTATTTACGGTCCTGGGTAAAAGCAGCGCACTCTCCGGGGAAAAGGGTGTCATTTCGAATGCATTCCAGATGCTCCAGGACCAGACAGGTTTGCTAACCCTGTAACCAAGGACACTGTTGCCAGGGAAGGATGTGGAACTTCTGTGTGGCTTTCTTTGTTCAGTACAAATGCTGTATGTTTTGTGCAAGGAGGTATTTCTCTCTGCGAATCATCATGAAGCATATCGAGCATTTCAAATACAGTGAGCTGACAAACCTTCGGGGTGTAATTAGCTATTGTTCTTCAATATCGTGGCTTAGCAAAGCACCCTCGACGATACGTCACGGCTAGTTTTGTCGTGAAGCGTCTCATGACTTAGCTACCTGGACGTAACGTTCGTTTCCGTGCGGAAAATCATGAAGGGTATCAATGCATACCGAGAGAAAATAAAACCCTGTCTTATTTCCGTTGCGAATGACCCAGAAACCATCGGGTTGAACTCGAGGCATGTGAGCACTGCAACCCGGCCCACCACAACCAGAGTCCCCTGCACCAGGAAGTCTATAAGTGGATGGAATGAGGTTTGTGCTGGACACCCGCCATTTACCCAGACCCAGGCAGTGCATTGTGGGTGTCCGTCGAGGTGCCACATCAAAGGGTTAAACACGATCTCGTCTGGTGTTGTTGATTTAACTGGTTTCCCCTCTAAGGGAAGAATAGGGACCAACTGGCTTTGGCCCTCTAAAAGCTTCCTGTTTCAATAGATTCTGTCCCGGCGGATTGAGACAGATTGGCTGTCAATGAATGGTGGATCCGGAGGTGGGATTGTTCTGGTGAAATGTGCTCGCTCCATAAGTTACACGGGACAATGAGCCTCTTGACAAAAGAATGCTAAGCCCGACTTTAAACGGGAAGGTAAACAGAGCACGCAGTGGGTCAAGGGTCACAGACAGAGATCTGATTACTCAACACGAACAAACACACACACATGCACAGACACAAGCCAGTCAGTCATAATGTTGCTAAGCATTGATGTTTGTCTCTAGTTTAAGTATTTTTCTTCCTCAATATATTTATTTGTTGTAACTAATCACACGTTATCAACATCATTTGTGTGGATTTTAAACATCAGGAACCACACGAAATAGTGACAGAATATTGAGAACTGGCTAGCTAACCTGTAACTTTCATTTATCCAGGGAGTCAGATGAGACAGCAGACAGTGGTTGGCTGACTGGCTAGCTAACTAACTTAGTGGTTGATTGACTGGCTGAATTAGTAGTGGACAGACTGGCTTACCGGCTGACTCCATGTCTAGACTGGCTTGCTTTTTGACTGGATTGCTGAAATGACTCACCGACGGACTGCTGACTGACTGACTGGATGACTGACTGATGTCTAACTGACTGGATGACGGCTGACTGACTGGATGACTGCTGTATGCCTGGCCGAATGACTGACAGCTTACTGACTTACTGACTGGATGACTGCTAGATTACTGACAGCTGACTGACTGACTGGATGACTGGCTGAATGACTGACAGGCAGAGTTCAGGTTTTCCTGGTCTTTGTTTAGAGTATTTGCAGTATTATTTGCTGTGTTTTTGAGGAAGGTGTATTTGTTCCACTAAACACGCACGCACCCCCGGGCCTTCAGCAGCCTGGAACCCTCACCACATGACCGCCTGCCACTCACACACTAACCTGCTGCTGTGTGCCGTCCCTAATCACACCTTATTCCCTTCTAATGGAACCCTACTCCCTAAATAGTTGACATTTTGACCCAGCAGTTACTGAGTGTAATGTGGAACACAACCCAACTTGTTCTGCATTATTATGTGCTGATCGGGGACAGACATGCACGTA
>CM055755.1:2314929-2601725 GCA_029465975.1 Dallia pectoralis | reverse complement strand
CATTCTTATTTGATTCTAGTTTAAATAAATCGACAGCGCTGGGCTGGAACAAAGAGGCTGAGAAACAGAAAGACAGGAGTTGGTTTAGGTGATCTCGTTTTGCCTCTCTGTTGCATCTGATCGATAGGCAGAGGCACTGGAATGGCTCGTGTGTAGCCGCAAATGGCATACTGAAATGTAGTGCACTGTGAAGGACATAGGGTGTTATTTTGGACACATGTCTTCTTGTTTCTGAGTTACTGAGAGAAACAATAGGAACTTAGGCATTTTCTGAGTCCTAATTTCGCTGGATGCTGTCAGTCGACGCCGCGTGTTCTGCAGTCGGAGAACACAAAGGGGCTGGTTCCTTTATTTCCAGTTCTAAGCGCCATCTGTGAAAAGTGCTCTACATGGTTTTGGCAATATGTAAGAGCCAGAACGTCCGTAATTGATTGTTTTTGCCCGACAGACGCTGATTCAGAGGCAAACGAATCCCACATTGAAAAAACAGCACCCACTTCCCTGTGCACTATGGTCAAAAAACCAGGGCACTAGATAGAACACAGGGCGTCGTTTGTGCCACGTCGTGGTAAGAGGCTGGGTAATTGATGTTCGCAGAGAAATTTGACAGCCTTGTTAGCGCCACATTTTGGGGCGCGGCGTTTACCTGACTGTTTGTCGTCTCTGCACGAAAAACAAATCAAGATGGATGAAACATGCGATGAGGGGGAATAAAGCGATCAACAAGGTTCTCCGGGTAGCCGAGGTGAAAACACCTGTGATGATTGGTTGTTTGAGCAAACGCTGAAGCCTTTGCTACTTCTGATAACAGGTCTTCCAATAAACACGGTCACACTCGACCCCTTTTGTTTCAATTCCTAGTGTGCACCAATTTAAATAAGTTACCTTTCAATAACGACATCTTTGGGATGTGAATCAAGCCGAGCTAAAGAGCTGTTAGCAATTCTGAGGACCGTAAATTGTGCCGTTATTGAGAAGAGTAACTAAATGCCATTGGCCGCCCCTACAAGCACTCAACAACTGTTAGTCAGCGTCCACACCAAACATGAAATCCAGTAGACCATTTTAGAATAAGGTAGGACCTCCTACATTTGATATTTGGAACGTGACTTTGCAAGTCCTGTCTGAAGACAGAGGGTTTTGAAGGTATGCGCGTGTCAAAACATTGTTCCGTAGACATATTGTTCCGTAGACATATTTTCATCTTACATTTTTTATTTATTTTCGGAAATATCTTAAAGGATTTTCTCGCCTATGAAAATTTAAACCACTGTGGACCGTCAACATTATAGTCAGCATAATAATTAATGTCCTGCTAATGTATTCCTGCCATGGCAAACTGCCTCAAATTAAGATCTGACATATGTGCTTTGTAATGTGGACTTTGTAATGTGTACAGATGCCATGTCTTGTTTTGAGTGGGCTGTTTTTGATATTAACATGACATTCCAGTCACTTATTTCCCCCAGAGCAACCTACAGTAGAGAGTGCATACACCAACACAATATTGCACTGTATTCAAGAGTTTTACTTTAAATGTCCGACTTGATTTGTACTAAGACATTATCTGCCCATTCCTGTGGCGATGTTTTAGCAATGCTTAGGGTTTCTTTACATGCTCAAGGGAACAACAACATCTATCTTTTATTGCTGTCTTACAGATTTGTACAAGTTGTCATTCATCAACTGGTGCAGTGCTCTACAGGGCCTTAGGGGTCCCTTATAAAATAATATGATAAAAATAATACCCATAATTCACCTTTCCTGTTGCTTTTAGATTATATCCTTTCAATATTAATTTGTCTTTAATTTTACTAATAAAGGCTAACATATTAAATATATTTAAACATATAACTACATTTAAATCCACACAGACTACCCCATTTAACCATGATACCATGCTCGCAATGTATCCAAAACACCATTTTTTACACCGCATATTTCTCATGGTAACCATATTCCCTAGGCTGCTGAATCACAGGTGTAGCCTGCTCTCTGCGTTTCGCCTCTTGGTTTCAAAACATCTGACCCAACTCCCTAAGACTAACACAGGTTAGCCATCGGTACCCAAAGCTCCCCTGCCTGCTATCCAAGACCTTATAAGTCTCCAGAATGTAGCCACGAATATCCATCCTACCTCCTGCGGGCTCTTCTGCCTTCACATCCTAAAGCTCTCCTTCTGAAATATCTACCCACGAACACAGCGGCTCAGTTCCCCCGGTCCAAATGAGAGTGAGTGTCCTTCACCTGCTCAGTTGATATGCAGACTATTGTGATGCATTTTGTGTGTTGTTCCAAGTGCACGAGTTATCAAAGCAAGAGCCTCCGTTTCTCAGAACAAGAACAGACTGACATGACTGACAAAGAAAATGTATTGTTTCTGTTCATTTTGAGCCGGTGACCGAACCCACAAACGCGGATGCTCCAGATGCTAAACTAGTTTGATAAAGGTCAGTTTTATTCTTTCTAATTAGCACAACAGTTTTCAGCTATGCTAACATAATTGCAAAAGGGTTAACTAATAACCAATTAACCTTTTACAATGATATATACACACACTGATCAGCCATAACATTATTCCCACCTGCCCACCCTGACCCGTCTGCATCTACGCAGCCCTCTACGGGCGGTGGATCGGACCACGATCGGACCACACAGACCAGCCTTGGCCGGGCCATGATCTTGTCGCCGGTTCAACATGTAACATGTAACATTTAGCCATTTTCTTTAAGGACAAAATATTCCCTTGTGCCTAATATATCCCACCCACTGACAGGTGCCATGATAACGAAATTAGCTTTTCCCATTACCTGTCAGTGATCATGATGTTATAGCTGATCAGTGTGTATAAATATACAGATTTATTTTAGCTAGTTTCAGACCACAGAAAAATGTTCTTGCAGTAATAAGAAATGGGAATTGTTATGCAAATTATAATTAATAGCATTCTTTGAAGGCGTCGATGCAAATCTGACAACTTCAGAAATATTCAAAACCAAAGTTTGAATTTTCTTGCTGTGCAGAAAAAGTACCCCAAAACAGGATAGTCAAATTAGGAGGCGGCATCTGTGGTTCCCTGGGGAGATGTTTCCTGATGTGGAGTGAGTCTGAACATCTGAACATCCTGGTAACTCCACATTCACACTGAACCCTCAACTAGAACAGTGGATCAGACTGTCAGTAGAAGCTACAGACTCCACAGACTCCACTGACTCTACTGACTCTACTGACTCCACAGACTCTACTGACTCTACTGACTCTACTGACTCTACAGACTCTATAGACTCTATAGACTCTACTGACTCTACTGACTCAACTGACTCTACAGACTCTACAGACTCCACAGACTCCACTGACTCTACTGACTCTACAGACTCCACAGACTCCACTGACTCCACTGACTCTACAGACTCCACAGACTCCACTGACTCCACTGACTCTACAGACTCCACAGACTCTACTGACTCTACAGACTCTACAGACTCTATAGACTCTATAGACTCTACTGACTCAACTGACTCCACTGACTCTACAGACTCTACAGACTCTACTGACTCAACTGACTCCACTGACTCTACAGACTCTACAGACTCTACAGACTCTACAGACTCTATAGACTCTACAGACTCTACTGACTCTACTGACTGCTAATGGAACACATGGGGTCTGCCATCCGGCTTCCTGCTTTGCGCCCCTTAAAGTCTCTCAGAGGTGCGACTCGGAAGACGAAAACGAGTGTGAGAATCCAGGCTGTTGATAGCGCCGCCTAATTCCACCCAGCTCCGTTTCACCTCGCTAAACCAACTACAGACAGCTGAACAGTGGGAGCCGTTCTCCTCCGAGACACGACGAGATAAAAAGTTAACCACCGCTGCCCTTGTTCCGTTCCGGTGTGAGGAGAGGCGTGATTAGGTGTGTGCGTGTGTAAATAGCTAGCGCCCCACTTTCATCTCTTCCCTCAAACCAATCTCTTTGAAGGAGCCTATTCAACTGAATTGGGTTTGAATAGACATCTTAGCGACTGTTTGATGCGGGCAGAAATGAAACCTCAATTCGGCCCGCTCTCTCTCCCCGTAACAGGTCACCCGCGTCCTGGTCCTGTTTACATTTTAATTTCTCTGTTTAAGAGGCCACTCTGTCTGTGCTGATAGAAAATGAGAAAACAGATTACCTTTCTATTGGCCGGTAGCGTGAGTGTGAAAGGCATTCTGTTTGTGCCTTCAAGTTTCCTACTTCTGATCAGGGGCCTTTAAGTACCAGCTTTTCAGTGTATTCATGGTTAACTATCTCTTTAAGACAAAGCATTTGGTGTATTTATAGTTAACTATCCCTTTAAGACAGAGCATTTGGTGTATTAATGGTTAGCTATCCCTTTAAGACAGAGCATTTGGTGTATTAATGGTTAACTATCCCTTTAAGACAGAGCATTTGGTGTATTAATGGTTAACTATCCCTTTAAGACACAGCCTTTGGTGTATTAATGGTTAACTATCCCTTTAAGACACAGCCTTTGGTGTATTTATGGTTAAATATCCCTTTAACTCACAACCTTTCAGTGTATTTTTGATAAACCTCCCCTTTAACTCACAACCTTTCAGTGTATTTTTGATAAACCTCCCCTTTAACTCACAACCTTTCAGTGTATTTTTGATAAACCTCCCCTTTAACTCACTTCCTTTCTGTGTATTTTTGATAAACCTCCCCTTTAACTCACAACCTTTCTGTGTATTTTTGATAAACCTCCCCTTTAACTCACAACCTTTCTGTGTATTTTCCATGGGGCTTCTGCTCTGGTGTAACATTTTTCCTCTTCCATATGGTCTATTCATTTGCCAGGACGACCACAGTCTTAATAGCCCTCAGTGTTTTTCACAGAGTTTATTCCCTTCTTTCCCCGTGGTTAGGTTCCACGCAGGGGGGGGGGGGCTGGAGGCGGCTATGCCAGAACACAAGTTTGGCTGCAGTGGCAATAGTCTAAATGGACGGGTGCAACTGCCAGCTTAAATCCAAGAACAGTGCTGCTAATATGTGCAGTCTTTGTTTAGCCAACCAGAGGGGCCAATATTTCTCTTTCTGTCTATTTTCCTTCTTTACTCTCCATTTTTTTTTCATTGTCTGTCGCTCACTCTCTGTGTCTCTCTCCTGTTATATCGGCCTGCCTGTCTCTCCAGATCAGGTTGTCTTTGTGCCTCGCAGGTTTCTCTCACTTCTGCTTTTCTCTCATTCTCCCTCACGTTTTCTCTCGCTCTTTCTTTCTCTTACCGAGGCCAAACTGCGTGGCAGAGCTCTCATACTGTGGGACACGAGCAATTCTGCCAACAGTGGGAAGTTGGGGTTATCAGGGAATGTGTGGAGGGAGGGTATAGGGGAACAGAATGGGGAGGTGGGGTTATAGGAGAACAGAATGGGGAGGTGGGGTTATAGGAGAACAGAATGGGGAGGTGGGGTTATAGGAGAACAGAATGGGGAGGTGGGGTTATAGGGGAACAGAATGGGGAGGTGGGGTTATAGGAGAACAGAATGGGGAGGTGGGGTTATAGGAGAACAGAATGGGGAGGTGGGGTTATAGGGGAACAGAATGGGGAGGTGGGGTTATAGGAGAACAGAATGAGGAGGTGGGGTTATAGGAGAACAGAATGGGGAGTTGGGGTTATAGGAGAACAGAATGAGGAGGTGGGGTTATAGGAGAACAGAATGGGGAGGTGGGGTTATAGGAGAACAGAATGAGGAGGTGGGGTTATAGGAGAACAGAATGGGGAGGTGGGGTTATAGGAGAACAGAATGAGGAGGTGGGGTTATAGGAGAACAGAATGGGGAGTTGGGGTTATAGGAGAACAGAATGGGGAGTTGGGGTTATAGGAGAACAGAATGAGGAGGTGGGGTTATAGGAGAACTGTGGTTTGGAATATATTTTCTGTTTGCCAATGCATGATGGGGAAAGTGAAAGCAGATGTAGTAGAGGAGGGGGGGAGGAGGGTTCATTAAAATAAAATCATTCACCCTCTCTCTCTCTCTCTAACTCTCTCTCTCTCCCCTCTCTCTCTCTCTCTCTCCTCTTTCCTCTCTCCTCTCTCTCTCTCTCTCTCCTTTCTCCTTTCTCTCTCTCTCCTCTCTCCTCTCTTTCTCCCTCTCTCTCTCTCTCTCTCTCTCTCACACTTTGTCACTTTCACTGTCCATCTTTGTCTCTCGTTCTTGCAATGTTGTTTGTAAGTATGTTTTATAATAATGTGCCGTTTCATTGGTATGTAACCATTTCACATAAATATTTGAAAGGGATAGAGGCTTCACATTTCATGTTAACATTTGATACTGTAAATGTTCTGTTGCAGAAGTTCTGTGGTCAAGTGAGTTGAGTCACCAAACGCGCTGTCTCTAAGAGCCAATCAGATGACATGGAACAACATCTCTCATTGGCTGAGCACTTATAACCCAAAATGTTTCTATAAGTCACTCAGGCTAACGGCAGACGATACAGTACAGAAACTTAGAAATATGTCCAGCATTGTAACAACGGGCATATATTTAAAATTGGGATGACAACCATAAATAAACAGATCCATTTTGATTGTTAGCTCTGTGGTTTGAACTTTACTGGTTGCCCCTTCCTCGTGGCAACAGACCACAAACATAGTATATGTAATATACTGTATATGAAATATGGTCATGTGATACACGATATGTGGTCGTATATTTGTAAATATACTGCCTTTTTCCGAGAGCCAGTTCTAGTACCACCTCTCCATGTCAAGACCTGGATCCCTCTGACAGCTGTCACTTTGTTTTGGGGAAATAACATTGGGTCATATTATTATGTGTTGGGTCTTTTATTTTCTTCCCATTCCAGTCAGCACAAGGTATTTCCAGGTGTCTTTATAGGTTGAAAGTATCAGTGGCTTCGTTTTCTGGTTCTCCTCTTCTCCCATTTCTATGGCAGTTCTTTCTCTTTTCTTTGACAAAGCAGCTTCACACCTCCTCCTCGTCATGCGTCCTCATTCATTGATATTCATAGAATGTCTTAATAGCGTCAAGGAAAACTAAGCAGCCAGGTCAGTTCATCGAGCACAGAATCTTTGACGTGTGCTCTTGACTTGTCGGTTGGCCACACACGACCTAGACGAGACAAAGTCATGTTTGTGCTACACGAGCGTGTTTCCTTCTGTTTTTACTCAGACTACAGCAAGCGGTGGTCCCATCTAGAGATCTCATAATGACGACTCTAGATAAGAGCTGTCCGATCTAGAGATCTCATAATGACGACTCTAGATAAGAGCTGTCCGATCTAGAGATCTCATATTGACGACTCTAGATAAGAGCTGTCCGATCTAGAGATCTCATAATGACGACTCTAGATAAGAGCTGTCCGATCTAGAGATCTCATAATGACAACTCTAGATAAGAGCTGTCTGATCTAGAGATCTCATAATGACGACTCTAGATAAGAGCTGTCTGATCTAGAGATCTCATAATGACGACTCTAGATAAGAGCTGTCCGATCTAGAGATCTCATAATGACGACTCTAGATAAGAGCTGTCCGATCTAGAGATCTCATAATGACGACTCTAGATAAGAGCTGTCCGATCTAGAGATCTCATAATGACGACTCTAGATAAGAGCTGTCCGATCTAGAGATCTCATAATGACGACTATAGATAAGAGCTGTCCGATCTAGAGATCTCATAATGACGACTCTAGATAAGAGCTGTCCCATCTAGAGATCTCATAATGACGACTCTAGATAAGAGCTGTCCGATCTAGAGATCTCATAATGACGACTCTAGATAAGAGCTGTCCCATCTAGAGATCTCATAATGACGACTCTAGATAAGAGCTGTCCGATCTAGAGATCTCATAATGACGACTCTAGATAAGAGCTGTCCGATCTAGAGATCTCATAATGACGACTCTAGATAAGAGCTGTCCCATCAAGAGATCTCATAATGACGACTCTAGATAAGAGCTGTCCGATCTAGAGATCTCATAATGACGACTCTAGATAAGAGCTGTCCCATCTAGAGATCTCATAATGACGACTCTAGATAAGAGCTGTCCCATCTAGAGATCTCATAATGACGACTCTAGATAAGAGCTGTCCGATCTAGAGATCTCATAATGACGACTCTAGATAAGAGCTGTCCCATCTAGAGATCTCATAATGACGACTATAGATAAGAGCTGTCCGATCTAGAGATCTCATAATGACGACTCTAGATAAGAGCTGTCCCATCTAGAGATCTCATAATGACGACTATAGATAAGAGCTGTCCGATCTAGAGATCTCATAATGACGACTCTAGATAAGAGCTGTCCGATCTAGAGATCTCATAATGACGACTCTAGATAAGAGCTGTCCCATCTAGAGATCTCATAATGACGACTCTAGATAAGAGCTGTCCGATCTAGAGATCTCATAATGACGACTCTAGATAAGAGCTGTCCCATCTAGAGATCTCATAATGACGACTCTAGATAAGAGCTGTCCCATCTAGAGATCTCATAATGACGACTCCAGATAAGAGCTGTCCGATCTAGAGATCTCATAATGACGACTCTAGATAAGAGCTGTCCCATCTAGAGATCTCATAATGACGACTATAGATAAGAGCTGTCCGATCTAGAGATCTCATAATGACGACTCTAGATAAGAGCTGTCCGATCTAGAGATCTCATAATGACGACTATAGATAAGAGCTGTCCGATCTAGAGATCTCATAATGACGACTCTAGATAAGAGCTGTCCGATCTAGAGATCTCATAATGACGACTCTAGATAAGAGCTGTCCGATCTAGAGATCTCATAATGACGACTCTCGATACGAGCATCTGCTAAATGACCTAATGTAGATTAACTCGTATATTAAAGGAACCACTTGTAGTGCTTCTGTCATTTTAATTTACCAGGAGAGACTGATTGCAGAGAACGAGAGAACAGGCTGGGAGAAGTGAAGGATAGCAGTTGTAAGAAAAGATTAAATTCGGTCCGTGTTTTAGTGACCACAGTCCCATGGCCTTCTTTTCAGTCGTGCACTTTTCCCAGGGGCTTGCGTAGGGAATAGGCTGGTTTTTGGGGCGCACGCCTGGGGTCTGCTATTCAGGTTGGACGGCCAATGTTGGGGGCTCGTCCCGTCTCAGCCCAGAGAACTGAGAGATAGTGGCATCAGCTAGACCTTCTCTAAGGAACCTAATTCGTCTGGAGAATAGATGAGTTCTGTTGGTAATTTAGAAGATAACTTGGGCTGTGGTCGACCCCAGAGGAAGATTAGAGAACACCACAGAAATGAAGACGAGAGAACCAGGTGACCTTATCCCTGACCTTCCTGCGCTAAATTAAACTTTTTCCCAGTTCTCCTCCTTACACATTAATTAACCCTCCCCATCCACTCAGTCTCACACACACTCACACACTCTCACACGCACACACACACAGCTGGTAATCTAAACCGGTGTAATGACTCAGGTGGAGCGGCTTGTCTTGTCTGGGGTAATATTGAAACATAACAAAACAGCGTATTTTTCATCAGAGTGTCAGTTCCCCCCCATTAATGAGTACAGTGAGTGTACTGATACATGCCTCGGTACTCACAAATTACAGCCTACTGCCCTTATTGTGCACTGCTTTACAACCAGGGACTACAGGGTTAACCTATTAATCTCAGCCAATGACCATTTAGAACACTAAAGGGACTAGGGCCCCATGTGGAACACTAGATAGGGACTAGGGCCCCATGTGGAATACTAGATAGGGACTAGGGCCCCTTGTGGAACACTAGATAGGGACTATGGCCCCATTTGGAACACTAGATTGGGACTAGGGCCCCATTTGGAACACTAGATTGGGACTATGGCCCCATTTGACTATTGATATTGTGAGAGCGTTTCAGAGGGCGGGGTTTAGTGTCATATTAGTGTCATATAGCACAGTCTCAGTCAGGGCAGATAGCTCGGCAGAGACAGAACAGGATCCTCCATAACGACAGCCATTAGGTCCACACGGCTCGCTGTGCTAATATTATATAATGCAGAGCTGATCGGCACGGACATCCTGGAGGTTTCTGTGTTGTTGCTGCTGTCCGTGCCATTTCGACAGGCCTCGGATCAGCGCTCTAGTCAGTCTGATGTGCTGACGCGTTAACAGTGCGATTGAGACAACCTGCGAATGAGTCCACGGCCAATAACATGTCTGTTAACGTTCACTCAGTGACACTACGGACTGAACAGAGCGGCCGTCGCTGACATGGAATGATGGGATACTCTCTGAGTGTTTGTCTCATTAGGAAATCCCTTAACCCTGCTGTTACATCAAAACCAATAAATGTGTCTTGGTGTCTGGAGAGAAGGTGCTCTAGATGGACTACAATACGATGGGCTCCAAATGGAATAATATAGTAAATGACCTCCAAGATATACATACTAGGTGCTCTAGATGGAACAAGACTCTACAGTAGGTGCTCTAAATGGAATAAGGCACTACAATAGGTGCTCTAAATGGAATAAGGCACTACAATAGGTGCTCTAGATGGAACAAGACTCTACAATAGGTGCTCTAGGTGGAACAAGACTCTACAGTAGGTGCTCTAGGTGGAACAAGACTCTACAGTAGGTGCTCTAGATGGAACAATACTCTACAATAGGTGCTCTAGATGGAACAATACTCTACAATAGGTGCTCTAGGTGGAACAAGACTCTACAGTAGGTGCTCTAGATGGAACAATACTCTACAATAGGTGCTCTAGATGGAACAATACTCTACAGTAGGTGCTCTAGGTGGAACAAGACTCTACAGTAGGTGCTCTAGGTGGAACAAGACTCTACAGTAGGTGCTCTAGATGGAACAATACTCTACAATAGGTGCTCTAGGTGGAACAAGACTCTACAGTAGGTGCTCTAGATGGAACAATACTCTACAATAGGTGCTCTAGGTGGAATAAGCTATTATGTGCTTTACATTTTATTCCTGGAAATGATCACACTGTGCAGATGGAGGAATCAAATGAACGGTGGATCTGTCTTCATGCCATGTAAAAACACTGTTTGACTTGGCCCTGTATTGGCCATGAGCTCTGTCAGTAGGTTGTGAATGTGTGTTTGCTTAAGTGCGTGTTTGTGTGAGTGTGTGTGAGTGTGTGTGTTTGTGTCTGTGTGTGTGTGTGTGTAGAACCCTCTCAGTTTCTCTCAGAAACCTCAGCTATGTGTGTTTTGACTTGGCATATGTTGCAGTGACATCGACTTACTTCTCTTGCTATAATAATTTATATTTATTTAGACAGAGAAAATTAAAGACCTTCCAGAAAAAATAAATCCGATCCGAGGGGGAAACGTTTGTGACATAGCTGAGTGGAGATGTGGAAAATTAACTTTCTGCTTCTTCTGCAACCAGACATTGCTTGTTTGTTGGCGGCTATGTGTTAGTGTGTATGTGCCTGTGAGTGTGTGCGTGTGTGTGCAAATATATACATATAAATGTGTCTGTGTGTGTTTGCAAACACTCTAGTGTCTAACTTCACTGTCTACATTTCAAATGAACCACTTCCTGAATTTCTGATTCTCTGTAGAGGGTAATTTCTTCTGGGTCTTTTCCTTTCGTTCCTTATGCCTCACACAGATTGCTTTCAGCTCTGTGGTCACCGTTTGTGGGGATGTTTGTGTGAGAGTGTTTTCGTGTGTTTGTGTGTGTGTGTGTGTGCTGGCAGCCTTGAGGTTCCATTGCAGTCTTTAGTTGGGAGATGAAAATGTCTTTGAAACTCTAGTGTCTGTGTGTGTGTGTGTGTGTTAGGGAAAGTGTGTTTGTGTGTGTTTGTGTGCTTGAGTGTATGTGAGAGAGAGAGAGAGAGAGAGTGTGTTTGGGATTGTAATTGTAACCGAACAGGGTTGCCTGGCAAGAGCTGGTGTGGGGTGAACGAGGTGACGGTATGTATGTAGAATTGTAATTGTCTCACCTATTACCAGGTTTGTAAAGGATCTGAGCAGAGATCCATGTCTGTCTGTCTGCCTGTCTGTCTGTCTGTCTGTTTGTCTGCCTGTATGCCTGTATGCTTATATACCTGTATGTCTGTCTGTCTGTTTGTCTGCCTGTATGCCTGTCTGTCTATCTGCCTGTATGCCTGTATGTCTGTCTGTCTGTCTATCTGCCTGTATGCCTGTATGCCTGTCTATCTGCATGTATGCCTGTATGCTTGTATGCCTGTATATCTGTCATAATGCCATCAGGTAAACGCAGTGTTTAGGATCGGTCACCAGATCGGAGAGGCGTGTGTCATGTCAATATAGCGTTTTAAGCGCTGTGTCCGAACCCAGACACATTCACCTGGTCTCTGTAGGACTCACATCAGCCTCCCAGAACCTGTAAAAAGGTCAAATGTAAATGTAAAACAAACAGTCCCTCACGTTGTGTCAAACGCTCTGGGTTTGCTAGACTATCTGTGAAGGATTCCGAAGATGAAAAGCTTTCCATTAATAATGCATGTACTATTTCCCTTTGATACACACAATTTTTTTCAACCAAAAACGTATGCATTTTTTTCCGCCATATTGCACAATGTGCTCTGCAGATTTGGTGAGTCCTAGCTCTGTAATGAGCTCACTAGTGCATTATGTATGGCACTTTCAATACTTCCTTTATCCAGGCATGGCACGTATAGTCGAGAATCCCTCCAAGGATGTCAGCTTAAGAGGTTTAAAACGACGCAATGCCTCCAACCTGTGATTGGATTGAATCCTGGAGCGCTTTTATTTTTTGTTGTCACCCAGACATTGTGGCCCTTTTGAGAATGTGAGGTGCAGGTCCATTAGTGGCCGGGACCCTCTGTTACCCTCACCCTCTGTACAGGGGTTGGATCCAAATTTGACCCGTTTGTAGAATGCTGGGCACTTCTATTTAAACGATTAGCACGTTTGAGCTTTAAAGTGCTTTGAGGGTCACCTAAGTTCAAAAAGCAACGACGTTTCGTAAAGCTGTTACGCATTGTTTTACAATAACACTCATCAATAAGTGTTAAAAAAAAGCCTTTGCTGAAGCCTGGGGCCTTTATTAAAGCCTGGGGCCTTTATTGAAGCCTGGGGCCTTTACTGAAGCCTGGTGCCTTTATTGAAGCCTGGGGTCTTTTCAGAAGCCTGGTGCCTTTATTGAAGCCTGGGGCCTTTACTGAAGCCTGGTGCCTTATTGAAGCCTGGGGCCTTTATTGAAGCCTGGGGCCTTTATTGAAGCATGGGGCCTTTATTGAAGCCTGGGGCCTTTTCTGAAGCCAGGGGGCTTTTCTGAAGCCATGGGCCTTTGCTGAAGCCACGAGATTCCGAGCAAAACGTGTATTTTTGTTTGTGAATACGTCGAACGGACGTCTCCACAACCTTCGGTGTTCACTGGGATTTCACTTCTGGAAAACCACCAATTTAAAAAAACAACACATCCGATAAATATATCTACGCTCACCTTCAGCCCAGCACAAGGGTTTGAAGTTTGAAGTTTGTAGAAAGAGAGAATGACAATATAAATATTTTGTGGAAGGTTAAGGTGAGTTACACCGTCTGCTGATTGAATGGGTGGACTGTTGAGTAAACAGAGACTTCTGTTCATAGTTCTGTCTGTTTTTAAGAGTGGACTACGCCCCCCCACCCCTCCGCCACAGTCCTCTTTTTCTACTTCTGTCAACAACATCACATCCTCCCCTAACCTCTCTCTTCCTCCCTCCCTCTCTCTGTCAATCTAATCCCTCCTTCGCTCAACTGAATCAGGCTCTCAGCAAGTTGCGGATTCTTCGTAACAAATTGGCTTTCCATAAACCGAAATCAAGTCGACCGCGTTTCACTGCTGGTGTTAGCCTGGAGCATCTAGCCACATTCCAGCGGACAACTGGGCGCGTTCCAAATGGGATCCCACATAGTGCACTACTGTCCTACCAGAGCCTCGTGAGCCCTGGTCAAAGGAAGCGGTAGAAGTAAGAGAATAGGGTGCCGTTTGGAACACGGACGGCGGCTACGCTATTCCTGAAAGGACAATTGTTTTGGCAGACGGAGAGCAAGTGATTTTCTATGTAATCAAACGACTGATGCGCGGTGAAGGTGCTGTTTTGATGAAGACGAAGGCGTGTGGCATTGAAGTCGCATTTTCACACTTGTACACTGTGTCCTTGCAACATTGATTGAAATTCCTCGGGATAAAATGTTTGGGACACTATTTGGCTTTCTCACGCAGCTTCGTGACCTCTGAGTTTTGTTGTCTGGTGTTGAAGGACGACAATGTGAGATAGTCTGAAACAGTAGTTATGTAATGTGTGTGTGTGTGTGTGTGTGTGTACGTAGGTGTTTTTCTGCAGATATATGTGTGTAGGTGTGTGTAGTAGCTTACCTAGCTGTGCTTGTGTTGAATATCTCTTCTCCACAAGGCTTTTAAAGAGGCAATTTCTGCAACCTGGCTCCTGGTATGAAAACACCAGGGCACTATTTAGACTGCATATAATGAAAACCCACTGATAGAGTCTCTTTAACAACAGACAACCCAGTACCCTCTGCGTCCCAAACCACTACCTTATCGCCTGCTCTAGGGTTCCGGTTTAAACCAGGGCCCGTGGGAAATAGAGAGGCATTTAGGACTCAGGTCTTTCTAACGCCGAGCGGCATTGGCAGCCATTATTGAGCGAACAAGACAGACGTTCAATATGCTGGGCTAATGATAGATACCTTGAAATGGGCCGGTGGTATTATGAAAGTACCCAGGACTAGAGAGGGTTTCAGCGGAACGCCTCAGTCTGGATTCCCTTCTCAGAAAGCCGATACGTGTGTGACCCGTGGCAGATCCCAGATCAGCACCCGTAGCCATAACAGGTTATCTGGGTCCCCAGTCCGTGATACATCTCACAAAGTTTCCTCAGACGTGGCAGCTGGGATGAAGCTGAACTAGCTGAGTAAGATGATAATGTTCATTAACATGACAGATAATGTCGCTTACAGAGGTACAGAAGAGAGGAAGGTGGGGGGAGGAGGGGGGAGAGAGAGAGAGGGGGAGGGGGAGGAGGGGGCATGGTTATTATTTGTGTTACTACTGTGGATGGAGAGAGAGAGAAGGGGGAGAGAGGGGGAGATAGGGAGGGGGAGAGGGAGAGAGAGAGAGAGAGAGAGGGAGAGAGAGAGAGAGAGAGAGAGAGAGAGAGAGAGAGAGAGAGAGAGGAGGATACAGGAGAGGTGGAGGGAGAGGGAGAGAGAGAGGGGAAGAGGGAGGTGGAGAGAGAGATAGAGGGTGAGAGACGGGGAGAGAGGGAGATGGAGAGCGAGGGAGGGAGAGAGAGAGAGGGAGAGGAAGAGAGAGAGGAGAAAGAGAGGGGGAAGAGAGGGGAGAGAGAGAGGGAGAGAGGGAGAGAGAGGGAGAGAGGGAGAGAGGGAGAGAGACGGAGATTGAGGGAGGGGGAGAAGGAGAGGGGAGAGAAACCCAGCTGGGTTTTGTAAAGGTCTGGGTAGTGAAAGGACTGTTCAACAAGCCTGGGAGCTCGTATACACACACACACACACACGTACACACACACACACATGCTTACACTTACATGTACACAAACACTCGCACATACACACACAAACACATACACACACACACACACACACACAGACTCACATGTACACACACACACGTACATGTACACACACATTCTCACACATTTTCACACACACTCACGTGCACACATCCACACACAGCACAGGGTTCCATCACTTATCTTCACGAGTCACGGTTCAGCCGTGAGATTAGTGACGCATGCCAAGCGTGTGTGGTACCATATGCCGACCGGGTCACGGGTCTGGGTCACGGATAACCTCGGCGTCGTGGCCGGCTGAGTAGGTCTGCGCTTACACCTAAACTGTTTCCACAGAAACAAAATGTCCGCTCAGGAAGGGGGCGGGGCTGAATAAGGGGGCGCCGGTGGCACGATGTTCACGTGCGAGAGCTAATTAGCGGCCGTTCGTATGTACGGCAACCAACCGTGGTTTTAAAAGGTATCTGTCGTTAATTAGTGCACGTTACAGACCGGGTTCTGTAAGGAAACACGCAGCTAGCAACTGGCAGCACCACCGCGGTTTATGTGGTTCCGCGAAGGCGCTCGTGGCCGCAGGTGTTTTTTTCGCGGCGTCCTCTGGAAAGCGCTCTGGTAATGGCCCGGCTCTTAATAAACACACTCCAGGTGTTAACAATTTGTCTGTAATGAAGTGCCGTCCTCCATGGAGCGCTGTGGAACAACAATCACACCCAGACAGATAGAGGCTCCCCTGGCGTCGGGTGGTTTGGCCCCCCACGGTGCTCCCCCAGGGCCCGCTATTCGAGCTCTGACGCCGCCACTTCGGAATGGGAAGAGGACAGAAGGAGGACAATAAGGGAATTGGATGAAGATGGGAAGTGAGGAGAGATGACTTGGAGAGGAGGCCAGGTGTCACATCTAAACTGGAGAGGAGTTATATGTTAGGAGGATTAAAGAGAGATCTCCTCCCACCTCCCTCTCTCTGGGGTGTAGTTACTGGTTAGGAGTAGAAGAGAGAGAGATCTCCTCCCACCTCCCTCTCTCTGGGGTGTAGTTACTGGTTAGGAGGATTAGAGAGAGAGATCTCCTCCCACCTCCCTCGCTCTGGAGAGTAGACTGCTCTGTAGATGACACCTGGAGTCTTTATGTCCTGGTTTCCCTCCGCCTCTCTCTCTCTTTCTCTCGCTCTATCTCTCTCTCTCTCCTTCTCTCTCTTCTCTCTCTCTCTCTCTGCCTCCTTTTTCTCTACCTCCTTCCTTAACACTCTCTCTCACCCCCTTTTGCTCCTACTTTTGACTCCCGGGAGAGAATACACCAAGTGCTCTGACTCGGTTGTCCAAGTTAAAAACACAGATTTATGAACTTCATTAAACCCCCATTTTGGCTCCGTTATTAGTGCCTCTGTTATTATTTGCCAATACGGAAAAAGCTGCATATTAAAAGTTTCCCTCACCAATGAATTGCTAACAGACTTTTCAAAATATGTGAGGGTATTTTGTTCCTCTGTAGGGGGAAGTCGTAATATTAACGTCCATGGCTGTGGACTTGGGAACAGGTGGTGACTCAGACTGGCACCAGACTCTGATTGTCTTGGTGCTGGCATGACGCTGGCACGGGACTGGCATGGTCGGTGTCCAGACTTCCAATCTGTCCACTTTAAACTTCCCATGATTGCAGGTCTGTGTCGGGCCCCTGTAAAGAAGACACGTTTTAAACACATTAAGTTGTGGCCCTGTAAAAGAGATATTGATTAAAGCATTGAGTCGGGGCCCCTGTAAGAGACACGTTTAAACGCATTAAGAGGGAAGAAGCCTGCAGCTTGGAGCTTCACCACAGGCAACATTTTAGAATAACAACTAGAAGATCTGAATGTATTTAGAACGACTCCATGAATGTTCCGGAGAAAATTCAATTTGTTCTGTATACTGTGTGTTCAAAGCTTGAGGCTTATTGACGTTTGATGTTTGATGCATTGATGTTTTAAATGCAAAGTGTTTCCCTTTCATGTTATTCACGGGTACGTGTGAGTTCTAGGTTATCTGGCTTATAACTACAGCAGAACCCGTTCTGAGGGCTTCATAAAGGACAGCGCTTTGTTAGGTTCGATATGAAACCTGCCTGTTGTTGAACAGATCTGTTTACTGATTTATATAAAGAAGCATCACAATATATTTGATACAGCAGAGTTATCTGTGCGAACTCTTTTTTTAAAATAGTTTTTATATGATGTTTCTGTTATTTCGGAAGAGCCATACTTTTGTTGTAAATTATTCTGGTCTGCTAAACTGCATTGTTTAAATATCATTATAGTTACAGGGCGAGGTATAGAAGTGGACATATGATTGCATTTTGACATGGCATCATGTGACCGGTGTTTGAATCCCGCTTACTGATCCTCCCAGAGGTTCCGGCGAGGGCAGTGCATTTGGATGACATCATTTGGATGACATCATCTGGATGACATCATTTGGATGACATCATTTGGATGACATCATTCGGGTGACATCATTTGGATGACATCATTTGGATGACATCATTTGGGTGACATCATTCGGATGACATCATTTGGATGACATCATTTGGATGACATAATTTGGGTGACATCATTTGGATGACATCATTTGGATGACATCATTTGGATGACATCATTCGGGTGACATCATTCGGATGACATCATTTGGATGACATCATTTGGATGACATCATTCTATAGAGTTGTGAGCTTCCTACCCAGGACATGTGTTTGGTGAACCTCCGTTGACCCTAGCAGGAGCCAAATCAATACACACAAACACACACACACACACAAGTGTGTGCCTTTGTCATTAGAGGCCAGGAACCTTACGCCTCTCATGTTTGAAGGTTTTTCACTGTATTGTTGAGTCCTAATCCATGTTAATAAAAACAACAGTTCCACCTTACCTTTTAGTTCTTCACTCTGTTGCGGAACAATTTGCAGCTGCTGTGTTAATCTCGAAGTTAGTTAACAGTTTACCCCTTTATCTGCGTTCACAGATACAGATGAGGACGCACAAACCATTTGTATGTCTCAGTGTTTAATTAGAAGGAAATTGCCAATTAGTGATTCAGTGCAACTGGCAACTACTGTTTGCCAGCTATTCCAGCAATATTTCTAGCTCCACTTAGCACCAGATTGTAAAACGGCTTCTACACCAGACACAGGAACACTCAAGTGGTATCCACGAGTTGATCTAAATATGGTAAAATAGAAAAGAACATTAATACCAGAGGCATCTACACTATATTTATAAGAACTATATGATTTCTAAGGAAAGACCATTCAGCGCCAAGTCAGTTCATGGTTAATTTCTCCTCAAGTGGTCAAAGTTAAGTTTTAAAGTAAACTGCCTGAAAGCTTCTGTTTTCCCAGCTGGACAGATTCTTCAGTCTCTGGGTATTTCAGACACTGGACAGATTCTTCAGTCTCTGGGTATTTCAGACACTGGACAGATTCCTCAGTCTCTGGGTATTTCAGACACTGGACAGATTCCTCAGTCTCTGGGTATTTCAGACACTGGACAGATTCCTCGGTCTCTGGGTATTTCAGACACTGGACATATTCCTCGGTCTCTGGGTATTTCAGACACTGGACAGATTCTTCGGTCTCTGGGTATTTCAGACACTGGACAGATTCTTCGGTCTCTGGGTATTTCAGACACTGGACAGATTCCTCAGCCTCTGGGTATTTCAGACACTGGACAGATTCTTCGGTCTCTGGGTATTTCAGACACTGGACAGATTCTTCAGTCTCTGGGTATTTCAGACACTGGACAGATTCCTCAGCCTCTGGGTATTTCAGACACTGGACAGATTCTTCGGTCTCTGGGTATTTCAGACACTGGACATATTCCTCAGTCTCTGGGTATTTCAGACACTGGACAGTACTGGAGCTATTCAGTATCCTAATTCAATCGGCACCAGAAACAGACCTGAGGCATCTCTCTTCCTCCACACTTGATGCAGCTAATCAGAAAGGACCTGGGTTGTGAATTGATTTCCACAGGACTGCTAAGGACACACATCTGTTCCGGCTTCTTTCCAGGAGGTGCTACAGTGGGGTGCACCCCGGAAAATGGAATGCACTACACAAATTGCGGGTAGGAGTCAAAAAGACATAAACACAAGTCCATAGAACACTGAACGATATCACAGTGTGATGGTCTCAGCCTTAAAGGGGAGTGGATATGACAGTGTGAAGGCCTCAGCCTTAAAGGGGGGTGGATATGACAGTGTGAAGGCCTCAGCCTTAAGGGGAGTGGATATGACAGTGTGAAGGCCTCAGCCTTAAAGGGGGGTGGATATGACAGTGTGAAGGCCTCAGCCTTAAGGGGAGTGGATATGACAGTGTGAAGGTCTCATCCTTAAAGGGGAGTGGATATGACAGTGTGAAGGTCTCATCCTTAAAGGGGAGTGGATATCACAGTGTGAATACATCATGCTAGTATGCTTTCACATACCTAAATTATGTATTGTGCCCAGCTACTCAGATTTAGACTTCTGCAAAAAAAAAACGGTAGAATCTAGCAGGCTAATAAATATATTCAACATATATTATTGCCGTTGACATTTTGTTGAGTTTATGAAGGTCTTGGGCAGACTTTGAATACAATACAAATATATTTCCCACAATATATGTATATATTAAATCTGCGAAATATTACTAATCATTAAATTGTATTACAATACTTCAGGCTATATCTGTGGCTGTTATTTTTCAATAAACAACAGATCTTTTTCAAATGGAGCTAATCTCTTTTTCCAGCCGTGGTGGGCGTATTGAGATTCTCATAATCCCCCACCCCCAACAAGGAAATAACGAAATCCTCCTCTTAGAAAAGCTGTTTGTAGCACATTCTGTTTGTTACATCAGAAACGGAACCGTAAGCAGCTAAACTTAGACAGCAAAAAAGTGAGGAACTCAGGGCCTCATGTTTTATTCAAAAGGACCCGTTTGTCTTTTTCCGTCTCAAGCCGGAGTGGATAATGACACACTGATGCCCTCTGCTAACTATTACGCGTTTAGATCAATAAACGCCAGTGTGTCAAGTCTCTCTGCACTGAGACAGAAGCACTTGGTCCCTAGTCAACATCAACGCCTTCCTGCTGGAGTTTGTAGGACACCGTTTGGGATTTCGGAGAACGGGTTTCCGTGATGTTTGTCTGGATGCTTTGCTCTTATTGAAAATCAATAACAATCTCTGTGTGGCTGCTACATGATGTACAGTATTTCTATAACACTTATTTTTTTTCAAACTCGATCGTCCGGCAGATGGGTTCCTTGGGTAACTGTACGGCTAACTGCATTCGTGAGCGCTAGAAATAAAATGGACGTTTGCAATAACTTTCCCCCCTGCCTTGGGCACATGGTCACCGCGGACCAAAGACAACAGCTGCACGGCGTCACTGGTTTTAAAAGAATCACCGTAGCGGATAAAGATAATGACGACAATAGATTTATACTCAACATCCTTATTCATTCAGACAGGCATTTGTCAGCAGGCTACTAAGCTGTCCAACTCTCCTCCATCTCATCCCACCATTCTTTCACATCTCTCATTATTTATTTCTGTTCCACCATTTTATCACCCTTTACCCCTCTGCTTTCTTTCTCTACTTCCTCCACCTCTCCTTCCTCACCTCTCCTTCCTCATCTCTCCTTCCTCATCTCTCCTTCCTCACCTCTCCTTCCTCCATCTCTCCATCTCTCCTTCCTCCATCTCTCCTTCCTCCATCTCACCTTCCTCCATCTCTCCTTCCTCCATCTCTCCTTCCTCCATCTCTCCTTCCTCATCTCTCCTTCCTCCATCTCACCTTCCTCATCTCTCCTTCCTCCATCTCTCCTACTTCCCTCTCTTCTCCGTCTGTCCCTGAACTCAGAGTGCTAACAATTATTCAAACCTCAGGTCGTGATTATTGAAGGACTTATCCTATCTGTTGAGACCAACAGGAAGTACCCACACAGCCCACACACACCACACACACTCCATACACACACACACACACACACTCCATACACACTCACACACACTCCATACACACACACACACACACACTCCATACACAGCCCACACACACACACACACACACTCCATACACAACACACATACACTCACTCCATACACAACACACAACCCCCCACACACACACACAAACTTCCCCATGTAAACTTTTCTCATACAAGTTGACACTTTACACAGCTTGCTGTGACAGCTCTTCTTTCTTTCTGCCATGTTATGAGGATGCACCCATACGGTAACACCCATCCCACGGTTTAATTGAATAAAACTGAAAACAATCTGCCAGTTGACTCTGTAAAGATGTCCCCTGGCACCCTCATGAATGTACAGGAACCATTTCAATGCAGGACCTTGTTCGTTCATTCTCAGCGGTTAATTGAATCTTCTGGCGCACATTTACTGGGTCACAAATGGCACCCTGTGTACACTTCAGCACGCCTCCTATGGGCGTAGGACGCTGTTTGGGACACGCACGTGGTAAAATACAGTCCTTTTGGCTCTGGCTAATTGAAATCTCCACTGTGTTTCCATACACTCGGATCTGTCTATTGATTTCCTACCTTGGTCCAGCGCTGATTAATACAGAGGACCTGGTGTTGGTGTACCAGATCATTCTCTCTCTCTCTCTCTCTCCCTCTCCCTCTCTCTCTCTTTTCTCTCTGTCTCTTTCCTTTTCTATTCATATATCAGTGTCTCTCTCGCTACATCTCTCTTTATCAGTCTCTGCCTTCCACTGTCTTTTACTTATTCATAGTCCCTTGTTTTTCCCTCTGTCTCTAATAGATCTTTCTCTCTCCCTCTCTGTCTCTCTCCCTCTCTCTCTCTTTCTCCCTCTCTCCCTTTCTCTCTCTCTCTCTCCCTCTCTCTCCCTCTCTCTCCCACTCTCTCTCTCCTCTCTCTCTCTCTCTCTCTCTCCCCTCTCTCTCTCCCACTCTCTCTCTCCCCTCTCTCTCTCTCTCTCTCTCTCTCTCCCTCCCTCTCCCTATCTCTCTCTATCTCTCCCACTCTCTCCCTCTCTCTCTCTTTCTCCCTCTCTCTCTCTCTCCCTCCCTCATCGTGCTCCTGTATGTCTTTCTCTCTCCGCTTGTCCTTCTGTCATCTAACCTGTCTCTGATTGATAATGAAGTGTCCTTTATATTATTGCACTTATTTGAAGGTACCAGAGGTATTGTGTTCGTTCTTACATTGGGGTTAGTAACACAATTATGAACCCGGCATTAAATAAAGTGTTTGTGTTTTTCCTGTGACGAGCCGGTGGATGTGTGGTATAACGAAATATATGACCTGGTTGGATGAAGTACCCGAACGGGTTTGAACACAGGTGGTTGTGAGGAGAATCACCTCAGCTCGTTAACAGCTTGTGTCAGTGGTGACGTTGTGTTCGACGTTAATAAAAACCGAATGAACACTTTTAGTTGTCCCGCCTGACGTCGCAACAGCCAGAACAGCGCCACGGGTGTCCAAAGAAGCGTTTACCATTTCCTCTCTGACGAAAAGTTTCCGGTTAAAAATAACATAGCACAGAGAGAATAAGGTGTCAGCTAGAACACAATCCGTCCTATGTTGTCATGACAATGGGTCCGATCAGACTTGTGCAACTGTGACCTGTTTACATCAGCTCTGTGAAATCGTCACGAGCCGACGTTTAGCCGCTGGAACGAGAGACAACAGACGACCGTCACGGCGTGTTCGTGGCGACAGCAGAATGCTCAGAACGAGTGCATTCTGACAGAAGAGAAAGCCACCGGTTACTCTGAAGAGTGGGCGGGAGTTGGACACAAAGCGATGTCCCGCCGCTCGGCTGTCGTCGGGGCGTGCGTTCGCTCCGGCCGCCGCTTGGCTGGCTCCGCGTAAAGTAGTCCCCCGGGTGTCCGTCGTGGTTTAGGGGGTCAGTGATGCGGAACGACTGTCAGACAGACAGATTGTAGGACAGACTGGAAGAGGAGATACCGCTGGGAATTGGCCGCAATCCTATTGGATGCCTGTTCTCTGGGCAGTTCACTACTCCTGACCCAGAGCCATGCAATATGAGTGCACTACTCAGGAAACAGTCTGTCATTGGTGACCGCCGGTCCGTCCTGTCTGAGCCACCAGGGAGGAACCGGTAATAATAGAGACATCATGTGGGATGGAGATATGATTCAAAGAGACCTGCGACACTGGGGGAGTTGGGATAGGATATTTGGGAATGGAGAAGGACAGAGAATGAGGGAGGGGGGGAGAGGGAGGGACAGGGAGAGAGAGAGGGAGGGAGAGAGAGAGAGAGAGAGAGAGAGAGAGAGGGAGAGAGAGAGAGAGAGAGGGAGGGGGAGATACAGGGAGAGAGAGAGAGAGGGAGAGAGAGAGAGGGGGGGGGGAGAGAGAGAGAGAGAGAGAGAGAGGGAGAGAGGGAGGGAGGGGGAGATACAGGGAGAGAGAGAGGGAGGGAGAGAGAGAGAGAGAGAGAGAGAGAGGAGGGAGGGGGAGATACAGGGAGAGAGAGAGAGGGGGAGGGGGAGAGACATGGAGAGAAAGGGGAGGAGAGAGGGGGAGAGAGAGAGATACAAGGAGAGAGAGAGCGGTAGAGAGAAAGAGGGAGATACAGGTAGAGAAAGAGAGGTAGAGAGAGAGAGAGGAGAGAGTGGGAGTGAGGAAGAGAGATTTAAGGAGGGGGGAGACAGGGGAGAAAGGGGAGAGAGGTAGAGAAAGAGAGGTAGAGAGAGAGAGAGGAGAGAGTGGGAGAGAGGAAGAGAGATTTAAGGAGGGGGGAGACAGGGGAGAAAGGGGAGAGAGGTAGAGGAAGCTAGAGATATCACAACCACACCATGCCTGATTTACAGATTATTGTCATTCGAATTTCCTATAACATTTTCCATCTCACTGCGCTGCTTCGTGCTGATCGTTTAAATGTTAACGGACTTATTCAACTCTGTCTCGTGACCTCACATTCTTCGTGTCGATTTCCCTCTTCGCCATCCAGATTTTCTTGGCCATTCAGATGGTTGATATTGTCAGGGGAATCTCCTTTGTAAGAGTTCTTTACTCACTGTAAAATGCAAATGATCTGGGCCCTATTTTCTGGACGTGTTCCCCCATTTGCAGATCTTATGTAAGCGTGCACTTTGTTCTCCACACGGCCCCAAGTGACTCAACATACAACGAGGCATTCATTCACATAAGAGTCCGCGCCAGTGTACTATTCCCTATGATGTGCCCTAGCTTTGACCAGAGTCCATTGGGGATGTAGTGCACTACAGAATAGTTTTTCATTTAAGACGCGTCCTTGTAAAAACAGAATTGGTACGATTAGATTTATAAGAGCAGTAAGGAAATAATTCTCAGTTTCCCAACTGGCTGGCTCTTGTTCTGTCTCCTAGTTAGCTCACATTTCTGTTTTGTGTCCCTCAGATCTCATGAGTCAAACCAATTATCCATCGTAGAGGACATCCAAAACCATATTGCGGCAAATACTGTTCTATTTTTCTGAATAATATTTCTTTAGGCTCTATTCCCAGTCTACTTTTGCCACCATTTCAGAAAAGAAGGAGGCAAAAGTCTGACAGACATTTTGGGTAAATGAAACGATCCCAAATGCCATCCTATTTCCTGTATAGTGAATTGCGAGCACTGGTCAAAGTTAGATGCACAAGTTAAGAAATTGGGATACAGATGTAGTCTCCCATTTTGAAGAAAGTCCAATTCCAGAGGGACCTGCATAGATCACAGCTGAAGAGCAACACACATCAGCCAGTACAGTAGAGATGACGTTCACATACTTTGATGGTTCTGTAATTCAGTAAGTTCAGGGTGTACCAGGCTGTGTGGTATACCCAGACACTGGTGCTATGGTGTGCTGGTTTTGATTTTTATGCAGTAGTAGTACAAGTATTGGCAGACTTGCAATTTTATTTCAGAACATATTACATCGGTTTTAATTTATAAATATGAAAATAAATTGCATTGGCATGGGGTGAAAACTCTTCAGGTTACCTCAACAAAATGACAAGTAGAACAGCCGTGTACAAAAAGTGTTCATAATGTTCTGGACCAGCACTGTATCTGTGCCTCACACTTCTAGCACAGATTTGACCCAATTCAATATGAAAAACGCAGTGCGGACAATCAGCCAGAGACCACAGGCTGTTCCACGGCACTGCGCAATCCACTCTCACTAAGGTGGCCACAATTGGGACTAGTTTAAACTATTGTACCTTGGTTCTGAAGGTCAGCTTGATTCCGTGTGGCTTTTGATCGAGGTTCTTTTCCCGCTATTCAAGCAATCCTTCTCTGTGATTTTCAATCAAGGCTTTCTTGTGGCCCCGTCCCGGGAGTGACAGTGGCCGGGGCCTTTAACTTCTACAACATGGGCATTGTGTTTTCTGAACACGTGAGCTCCGCTTTTATCTTTGTGTTCATCGCAGCGCACACAGCAAAGCCACAAAAGATAATTATTACATTTTCTTTTGTTCGTTCGGGTTTTTTATTCGTTTGTGTCGCAGGCACCTGCAACTTTCCAATTATAAAAACAAATTAAAGTATCGTGGGCATTTATCTCTTACTTCTACACGGTGCCAACCATTTGGGCCGTGCCTCTTTAAGATTTATTGTGGAACGAGCTAAATGCTATTAAAAAGAAATAATCTGCAAGCAATAGAAACACTCAGGCTAACGTTCAATGTGCCCGTCTACCTAACCCAGCATGTGGGCGGAGCTACAGGAAGCATGGGGTTAATCTCTTCAGATTACCTGAACATATTAACAACTAGAATGCAAATGGAGGAGTCTTTAACGAAAGCAGAGTTGTAAGGGCACAAATATTAGAATTCCCGATTATGTTTTCTAACCTGGTCAATGAATATATGTCCTAATCACAACTAATATAATGAATGTTTTAATGGAGAACAATGACGTTTCTATGCGACAGCAAACTTTTGAACTGCAGTGTTTCTTTATTCCGATACATTTTCCAGTAGAAATGGAGCATCACTTGAATATGCCGGAGTGCCAGTAACTACGGCCAAAACATTATTATTACATGACTTCACATTGTCACATTCGCTGCTTAACCTCAACAGCATTGACCGGCAATATGCAACTCTGCAAATAATTGTGTTCTACGGCTTTTGAGGTTTATTTATGGTGGCTGCAGTTTTTCCTTCCGTGGAATATAAAGTGAGCAACATCTGCTATACAGTCATATTTATACAGCGCCAAAGAACCAACCGGAATAATGGCCAGAACCGCAGTGTAAACACCTGCACATTCAGCCATGTGAACTGACAGTGCCTGGGTTTAGTGTTTCAGTGTGTGTGTGTGTGTGTGTGTGTGTGTGTGTGTGTGTGTGTGTGTGTGTGTGTGTGTGAGTGTGGGAGGTGAGCTTCTGTGAATATGTGTGTTATGCTTACACTATGCTCGTGTGTGTAATGAACGGCTCAATGTGTTTTTAGGAAGTTGCATTACATTTGTTTGGCCGAGACTTCGATTTGTCATTTCTGAGCTTTTCTGGTATTATGACGAAATGAATGAGGCTGAAGGGAAGCAGTTAGGCTACGTGGAAATGAGAATGGGTGCGTCCCAGATGGCATACCTCCCACTGGGTAGTGGTTGAGGGTTGACAAGAGCCCCATTGGTCCTGGTCAAAAGCAGTGCACTGCACATAGTATAGGGTGCCATTTGGGACGGGTGCTAACTCCTCTCTGTGATTTTCCTCTCTGCACCTGCCTTTATCTTGGAGCCACGTTTACCTTATAATTGGGGTCTCGAAATTATTCAAACCATGAAATCTGTCTGATGAAAAATAGTCAGATGAGACCTGTCACTCTCTCTCTCTCTCTCTCCCACTCTCTCTCTCTCTCTCCCACTCTCTCTCTCTCTCTCCCCCCTCTCTCTCTCTCTCCCACTCTCTCCCTCTCTCCCTCTCTCTCCCTCTCTCTCCCTCTCTCCCCTCTCTCTCTCTCTCTCCACTCTCTCTCCCTCTGTCTCTCTCTCTCCCACTCTCTCTCCATCTCTCCCACTCTCTCTCTCCCACTCTCTCTCTCTCTCCCTCCGTCTCTCTCTCTCCCACTCTCTCTCCATCTCTCCCACTCTCTCTCTCTCTTCCTCTCTCTCTCGCACACTTCACTTCTCTTTCTCCCGCACTCTCCCAGTTCAATTTGGTTCAAATGGATTTATTGGCATGGAAAGTGTTGCCTCATACATTCCCAAAGCAATAAAGATTGACAAAAGAAGGCAACTTTTTTTCAGGCTAAAGAAAGCAAGAAACAGTGGTTTGCAGCTTTAACTAGATGGGCAATATAAAGCTAGCTGGAGTTTGCAGCGTACGGAGGTTCGGGATGTATTTTCTCTCCCTGTTTGGGATTTATGCTGGTCAAAAGAACGTTTTCGCATCGCCTCAAGCTATAAGGACTTAAAAAAAACATTGAAGTTAAATTTGAAATAAGAGTTGCAAGTTATTTTGTCCTTGTCAAAGTCAGCCGCCCCTGGAAGTAATTAGCATCCGATTCTAATTAATATTATTTAGCATTCGGTGCTTGTCGACTGTACTTCAGTCCGGAGCTTCTCTTTCATTTACCTTTTTGTGGGCGGGGCCATAACTGTTGCCAGGGTCACAACATTACATTTAAACCTGTCTTCCTTAAACGTCATTCGAATAGCAAATGATGAAACGGATAATGCTAATATAACAATAATAACACAGTATTAATATTAAACACATATTCATATGTAATTAGTAAAAAGAGATTTGTCAAAATATTTTGGGGTTTACATTAAAAATGTATTTGTTCAGAATATTTTCAAAGGCTAACTCTCTGAAGGTGGAGTTCTAACAAGCTGTATTTTCTCGTGTTCATATCTGCTTGACGACCGGCCTCTGAGGCCAGTCTGTGCTCACTAAACCTGAACGTAGGTTCTGGGTGTTCAGGTTTTCTATCACAGTGGTCAGATAGTCTGTCACCATGTTCTGTCGGATTAGAGACCAAATTGGATTGAAGTATACTTCACATTTTTTCTGGTATCTTTCCATGGGGATTTCTTTTTTGCTTGGCGATCGTTTGTTTCTGTGTAATATTAACGATTTGTCTAGTTAATTAGTGTGTATTGGGTACTCCACTTCTCATGGTTCTGTCTTTCCCTATCTTTCTTCTCTGTGTTTCTCTTTGGCTCGGTGTAAACGGCAGAGACGATGCTCTTAACTGTCTCTCATTACAGTCCTCATCCCTCTCTCGTCCTAACCCTCATACGTCTGTTCTCATCCTCACAGCGAAGCCCATGGCCCAGGGTCCTCCTGGGGGAATTCTGGGAGTGTTGGGAGGTGTGGTGGCTTCCGGTCTCCTCATCGCTGTGGCAATCACCGTCTTCATGGTTTACCGGCGACAGCAGAAGAACCACAACGAGATCGACAATGACCTGTAAGTACAGAGACACCAGGGACTGACTGGGGCTCTAACCAGGGGACTAAGTGAGGACTGATAGGGGTTGGAATATGGGGCTCTAACCAGGGGACTAAGTGAGGACTGATAGGGGTTGGAATATGGGGCTCTAACCAGGGGACTAAGTGAGGACTGATAGGGGTTGGAATATGGGGCTCTAACTAGGGGTCTAAGTGAGGACTGATAGGGGTTGGAATATGGGGCTCTAACCAGGGGACTAAGTGAGGACTGAAAGGGGTTGGAATATGGGGCTCTAACCAGGGGACTAAGTGAGGACTGATAGGGGTTGGAATATGGGGCTCTAACCAGGGGACTAAGTGAGGACTGATAGGGGTTGGAATATGGGGCTCTAACCAGGGGACTAAGTGAGGACTGATAGGGGTTGGAATATGGGGCTCTAACCAGGGGACTAAGTGAGGACTGATAGGGGTTGGAATATGGGGCTCTAACCAGGGGACTAAGTGAGGACTGATAGGGGTTGGAATATGGGGCTCTAACCAGGGGACTAAGTGAGGACTGATAGGGGTTGGAATATGGGGCTCTAACCAGGGGACTAAGTGAGGACTGATAGGGGTTGGAATATGATCCAGTGGGTTGGAATATGATCCAGTGGGTTGGAATATGATCCAGTGGGTTGGAATATGATCCAGTGGGTTGGGACTTTTTTCCTGAGAAACATCAGGATTGTGTTTCTAATGTTAGCACAGTGTTTTCAGTGTGTACTCCTTTACAGTGGGAGGTCTCTATCTCTTAGAGACTGTCATCAATGATGAAAGTATAAAACAAAGACCACATTGGGGACGTTCACTCAACTGTGTCCCATATGTCACTGTAGTCTCCATCTTTCCCCACTGCTTTCGACCAGAGGCCTCTGGGCCACATTAGAAAGTAAAACACAGACGAGAGAGAGCCATGTTGGAGAAACACTATCTGAACCCTCCACACACACACACACACACACACACACACACACGTTCTCGCACACCTCCGGGCCGCGAAATAAAAAGAGCCACCACAGATTTAAGAACAATATCGATTAAGTCCCGCGTCCCAAACAACGCCCTATCCTGAGCCCTCCTGTAGGGAGCTCCGTGGTCCCAAGCTGTGTACTACATAGGGAATAGGGTTGCATTTGGAACACACTTAATCAATATCTGCCACCCTTCTGAAGTGCGCTGCCCAGGTTTGTCAGAGACGCAGGATAAAGCTTGACAAAGGTTGCCTTCTGAAAGGTCATGGGCGCAAACACACACACACACACACACACACACACACACACACACACACACACACACAGAACAGCAAACAAAATCAAATGAGACTTGATTTGTTTGGTTAGTAAGTATATATATATTATTACTTATTGGGCCCAGTTAGGTCCACACATTAGTTTTTTTCCCCAGAAAGTTATTTCCTCACAATTCGGTTGAGAAAGCACTGACATTAAAATTAAATGCCCTTTATCTTTAAGAGCTATTAAAAAATATATAAGTTAAAAGTAGCTCGGGGTGATAAAATATATATTCATCCACTTCTACAACACTTCCTCATTGAGCGCGCTTCTTTTTACCGGAGTGTTCTGGGACCTGCACTACGCAGGGGATAGGGTGTGTTCTGTAACCCGCGGACCGGTGTGAGTGTTATTTATAGGGGATATACGGGGAGATTCACGGTGGCTAAATAAGTCTTGTTTTTAAGTACACACATAAGCAGGGCGAAAGCCGCCGAACTGAACAGCTGTCAACGGAGATGGATTTGGGAACATTAAAGGCCTGGAATCACTTGGTGGGTAGAAATTGAGTGTCAGTGGAAAAGCTCAAGGTCTTACCGAAAGTACATCCAAGGAATCCGAGGAATCCGGTTAGCCCCCCGCCCACCCAGCCGTTTTAAACATGCGAGCCCCTCCCCCTGCCCCCCTCTAGGATTTTACCTGGAACGGAAATCGATGTGTTGCTAAGTTACTATGTCGTTCTGAAATGTACGGATGAAGGCCGGTTTTAAGGTTCAATTAGGGAGAAATTTACGAGAATATTTTGAATAATCTCCCCGTTAAGCATTAGCGCCATTATAATTTTAACTCAGTCTGGGGGTACACTTCATCTGAGGTTTGTTGGGGTCCCTCGCGACTCTGTTCTCAGAGAAGGTGGCAGCATTATCAATTACAATTAAAAAGAAGAGCAGGCCATTAAAAACAAGTTCAGGAGGAGAAACCAACAACTCTGTTACCTCGCCACACTGTCTCAGGTCATTTCCTCATGACCAAAAAAAGTCTCTCTAGGACAGAGACTAGATCAACAGTAACCTGGAGACAGTCTCTCTCTATATATATTGACAGTTTTTATTGGGTTTTCCATATTACTTTGTTATATTGCCCACAGAAACAGAACATTTAACCCATAACCCCCATTTATTCTGATTTAGGGGCTAGGCCTAGTACAAATGACACAGCATGGGTTCTGATTTAGGGGCTAGGCCTAGTACAGATGGAATAACATGGGTTATGATTTAGGGGCTAGGCCTAGTACAAATGGAATAACATGGGTTCTGATTTAGGGGCTAGGCCTAGTACAAATGGCATAGCATGGGTTCTGATTTAGGGGCTAGGCCTAGTACAAATGGCATAGCATGGGTTCTGATTTAGGGGCTAGGCCTAGTACAAATGGCATAGCATGGGTTCTGATTTAGGGGCTAGGCCTAGTACAAATGGAATAACATGGGTTCTGATTTAGGGGCTAGGCCTAGTACAAATGGCATTGCATGGGTTCTGATTTAGGGGCTAGGCCTAGTACAGATGGAATAACATGGGTTCTGATTTAGGGGCTAGGCCTAGTACAAATGACAATATTCAATAGAAGCAGAGCGTGGACAAACATCACTAAACAAAACTCTGTGAATTGATGACAACGCATGGAATCATGAGAGTTCATAATTCTAATCAAATTCGAATGAAAACAACGAAAAAGGTTGTGTTAAACAGCCCAATGTGAAAATGCCCCGGCTGACACATAATTGCCCCCTGTGGGGATAGTGAACGAAGCCACAGTAAACGGAAGGTTCTACGCACATTAAAACTTTTCACTGTGGTTAGGCAGTAGCACAATAACAGGAGAACGTCCACGTAATGAGATTCTGGGCCCAGACACATTGCTGCGTTAGCATATTGAAATCATCTCACAGATCCAGCACTACTCTATAGGCTGTAATGAATAAATCACATGGACGTTCTCACCATGAAACCAGGAGAGACGATAAGGGTGACATGAAATCAAACGTTAGCGACGCCGTTCGACGCGTTGATGTAAAGTGAATTCACAACGCTCTCAGACAGTATTCAGGCGTTGATTTAAAGTGAATTCCCAACGCTCTCAGACGGTATTCAGGCGTTGATGTAAAGTGAATTCCCAACGCTCTCAGACGGTATTCAGGCGTTGATTTAAAGTGAATTCCCAACGCTCTCAGACGGTATTCAGGCGTTGATGTAAAGTGAATTCCCAACGCTCTCAGACAGTATTCAGATGTTGATGTAAAGTGAATTCCCAACGCTCTCAGACGGTATTCAGATGTTAATGTAAAGTGAATTCACAGCGCTCTCAGACGGTATTCAGGCGTTGATGTAAAGTGAATTCCCAACGCTCTCAGACAGTATTCAGGCGTTGATGTAAAGTGAATTCCCAACGCTCTCAGACGGTATTCAGGCGTTGATTTAAAGTGAATTCCCAACGCTCTCAGACGGTATTCAGGCATTGATGTAAAGTGAATTTACAACGCTCTCTGACGGTATTCAGTAACCTATTTCTTAGACCGAATATGTCATTCTTAAAATAAAAACTTGGGTGATGCTTAAATTGTGTACGTGATACACCTCAATCACAAGGGAAAACACGTTCTTGGATCTTCTGTCGAAATGTTTGCTAATAGAAACCTATTTATCATTGACGTTACAGTTAAGACCATTACATAAATTACAAAGCTTTTTTGCCAGCAGTCAAACTTTTGATTCTTCTCGGGTATGGCTCTACCACCTTTGCACAACTGGATTTAGGCCCAACACCCAATTCTACCTTCCAGATCCTATACATCTCTTTCACATTGGATGGGTAGTGTTGGTGAACTGTTATCTCCAGGTCTCCCGACAGATGTTCAATTGGCTCCAAGTGGCTGGGCAACTGAAAGACATTAGCGGTTTGTCTGCTGTGTTGACAGATGATTCATCGGCCCAGTCTGAAGTCCTGTGAGCTCCGTAACAGAGCCTCTCTGAGTTTTCTCTGTTCATTCTTTCCTCAATACTGACCCGTCTCCCGGCCGGCTGCAGATGAAAATCAGCCCCATGCCATGATGCTCCCGCAATTTCAAGCTCTTTGGAAGTTCCTCAACAATATAGAAGTCATAAATGGATGAAGAATGTTTTATTCAGTACTTTGCAGAAGCGCATTTGACAGCAATCACAGCAGTCTTGTGTAGGTTTCTACCAGCTTTGTATACCTGGTTTTGGCCAGTTTCTCGCATTCTTCCTTGTAGGTCTTCTCAAACTCTGTTTAGTTAAATGGGGAACAACGTCTGTGAACTGTCATCTTCTTGTCTCCCAACAGAGGGACCACTCAGCGACATTGACAGACGGATCTCAAAGTCTCTCCTGGTGTCACGATTGGTGTGGTGGCGTTGCTACACTTACATTTCGGTGATGCACTTCCTTGTTTTACTTCCGTGTTTACGTTTAGGGTGATAGGGGTGTTTAAGCCTAAAGTAGTGCAACACATCGGGTTTAAGTTGACTGGTTGCCAGGAGAGACAAGGGTTCTCAAATGTATGCACGATATGTTGAAGTTGAGGCCCACATTGTGGGAGAGGCCCTTGTTGAATTAGAGGCCTGTTTTGAATTTGAGTTGAATTTACTAAATTTATCAATTGTCTGTCTTCTCTAGGAATATCACCAAATCACTTAGGGCTGCCAAACATGCATTCTCAACACTGAAAGCACACAAGGCCTTAATCAACGCACCTGGCAGAGCAAGGTTAATGAGAACATATTTCCAGAGGCTGCATGCCTTTCAGAACAAAGGTATCTGATTGGATGCTGAAACCGTTTACGACGGTTGTCGGTTGATCTAGCCACACAGAGGAACACCTGTGGCAGAGCTGTCTGTTCTATGTTTTGTGTTTCTATGTCTGGGGACCAAGAATTCTACACAGTCTAATACTCACTCACCTTCCATCCCGCTAAAGTTTGCTTTCACCAGACAAACCAAACCTACAGCTGAATAAGAAAGCACACTCACCTTCTCCTGTTGCTTCTCAGTTCAGTCTCTTTGCCCAGGTCTGCTAATCTCTCTGTTTCTTTCACCTCTGAACTGTTTCTCTCTCACTCAGCCGCCAGAGTAACTGCTTTCTGTTTCTGTCCCTCTCGGCTCCTCCCCTCAGCATCGCCGTGGCAGCGGTCGCTGATAGTAACGCGACACAGCCTCCTCCTCCTCCTCCTCCTCCTACTAGTGATTCTGTCTCAGCACCGGCAGCGTCCGATAACGCTGTGTCACTGGCTCCCCAGAAGCCCGAGTCCCCCACAAGGAAAGTAGAGGCCCCCGTCCCCAGTCTGCCCTCCGTCGGTTCCCCCCCACCCCGGTCCCCCCCGCTGGGCCCCTGTATCCTGTTGCCTGCATGCAATGGCGGTCTGAAACTGGTTTACCTGAGCACACGATTGTAAAAGTCGCCACTTATAATACGGAATAATTCTCATGACAAAAATACAGAATTATGGGTTTTTTTGTCGCTGGGCCGGGGCGGTCAACTCGTTTCATCGTGGGCCTGGTTATTTGTGGGTTTCGGTTTAATCTTTCCGTCGGGGGTCCCATTTGGACCTGGACACCCAGGTGAAGGAAGTTCCCGCCTGGCGTGTGACCCGAAGTGTTTAAGAAAGTACGAGGGAGGAGCGAGAAACCCGCAGACGCTCGGCTCGCCGTGAAATGGATTTGACCTCTTCCGTGACGGCAGTGCAGATATGTAGCATCTGTATCTGTAATACTGTAACTCACGTTGGGAGAGTTATCAAAGGGGCAGGAATAATTAATGTTTCTGATCACATTTCTATCTGCCGCCAATGACACATAGTTTTTGTACCACTTCACAAGTCGAAACCTAACCAGGTACAACTTGATAGACACAATAATTTAATGAAATTAAAGTTAAAGAGTGCCGATATCAAACATTTTATTAAGACGTCCTTAAGATTAGATCCCCTCGGGTATATGAATCTTAACGCTGAGAACCATATAGTTCCCGGGGCCTCATCGCTGTCTTGGAGAAGAAGAAAAACACTTGAAAATGTAATATATTAGAAGATTAGAGTATAAAAGCTATATTTTTGTTATAAGTAATGATACACATCATCGTGATACATGTGCCAAATACGTGACCGCTCTGTTAGAGTTGTCAAGCATAATAAATAAGTTAAACGGGGCTCGATATGTCTGGCCGTTCTTCTCCAGTTCTCCGCTGCTCAGTTCCTTCTTCTCCTGTCTGACTGTCTGCATGGACGTCCAGATAATGAGCTCTGTGTGCATGGCACCATCCTGTGTCGTGGTTCTGTTGTCGTGGAAATTTGCATGATATAGAAATGAATTGAATGAAACTGTGTCGTCCTACTCTCTCTCTTCATTTCCCCGCTGATCAATATTTGCATTCTTGTCAAGTCTGATGTCCAACTTGAAAAACGATTACTGTCTAACAGGAAGCAAATGGATAAATTCAATTTTCAAATGTTTAACTATGTAAATGGAGGAGATAACCGATTTCTCTGCTGAAGTGGGAACAAGACAAGGGCATTTGTTATGGAAACGGAGCATCGTCTTGAAGAGGTTTATAGCCATAAACACATTTAATGATTGTGCTTTTTAATGATTGCCCGAGTGGATTCAGATGCGTTCATTAATCAGACGTGTTGAAGGGGGAGTCCAGAATAAACCCGAGATTTAAGTGGTAGCGCGCTATTTAACCTGACTGTTCCACTGTGGGTGTTGCTGACTATGTTAACCAGACCGGTGCTCTGGAATAGAAACCGGGCCAAGCTGAACCGGGTCGCCTGCATCAGTCACGTCACAGTCAACGTATGCATCCCAAATGCCGCACTTCTCTGTGTCTGACGTCCATCGTAGGGAGCGAGGCGTTACTGGTGACTGGAGTGGACCGTCTCTGCGTTGTGGTCCTGTGTGTTTATCAGATCGCCTCTCCGGAAGAGTCTAACTGATAGGCACTCACTCCACCGTGACATCGCCACGGAGACGAGAGGCAACCCGATAGTGTCAGCTAACAGTGGGCTTGTATGCAGCACAAAGGCCTTCATATCTGAAATGTAATAGATGAGAGCATGTTGTGTCCCAATCTGGTCCACTACTCTTTACGTAGTACACAAGGGAGGGCCCCGGCAAGTAGTGAGGGCACTGGCACATTATAAGGGCCCCCGGCACATAGTGAGGCCCCCGGCACATAGTGAGGGCCCCCGGCACATAGTGAGGCCCCCGGCACGTAGTGAGGCCCCCGGCACATAGTGAGGCCCCCGGCACATTATAAGGGCCCCCGGCACATAGTGAGGCCCCCGGCACATAGTGAGGGCCCCGGCACATAGTGAGGCCCCCGGCACGTAGTGAGGCCCCCGGCACATAGTGAGGCCCCCGGCACATTATAAGGGCCCCGGCACATAGTGAGGCCCCGGCACATTATAAGGGCCCCCGGCACATAGTGAGGGCCCCTGGCACATTATAAGGGCCCCCGGCACATAGTGAGGGGCCACAGGTTAGCTCCAGGGCACGCCACACTGTGTTTATCCGAGTTTACAACTTCTATGCTCGGTTAAATCTCCAGACCGGTCGTTCACCGGAGCTTTCCATTAGAGTGGCTGTGTGTTTGTCTGAGGGCTATAAACAGGTGATGAATTGATATTGACTGAAGGCACTTATTAGCTGTTTGCTATAAGGCTCAACCAGGATTATATTTTTACGGTCCTTCAGACGATCCTCCACAGTTCGTGTATTGAGTGTGATGAATCTCGTGTCTTTTGATGTTATGAATAATGATTTATACACAATTTATTTCCCATGATGTGGGCTTTCAAACTGGGCTATGAAACTGTCTTACTGCATAGCACCAACGGGATTTGAACCTTCTCCAACACCTACAGCCATGTATGCATAGCCTATAATATGTTTTTTATTCATGTTCTCATTTCTTGTAATCTTCTATGTATTTTTTTTCTATGTATTTTTTTCAATTTAAAAAAGTAAAAAAGTATAAACACTTTGGAAACCAACACAAAAGAGAATCGTTGCTTTTCTTCTTCTTTGATAATCTCTTTGGTCAATACCAGGCACATTAGTGCGCCGAACGGAGTAGATCGCTGCAGGGGTAGGGAGAACGGAAAGCGTGCGCTCGAGTCTTTGAGAGAGAAATTGGATCCAGACAAAAGCAGGAAGATAATTGGCTTTTGGAGATCAGATTGCATTTATCCCATGATGCAATTAAAAGTATCATTAGCATTTAAATTGCCAAATAAGATTGTGATCAACAGAAATCAATAGGAACAGAAACCTTGGTAGCTTCATGTGGTTAGACACACTGGTAGAAAGGCTGGCCGCGTACTCGGATAAATGGCACCACGTTCCCTTTTAAGTGCACTCATTTTGACTTTGTTCCGTCGGCCACTGGTCTGAAGTAATGCCCCAAATAAGGGAATAGGGAACGATTTGGGATTAAAACATTACTCTATGTACACTGTTCCTTAGAACGGAGTTTCAGGAATACTGGCATTATCACAACAAACAAAAGAGCCGGCACATTTCAGACAATCATTGATATAAATTATCCACAATTTTTGCTCTTGACAAGACATTGTAGGAATGTATGTTTGACTGTCTGTTTAGTTACAGATGTGTTGTATGTGTGACTGTCCGTTTAGTTACAGATGTGTTGTATGTGTGACTGTCTGTTTAGTTACAGATGTGTTGTATGTTTGACTGTCTGTTTAGTTACAGATGTGTTGTATGTTTGACTGTCTGTTTAGTTACAGATGTGTTGTATGTTTGACTGTCTGTTTAGTTACAGATGTGTTGTATGTTTGACTGTCTGTTTAGTTACAGATGTGTTGTATGTGTGACTGTCCGTTTATTTACAGATGTGTTGTATGTGTGACTGTCCGTTTATTTACAGATGTGTTGTATGTTTGACTGTCCGTTTATTTACAGATGTGTTGTATGTTTGACTGTCTGTTTAGTTACAGATGTGTATAATAGCTGTATTTTATGTTTAAGTACAGATGTGTATAATATGGTAATATATTACATTTTCAAATTGGCCACACACTTCTGAACAACTGTGTATATTCACAGTAGAGATGTGGGGCAAAATACTTTGAGCACTGAGAAAAGTCTGAACCTGCCTGTCAAACTGAGAGACATCTTACTTGAATATTCTCGTAACAAACCCAGCTTTTCTTCAGCCCAGAAGAACCTGATAACGGCTAATCTTTTGTCAACGTGGCCTAAAAGTCATTTTTCGCAAAACGCCTGTCACAGATTACTCCTTTCAGTCCCGGATTAGTAATGTTTTCTCCTGGCTATCCGCCCTAAATCTTCCCACTAAGCTTCCCTGAGCCTTTTGTAGCGAGCCGACCGCGGAGATGTGAGGTCTTCCAGGTGGAATCTGAAGTCAGAGGTTGCTGACTGTGTGCCTCGTGGACTTCTGCTCCCCTTAAGAGAAAGGTTTCCTGAATGGTGTTTACGTGGGAATAGCAACAGCCCGTTTCATCAGAACAGGCCGTGTTCTGGACGCAACGTTTGTGGTCAGGCCAAGAGGTTCTGAGTGTTGCCTGAAATACTTTTAAAACATGGCAGTCGGCCAATTCGGAGCATCCCTGCATTGGTTGGGTTTGTGTTAGCAGATCACGACCCGTTTCCTGTATCTGGTACCTTTGTGTCGAATCGCAACTAGGTCCTCAAAGCTAGGCGTCATTATATGTAGAGTCAACGATGCGAACTGTCAACGAACTGTCAACGGAAGTTAGGATGGTTAATTTCGCTAGTGGGGCTATCGCTAAAGAGTTCTACGAAGAAGCCTTCAACGGAAAAGCCCCTTTATAAAGGTTTTATACTTGACCTTTAGATGGTCGACACATTTAGAGAGTACTCGGTAAAACTAGGCACTAGGGGATCTGTGAAACCTCTGACTACCACAGTATGAAACCTATGTGGTTTGAGTTTTTCCAACCTCCCTCTCCCCTGTGGACACAGCGGGCAGGCTTGAGGGGATGCTAGCAGCGAGACCGAGGGCCGAGTTTGTATATCACAGAATGGAGGGAAACCCCAGGCTTTTCTTTAGTGCCCAATACTTTTTGGGGTGAAGGTGGTGGTGGTGGGAAAGGGGGGTGACAGTGAATAAGGGGACATGTGAAGATCGGGCTTTATCACATTCTGTTACGTAGAACGGTCTGAGTGTTTATAGTTTAGGATCCTGACCCAATAAAAGCCTGTACAGATACTACATCCTCTCTCTACCTCACTCTCCTTGTATCTATGTTCTATTTTTTATTTCTCTCTCTCTTTCTCTCTCTTTCTTTCCCACACTTGTTTTATTTCTCTCTCTATCTCTCACGTTCTCTCTTTCTCTCTCTTTCTCTCTCTCTCTTTTCCAGACTTTATTTCTCTCTCTCTCTCTTCAGCCCGGTTCCTTGCGATCTCCAGTTGGGCTTTGGTTAGCCGGGGCTGGAGGTGCTTGTCTTTTTTCATTAGCATCTTCCCATCACAAACCCGACGCCCACAGCCATTCAGCTTGCCTGGCTGCCTCCCTGTGTCGTATTCAGCAACCAGGTAGCTTTATGCGGAGACGCACTGCAGAAGCAGAGATTAGGTAGTTGGCTGTAGCATCGCTGCATGTGATGACAGACAGCGCTACCTTGGGTAATCAGAGGGGGAGTTACTGGTTTGCATGAAAGCCTTTTTTCACATTATGTTTGTACAAATACAAATTATTTTGGGAGACACGTGTTTCATGGTAGCTAATGTGTCATTTGCTTGCAGTAATAAAACGAACGGAAGGAACGGATGCAATGAGATTTTAGTAGGTCTTTCTGGAAAAATAATTACAGTATGTGACATGATCTTCAGTATGAAACGTGAACATCCTTTAAAATGTAAAATAAACGGAAAAAACTGAGTCCTTGAATCACAGCTAACGACTTATTTTGCTAACATTAACGTAAATTAGCTAGCTACGTAAGGTAACGGAAAAAAACCAGTGGCATCCGTCAGGCATTGTGGTTGCTATGCAACTCTTGACCAAAGCTAAATCTCCTATAGCAACAGTTGATATAAACATAAATCATAACAACAGGGACATTTGACAATTTGTTGACAAAAAAATATTTAAATAATTGTTTTTTTACCGATCTGAACCTTGGGTACGTCAGATGAAGAGATGGACCTGATCAGTCTGACTACATAAACAGAAAAACCAGTCAACTACCGTTCATTACTTCTGTGTCCGGAAACTTCCGGTTATTTGTGCCGTGTGTTTGTTTTTCCATGTCTTGTCAAATTTCTTCCTGGACGACGTGCAGTAACTCTGCTTCCAGGTGACCCATTACATAAGCTGGTCCATGCAGGTCCCTCAGAAAGGCCAAACACCTGACAATACTGTTCCTGGATCAGTATCGTCATCCCTGTGTTACGTTTAAAGATGATCACATGAAAAAAACAAGATCAAAGATTAGGCTCCTTGAAAGAAATCGGAAAAAAGTCAGTGAATTATTTAGAGTGTTCTCCGGCTGTATTCCTTTGAAGAAGGTTATTATGACGAGTTGTCTCACAGATAATCCTTGTGCCCCGTACCGCAAGTGTGCCGTTTTCCGGAAATGAATTAAAAGTCCAACATTTAAGATACAATAGATACGACGTTTTAACGCACAACCTGAAACCTTCTTGCGTGACGAGTCTTGTTGGCGTATCGGAAAAGGCACAACGTTTGGGGTCAAGTCAAGTGTGGTTTTCTATAAAAGGAAGTGCAATGACTTTCATGTGTTTGATTAAACACAGAGGCTCATTTGGCGAAGCAATTGTTCGCTTTCTTCAGCTTTTTTCTTTTTCTTGTTTTTAGTTGCTCCTTCTGCGTGATTGCATTTTATTATTATTTATTCATTTAATCACAACTTAATCACAGCATATTTCTTGTTGGGCAGATCTCGTCTGAGATCTCGTCTCGCGTTTGGCGTAACATTATTTCACAGTAGTTACATACATTCTTTTAAATGTTTTCCGATGGGTTTGTTTGTTTGTTTGTTGAGCATGTAAATACATGTTGTTGGTGAGTCATCAAGTCTTTTATTATTTTCCTGTTTTCCCGATGTCCCAGCGATCACATGAGTCATAAAAATAGTCTGAAGAAGCAACAATCAACAAAAAATTTGGAGGGAATTAAATACATTTTATGGATGTTTGTCATTTGTGTGGGGATGTTTTGTCATTTGTATGGGGATGTTTTGTCATTTGTATGGGGATGTTTTGTCATTTGTATGGGGATGTTTTGTCATTTGTATGAGGATGTTTTGTCATTTGTATGAGGATGTTTTGTCATTTGTTTAGGGATGTTTTGTCATTTGTATGGGGATGATTTGTCATTTGTATGGAGATGTTTTGTCATTTGTATGAGGATGTTTTGTCATTTGTATGGGGATGTTTTGTCATTTGTATGGGGATGTTTTGTCATTTGTATGGGGATGTTTTGTCATTTGTATGAGAATGTTTTGTCATTTGTTTAGGGATGTTTTGTCATTTGTTTATGGATGTTTTGTCAATTGTGTGGGGATGTTTTGTCATTTGTTTAGGGATGTTTTGTCATTTGTTTAGGGATGTTTTGTCAATTGTATGGGGATGTTTTGTTATTTGTATGGGGATGTTTTGTCATTTGTATGGGGATGTTTTGTCATTTGTTTATGGATGTTTTGTCATTTGTTTAGGGATGTTTTGTCATTTGTATAGGGATGTTTGTCATTTTTGTGGGGATGTTTTTTCATTTGTATGGGGATGTTTTGTCATTTATATGGGGATGTTTTGTCATTTGTTTATGGATGTTTTGTCATTTGTGTGGGGATGTTTTGTCATTTGTTTATGGATGTTTTGTCATTTGTATGAGGATGTTTTGTCATTTGTTTAGGGTTGTTTTGTCATTTGTTTATGGATGTTTTGTCATTTGTATCGGGATATTTTGTCATTTGTTCAGGGATGTTTTGTCATTTGTTTAGGGATGTTTTGTCATTTGTTTATGGATGTTTTGTCATTTGTATCGGGATGTTTTGTCATTTGTTTAGGGATGTTTTGTCAATTGTGTGGGGATGTTTTTTCATTTGTATGGGGATGTTTTGTCATTTGTATGGGGATGTTTTGTCATTTGTGTGGGGATGTTTTGTCATTTGTGTGGGGATGTTTTGTCATTTGTTTTTGGATGTTTTGTCATTTGTATCGGGATTTTTTGTTATTTGTTTAGGGATGTTTTGTCATTTGTTTAGGGATGTTTTGTCATTTGTGTGGGGATGTTTTTTCATTTGTATGGGGATGTTCTGTCATTTGTATGGGGATGTTTTGTCATTTATTTAGGGATGTTTTGTCATTTGTTTATGGATGTTTTGTCATTTGTATCGGGATGTTTTGTCATTTGTTTAGGGATGTTTTGTCATTTGTTTAGGGATGTTTTGTCATTTGTGTGGGGATGTTTTTTCATTTGTATGGGGATGTTTTGTCATTTGTATGGGGATGTTTTGTCATTTGTTTATGGATGTTTTGTCATTTGTATCGGGATGTTTTGTCATTTGTTTAGGGATGTTTTGTCATTTGTTTAGGGATGTTTTGTCATTTGTGTGGGGATGTTTTGTCATTTGTATGGGGATGTTTTGTCATTTGTATGGGGATGTTTTGTCATTTGTTTATGGATGTTTTGTCATTTGTATCGGGATGTTTTGTCATTTGTTTAGGGATGTTTTGTCATTTGTATAGGGATGTTTGTCATTTGTGTGGGGATGTTTTTTCATTTGTATGGGGATGTTTTGTCATTTATATGGGGATGTTTTGTCATTTGTTTATGGATGTTTTGTCATTTGTGTGGGGATGTTTTGTCATTTGTTTATGGATGTTTTGTCATTTGTATGAGGATGTTTTGTCATTTGTTTAGGGATGTTTTGTCATTTGTTTATGGATGTTTTGTCATTTGTATCGGGATATTTTGTCATTTGTTCAGGGATGTTTTGTCATTTGTTTAGGGATGTTTTGTCATTTGTTTAGGGATGTTTTGTCATTTGTTTAGGGATGTTTTGTCATTTGTGTGGGGATGTTTTTTCATTTGTATGGGGATGTTTTGTCATTTGTATGGGGATGTTTTTCTCATTTGTTTATGGATGTTTTGTCATTTGTGTGGGGATGTTTTTTCATTTGTTTAGGGATGTTTTGTCATTTGATTGAGAACGTTCCACAGGACAGCATAACGATCATGCTAAGAACGATGGCTTTGCCATGGTGATTCTTCAGTGGCTGTTTTGTTTAATGGGGCAATCAGAAATTCAAGCAGAAAACAAAGGTCTGTGGGCGTGGCTGAAAGAGATGTTACCGCTCAACTCCGTAGAAAGATCTCTCTGAGCACCCGAAGACGGTCTATTCAAATCAAATTAGATGTTCGAGCCGTGACAGTCGAGTGAACCTCATGAAGCATTAACAAGTTTAGGAATGCATTATACGTTTAATTATACGACATAATGAATTGAGAAGCCCCAAATGACTGTGCCCATCACAGATTGCGTCTTTACACATTCCCAGTCCAGAGAAAAACAGAGGCTCCATCAATCAGCTGCCTCGGATCACAGCGGATTGTCACGCAGAGAAACATGCTGCTAAATGTGGGAGACGTCATCATTCCTATCCACTCTCTCTCCCACACTCTTATCCCTCCCTCTCTCCCCCTCTCTCTCCCACTCTCTCTCACTCTCTCTCTCTCCCCCTCTCTCTCACTCTCTCCCCCTCTCTCTCCCACTCTCTCTCACTCTCTCCCCCTCTCTCTCCCACTCTCTCTCACTCTCTCCCCCTCTCTCTCCCACTCTCTCTCACTCTCTCCCCCTCTCTCTCCCACTCTCTCTCACTCTCTCTCTCTCCCACTCTCTCTCACTCCCCCTCTCTCTCCCACTCTCTCCCACTCTCTCCCTCTCTCTCTCCCACTCTCTCTCACTCTCTCCCCCTCTCTCCCACTCTCTCTCACTCTCTCCCCTCTCTCTCCCACTCTCTCTCCCTCTCTCCCTCTCTCCCCCTCTCTCCCACTCTCTCCCACTCTCTCTCCTCTCTCTCCCCCTCTCTCCCACTCTCTCTCTCTCCCCCCCCTCTCTCTCTCTCCCACTCTCTCTCTCTCTCTCCCTCTCTCTCCCTCTCTCCCACTCTCTCTCTCTCTCTCCCCCCTCTCTCGACTTCTCTCCCTCTCTCTCCCTCTCTCTCCCTCTCTCTCTCTCTCTCTCCCCTCTCTCTCTCTCCCTCTCTCTCTCTCTCTCCCTCTCTCCCTCTCTCTCCCCTCTCTCCCACTCTCCCTCTCTCCCTCTCTCTCCCCCTCTCTCTCCCACTCTCTCCCTCTCTCTCCCCCTCTCTCTCCCCTCTCTCCCCCTCTCTCCCCCTCTCTCCCCTCTCTCTCCCACTCTCTCCCCCTCTCCCCCTCTCTCCCTCTCCCACTCTCTCCCCTCTCCCCCTCTCTCCCCCTCTCTCCCCCTCTCTCCCACTCTCTCTCCCACTCTCTCCCTCTCTCTCCCCCTCTCTCTCCCACTCTCTCCCCCTCTCTCCCCCTCTCTCCCCCTCTCTCCCCTCTCTCCCCCTCTCTCCCCCTCTCTCTCCCACTCTCTCCTCTCTCTCCCCTCTCTCTCCCCCACTCTCCCCCTCTCTCCCCCTCTCTCTCCCACTCTCTCCCTCTCTCTCCCCCTCTCTCTCCCACTCTCTCCCCCTCTCTCCCCCTCTCTCCCCCTCTCTCTCCCACTCTCTCCCCCTCTCTCCACCCTTGCATCCATCACCCAGGGGGAACGGATGGTTCTGTGATTCCTCTGAGATCTTCTTGGAACAGCTTCTGCAGTGTGTGTGTGTGTGTGTGTGTGTGTGTATCTGAGTGTTTGCGTTGTGTGTTGGCCCAGTGATGAGACTGCCACATGATTCTCTGGCATCTGGACATAAGGGCCCGTCTGGAAACAAGGTGATACGGACTGGAAATAACAAGCATGAAAGAAGGAGTTAAGAGGAGCGTTCATGCACAGACTGCCCTGCACATTAAAGAGACAGCTTGGCCTTGGAGAAAGGTCATGTTATTCAATAAGGATACGGATCAGTGCAGGAGGGAGTGTGTGTGTCTGTGTGTGTGTGTCTGTGTGTGTGTGTGTGTGTCTAAATGGCTGGGAGATTTAAATTCATGGAGATAATGTCTGTCTGTCTGTGTGTCTGTCTGCTGCTTCTCTGTCTTATTGCCTGCCTGCCTGCCTGCCTGCCTGCCTGCCTGCCTGTCTGTCTGTCTGTCTGTCTGTCTGTCTGGCTTCCAGTTAATTACCTTTTTGATGAGGGCTGATAACAACTTGAAGTTGGTAGATGACATCTAACTAGTAACAGGTTTGAGTGACGTGCTCTTCCCTGTCCTAGTAATTAGTCAGAGCCACGCCCCCTCTTCTGTTTCCTGTCATTAAATGGATTCTGTACAAACAGTCTGATCAAGCACGCCTCCGTAGTCACGCCCAACCTGTATGAGGAGTCACAAAGTATTGAATTGTGTAAAAAAGGGAAATATTTAGTCATATTCATATTGTTGTGCAAAGAAGAGCAATGTCTTGTCATATTGCAGGATGTCCAATGTGGTCATTTAAAAGGTGAACATACAAATACAGTGGATATGAAAAGTCTACACACAAATTCATTGATGTGATCAAAGATCAATCATGTCAGAACTTGTTCCCCGTTTAATGTTCCACCTTTGATATGACAAGAACAATTCAATTAATAAAACAAACTGACTTTGTTTCTAGACTTTTTGTACCCACTGTATAAATACAACAAATTCTAAACAACTAAACAAAACCTGATTCCAACACCTGAGAAGAACAACAGTATCAGATGAGAAACATGTTTTACTGAACACAATTAAAAGAAATCATTTAGGCCGGGTTAAAAACAATTATTTTAAATTCAGTACTGCTGACCAGAAAGAAGAGTCGAAGGTTTTGGACAAAAAATAAAGAATACGCTTTGCAGTTATTACTTGGGTATGTAATACAGAGATGAATGTAATACAGGAATTTATATTACACACTTCCGGGTTTCTTTGACCACACTTCCGGGTAAAGCTGACCACACTTCCGGGTAAAGCTGATCACACTCGCTGAAGATGTTTTTACTATATCAATTTCATTCCAACAAGTTTGTGGGAAAAAGGATAAATACAAACATACCTTATTTGACCTTTTTGTCAGCTGAGAAAAAGTGAGACAGGGAGAGATGGAGGGATGGAAGAAGGGAGGGAGGTAGAGAGGGAATGAGGGAGGGAGGGAGGTAGAGAGGAAGAGAGGGAAGGAGAGAGGGAAGAGATGAAAGGCTGAAGAAGCAGGAGGTCATGACAAGTCAGAACCTGAAAAAACCTAACATGCTAGCAGGGTAGAGAATCCCAGGAGTCCATTCTATTCACATTACCCAGAATCCTCTCTACTTCAGTGTTCAACGAGGGTAACCTGGGCGACCAGCCAACAGAGCAGTGTGGGTAGAGGCTCCCAGGGGCCACTCTGGTAACCTGGGCGACCAGGAAAAGCCCACTTGACTCATAATAGTGCATTTCCCTGCCCTCCACCGCCCACCCCAATATCCTCCCCCCCTCCCCCATATCACGTCACCTCCCCCGGAGTCAGATCAGCCAATCACACGCCGGTTCTGGTCTCGTTAGAGCCCGGCCGTTGTCGGCCGAAAAAGCGAAAGGGGGTCAGGAGGGGTGCGGACATACAGGAAATGGCCGCCGCTGCTGGGCCCCCGAGCGACGGCGGGAGAGAGACTAAGGCAAGTGCCGCCAGACAGCGGGGCATCTCGTTACCGCCCGGGCGGACGGTGCCGGATCCGGGGTGGGGGTGGTGCGGGGGGGGGGGTGCGGCGGGCAGAAGAAAGGCCTGGCGGTGCAGCATGTCATGTTCTCCCTCTCGCCCCTCTGTGATAACAGGAGCGACCTGCCGCCCGCCCACAAGCCGGCCCCGCCTCCGCCCAAAAAGAAGAGCAGCGACTTGAAGGGCCACTTGACATCCGATGATATTCAGGTAAGGCCCTCTTCGCACCCGCCTCTCAGCCGCCACCGCCGAACCAATCGCACCCTAGCCCCTACGTGGTACCCTATCTCCACCGGGTGTCACACTTGAAATGTAGGGCGCGGTTTGAGCCCCCTTTTTCTTATGCTTCCTCCACTTGATGTGTTTTGTCAGGTGGCTGGAGGCCTGTCCGTCATTCTCTCCGTCTGGATTTTCCCATCAATATATTTCTTCTCCCTTTCACTTTCACAAAGGTGTTTTTCCCTCAGCCTCACTCTGAGATTGAGTTTGTTCTACGGTGCCCAGTCAAAGAGGACATCTGGCCCATTTTAAATTAAACGCAAAAGCGGCCCGGCCCGTTTGTGTCGTGTTGTTCAGAACTCATCAGATATTTCCTTCCAGATCATTCATCACTTAAACAGGTCTTTATAAAGGGTTAATGAGGAATTCATTATGGTTCGCTTTACCCAGAGGCGCCAAGACAGGATGTTTTCTCTCTCCATTAATATTTGGATTAAACCTTTTGCTTCGGCAATATGTCAAACATGACAACATGGCAGGCCACTATAACTCAAAATATCTCCAGGATGTAAATACCTATTTATAATCTAGTCAACGCCGCAATCACAGGTTGACAGTGTCCTCATTCAGACGAAAGTTGTTAGGGACGAAATTGATCCGATATTTCTGCTAGACATTTGCGAAACACGTCTAGCAGAAACAATAATTTACAGAATATATTTTAAAGCACAAATAAAACTACAAGCGAATGTTTGAACATTTGGGCATATTCTTATAGGAATTAAGTGTTCGTTTTAAAGGGTTTAAATGGTAACTTGGTCCATTATTTACAATGTGTGATATAATAACTAATGCCAAACTGAACCCACTGTAGATGATCTTGTACTTGTAGGGTTAAGCGTTTTATTCTTCTCTGATTTCCCACCGTGACCCAAAACATGTTCTGGTTGAATTGGAACCAGCCTGACAGAAGATCATGTTGTTAGAGGAGTGAAAACTTGTGTTTCTAAGAAAACCCAACTTCAAAACAATACTTTTGACGATGACAGATTTCAGCCAGGTGACCTTGAGGACTGTAAAAGCAGGAAAACGCTGTACGCATCCTAAATGCCACCCTGTCCTTTCTGTTGTGGCCTCTGTTTGACCAGGTCATACAGGCCCCTAGTGTGCTTCTTGTGGAGTAGGGTTTGATTTGGGAGGCACTCATGACACCATCAAACACCCCTGGAAAATAAATCACAGCTCTTTTGTTTTCGGAGGGGGAATGTAGCTATGTATAGATCATAACCCTTTACATTTCAAATCACAAGATTCCCTTTTGCTTTGGCTGCATCTCTCTTTTCCCCTCTCTATCTCCAACACCCCTCTCTGTTTCTGACTTACATAAACAGAAAATAGACTGCCAGTACAGATAAACAGTAAAAACACTGACAGTACAGATAAATAGTATAACGACCACAAGTACAAAAAAACAGTATAACTAGTATAAGCATTATCATCATAAGACTGCTACGGCTATTTCATTTTAAGACTGCTACGGCTATTTCATTTTAAGACTGCTACGGCTATTTCATTTTAAGACTACTACGGCTATTTCATTTTAAGACTGCTACGGCTATTTCATTTTAAGACTGCAACGGGTATTTCATTTTAAGACTGCTATGGCTATTTCATTTTAAGATTGCTACGGGTATTTCATTTTAAGACTGCTACGGGTATTTCATTTTAAGACTGCTACGGCTATTTCATTTTAAGACTGCTACGGCTATTTCATTTTAAGACTGCTACGGGTATTTCATTTTAAGACTGCTATGTCAATTTCATTTTAAGACTGCTACGGCTATTTAATTTTAAGACTGCTACGGGTATTTCATTTTAAGACTGCTATGTGAATTTCATTTTAAGACTGCTACGGCTATTTCATTTTAAGACTGCTACGGGTATTTCATTTTAAGACTGCTATGGGAATTTCATTTTAAGACTGCTATGGGAATTTCATTTTAAGACTGCTACTCTTTCTGTATTCTGGGTCATCAACTTATTTCTCCACTGACTGAATGATTGATTCGGCAGCTGCTGGTTGGATGCAAATGTGGATGTGTCACAAATACCAACTACTGATTGGATAATATAACAAATGATGTCACCCTTTTGCTTATTTCTGCACTCAAATGAGCCCCAGTCACATTTTTTGGGGCTCACATGATCTGGTGTCCAGAGCATCTGACCAATCACCAAAATCCCTCAGCTGGCCTGAGGATAAACATGTTATTATCTCCTGTCCCTTGAGCAAGGCTGTTGTCCTCCAGTGTCCGGACTGGAGTATGATGTGTTAACTCCCTCTGTTCCCTCACGTTTCCCTTTCTACTGGGCGCAAAGTATTTGCACCTGTCGTGTCCCAGCTGACAACGTGGACTGTTCTAGTGCTTTCTGCTGTAGCACAGAGCTGAGTGCTGTCATGACATTAGCTCATCAACTGTCAGCCAATCCGCCGTGAGCCAATCCAGCGTGAGCTCACTGTTCAAGATCGGCCCTGAAAGTCAATTTGCTGAGGAAGGATTACAATGGCTTCCCGGAGAACCGCTCACAATAACGGCAATAAGTGCCGCGGTTCTTTTCCATTTCTTTAAATTGAATTCATGTAGTGTCTCAGGATATCTTCAGCAAAGCGTGAGACCTATTTTCAAGCCGAATATGAATTCCTCAGAAATATGACACAGCCGAGGAACTATTGTGGAAAATCTATTTTCAAAGAACGCCTCTGCTCAAGGATCATTCCGCATTTAAAGAATGTCAGTTCCCTCACATCAAACCGTTCTAACTGTACTTCCGAGCTAAACAGCGGAGCGACCTAATCCGTCACCAGGGCCGTTTTATTGTTCTCTGTTCAGGTATTAAACATGATAGGGTGCTTCTCTTCTATTTTCACTTGTTATATTTAATTCTTTATCTCCTCTTCGTCATCAAGGTGGATGACAGTATTTGTGTAGCCTCTCCAGTATGGGGTTTTAATAGTGCCATCAAAATACTTAAAATTGTATTTACGCTTTGTTGTCAGAACATTTCATATGTTATGCAAAGGGTGTGAGCAGACAGACATACATGTGCAAACAGACACACGCATGCGAACACACATACACATGTGAACAAATAAACAAGCAAACACACATACACATGTGAACAAATAAACATGCGAACACACATACACATGTGAACAAATAAACATGCGAACACACATACACATGTGAACAAATAAACAAGCAAACACACATACACATGTGAACAAATAAACATGCGAACACACATACACATGTGAACAAATAAACATGCGAACACACATACACATGTGAACAAATAAACAAGCAAACACACATACAAACACATACACACGCAAACACACATGCAAACACATGCACACGCAAACACACATACAAACACATACAAACGCACATACAAACACATACACACGCAAACACACATACAAACACATACACACGCAAACACACATGCAAACACATACACACGCAAACACACATGCAAACACACATGCAAACACATACACACGCAAACACACATACAAACACATACAAACGCACATACAAACACATACACACGCAAACACACATGCAAACACATACACACGCAAACACACATGCAAACACATGCACACGCAAACACACATACAAACACATACAAACGCAAACACACATGCAAACACACATGCAAACACATACACACGCAAACACACATACAAACACATACAAACGCACATACAAACACATACACACGCAAACACACATACAAACACATACACACGCCAACACACGTACAAACACATACACACGCAAACACACATACTTGCTGATTTTCGATCTCGTCTCACAACATACCACTTTATGTTTTGTAACAGGCCACAGGAAAAACATAGAAGCCAGGAATCTGCCTCGCGGCCGAGGGTGATTTATTAACAAACAAAACCAGGAAAAACAGATAACGCAACTGAAACACGACAGTAACCACCCAAAGAAGCAGAAAAACCGCACCGTTCAGTGAAGGACCAGAACTGGGGTGGAGGCCACAAACCCGAACACTTCTGGAGACAGTTAGAGTTCTGTCTTTACAATGAATCAATCTAAATGCTTTTTAAAAGCCCTTTTTACATCAGCGATTTCTCGTAAAGTGCTTTTACAAGTTTCCCAGCCTGAAATTCCAAAGAGCGAACAACAAGAGGTTTAATTAAGTGTGGCTAGGAAACACTCCAGAATTGGGTTAAAAGGACGAAACCTAGAGAGAAACCAGGCTTTGTGCGGTGCGTCCCATTGGCCCTGACAACCGGCTGGTGTGGGTGGGTGGGGCCATGTCTTTCTTGCTACTTCCTGCTGGTTCCTCCTCACTGGAGGTTCCCTGGGTGGCTGTAAAATGTGCTGAACCCCCGGGGAGCGCCCTCTGGTGGCCAGATGACATTGCCACAGCATTCATATCCACTCTTATACATACAGGGCACCGTGCTAAAGAACAGTGTTGACTTAGTGATCAAGGTTAAGCAGGAAAAACTAGATATTACACAGTCACTTCCGAATCATAGTGAGACTACAGGTTGGGATCAAATATTGGTTGTTAATGTTGTGTAGCTACAGGGATTGGAACATATATTGGTTGTTAATGTTGTGTAGCTACAGGGATTGGAACATATATTGGTTGTTAATGTTGTGTAGTCATGTTGGCCATGACTCTCAGCAGGAAACCGGTGGAGTGCCTACTCCGGGTAGGGAATGAGTCCTTACTCCAAGTGAAGGAGTTCAAGTACCTCGGGGTCTTGTTCGCGAGTGAGGGAACAATGGAGCGGGAGATTGGTCGGAGGATCGGAGCAGCGGGGGCGGTGTTGCATTCGCTTCACCGCACCGTTGTGACGAAAAGAGAGCTGAGCCGAAAGGCAAAGCTCTCGATCTACCGGTCAATCTTTGTTCCTACCCTCACCTATGGTCATGAAAGCTGGGTCATGACCGAAAGAACGAGATCGCGGGTACAAGCGGCCGAAATGGGTTTTCTCAGAAAGGTGGCTGGCCTCTCCCTTAGGGATAGGGTGAGAAGCTCAGTCATCCGAGAGGAACTCGGAGTAGAGCCGCTGCTCCTTTGCATAGAAAGGAGCCAGTTGAGGTGGTTCGGGCATCTTGTACGAATGCCACCTGGGCGCCTCCCTAGAGAGGTGTTCCAGGCACGTGCAGCTGGGAGGAGACCTCGGGGAAGACCCAGAACTAGGTGGAGAGATTATATCTCCACACTGGCCTGGGAACGCCTCGGGATTCCCCAGTCAGAGCTGGCTAATGTTGCCCGGGAAAGGGAAGTTTGGGGTCCCCTGCTAGAGCTGCTACCCCCGCGACCCGACCCCGGATAAGCGGTTGAAGATGAGATGAGATGAGATGTTGTGTAGCTACAGGGATTAGAACATATATTGGTTGTTAATGTTGTGTAGCTACAGGGATTAGAACATATATTGGTTGTTAATGTTGTGTAGCTACAGGGATTAGAACATATATTGGTTGTTAATGTTGTGTAGCTACAGGGATTGGAACATATATTGGTTGATATTGTCATTGTATGTAATATCCAGGCGTCAGGGAGACGCAATTAAAATGCGGGAGACTCCGGGACCTTCCGCGAGAGTTGGGACGTCTGATATTGGTATATATTTAATTGTATGCAATATTAAATGATCTGTCCCCTGAGTCTTACCGTGAATCCGGAATGATCCGTTTAAATACACTTCTGCATTCAACTATCATAAACCAGGGAAGATGTGTTTCACGATTATTACCCCTTAGAGTTAGAATCATCAGTGAACTTGAATGGAAACCGATCACCAATCATTACGCTTCACATTTGAAGATCGTTATCGTGTTCTTCCTACCGTCATTAAGCAGCGCTGGTGAATTATTTTTCCTTAATTCATTATGCCACAGACAAATGTGTTATTGTCGTTGCTATAGTTTTACCGCTGTTAGAAACAGTCCAAACATGCGATATTGACGGAAACAATTCGAAAGCTGTCAGCGATCACAGCGAGACAATAAGCAACAGAGCAGCTTACCACATCTGAGAAAGAACATGCCCTGGCGCTACCTGCGTAGAAGTTACTGACAAATTACTGACAGCGAAACAGGAAAGTGTAGTGTGAAACGGGCAACAATTATCTTCTTACATTGTTAGTACATTGTTAATCCAAAAATGTTAAAATACTTCCCAGACTCATAAATATCTCCCCATGCTCAGATTTCACACATTGTCCACTCTGGGATTCAAACCGGCAGTGTTCTGGTTACCTGCAGAATGCTCTGACTGATGGGCAACCTAAACACTGGTGCATAGCAAACACACTCTACGGCGATTCGTCCCATTGTGGTCAGCTTCTTTATGGGGGGAAATTCCACAAAAACATACATCTGAAAGTGCCCTGGGAGGACGCATTTGAAAAACGAGGCCTGGCTAGGGCAGGCCTATGGTAAAGTCTGCCCTCCTCACCTCTGAACCCACCACCCACCACTGCCATTCCACTGCCATTTCCACATCCCTCTGAGCACTGCTGCGTTCGAGCTGCGTCAACATCCTCCCATCGCATTTTCACGTTTCTGAGAAAACGCGACTGTGGAGAGATCCTGAGACCACGCCAGCTTTCACCCTGGTAGCCCAGTGTAAACCTCAAGTACACGGTTGTGGAGTGATCCTGAGACCATGCCAGCTTTCACCCTGGTAGCCCAGTGTAAACCGCAAGTGCACGGCTGTGATGGAGCCCCTCCCAGCTCTGTTGTGTCTCCTGTTTAGGTGGTTCACCTGGACAAAGATGAGGAGATGCAGAAGCTTCCTCTCCAACCACCCTATTATGACATGGCACCATCTGATACCATCCCCTTTACTGACAAGCCGGTGAGTAAAAACACCTGGACCAATTATGGGATGTCTGAATGCTGTGGGCAATGGGTCTAACTACAGGTACATTATAGTCCCTGGGTCTAACTACAGGTACATTATAGTCCCTGGGTCTAACTACATGCCCATTATAGTCCCTGGGTCTAACTACAGGTACATTATAGTCCCTGGGTCTAACTACAGGTACATTATAGTCCCTGGGTCTAACTACATGTCCATTATAGTCCCTGGGTCTAACTACAGGTACATTATAGTCCCTGGGTCTAACTACATGTCCATTATAGTCCCTAGGTCTAACTACAGGTACATTATAATCCCTGGGTCTAACTACAGGTACATTATAGTCCCTGGGTCTAACTACAGGTACATTATAGTCCCTGGGTCTAACTAAAGGTACATTATAGTCCCTGGGTCTAACTACAGGTACATTATAGTCCCTGGGTCTAACTACAGGTACATTATAGTCCCTGGGTCTAACTACATGTCCATTATAGTCCCTGGGTCTAACTACAGGTCACTGATACAGATGTACATAACATTGTGTAAATAGTGGCTGTAGGCAGGATACCAGTGGGTCACCTTCTGCATATGTAAACACTGTAGCTTACATTCTACCTCCACCCATCAGTCCCAGCTGGGGCATACCTCCACCACACACCTCCCCTCACCATTCCCCCATACTACCTTTAACCCTCCACCCCTCACTTCACTTTGTCCTCCACCCCAAACCCCCTCAAACCTTCACCTCTACATCAGATTAACACACTGACAGACAAACACACATTGACAGACACACTGAATTAATCCAACAAACAGACAGACAGGAGTTAACAAACAGTCAGGAGTTAACAGATAAACACACAAACATACTACTGGATGAACACACACAAATAAACAGGAAACATATATCACTGAGGGTTTATTGTTTGATAACTTGTCACGCTCTTTGAAATTGATTTGAAATCTACACGTCATGTTTTTCAACCCGGCTTGCTAGACAGTCTGATTTTTAAGCCTGGTCTGAATGATGACAAGATTACGACAAGTTTATTTTTCAAGCACAAGGTGTTGGCTTAAGTTATTCACAAACTTTTCACAAAGCCCGACTCACAAAATGAATTATAGATAGTAAAACGTACACGTCAAAACATTGTCATTGTGGTATTCCGTGGATCCAGTGAACCATGTGATAAAGTCACACCTGAAACCCGAGGAAAGAATACCTCCAGTCTAGCTCAGAGCAGTCCTTGTCTCAATCTATCCTCTCAACATATTTGCTTGGTAAGTAAACATCACCTAGGTGGAAAAACAACTATTTCGATTTTATTTTATTATCATTGTGAGAATGGAGATTTTCGTGTGTCCTTTTCGGATCCTTCTGACGGCCAGCTTTTGGTTGCCCAGCAGAATATTGCCCATACAGTTCAGTCACCACACAGCCTACTGCAAATTCAGAGCTGCATTGTAACCAGAACCAATGGGCTGTCAAGCCTACACAGAGAGGGGCGTGGCCAAGCTCAAAGGTATATGCATTCTATGTTTATTAATCAATTTATTTAAAATAAGGACGTAAAAATTAAGCCCTGGGAGAAGGGTATAGTAATCATGGCTAGTCCTTATGTGCTAGGGAGGTGACACATCTGCACACATCTGCACACATCTGCAACCACATGAGGATGTACACATCTGCACACATCTGCAACCACATGAGGATGTACACATCTGCACACATCTGCAACCACATGAGGATGTACACATCTGCACACATCTGCAACCACATGAGGATGTACACATCTGCACACATCTGCAACCACATGAGGATGTACACATCTGCACACATCTGCAACCACATGAGGATGTACACATCTGCACACATCTGCAACCACATGAGGATGTACACATCTGCACACATCTGCAACCACATGAGGATGTACACATCTGCACACATCTGCAACCACATGAGGATGTACACATCTGCACACATCTGCAACCACATGAGGATGTACACATCTGCACACATCTGCAACCACATGAGGATGTACACATCTGCACACATCTGCAACCACATGAGGATGTACACATCTGCACACATCTGCAACCACATGAGGATGTACACATCTGCACACATCTGCAACCACATGAGGATGTACACATCTGCACACATCTGCAACCACATGAGGATGTACACATCTGCACACATCTGCAACCACATGAGGATGTACACATCTGCAACCACAAGAGGATGTACACATCTGCACACATCTGCAACCACATGAGGATGTACAGATCTGCAACCACATGAGGATGTACACATCTGCACACATCTGCAACCACATGAGGATGTACACATCTGCAACCACATAAGGACGTACACATCTGGACACATCTGCAACCACATGAGGACGTACACATCTGCAACCACATGAGGACATATCAGCTCCCTTCATGCCAGGGAGAGAAACCGCAGAAGGATTGGGAATATGTGGAGAACATCCCAAGGCAATCGCCACATTGCCGAGACCAGACGGCCCACTGGAACGGTTAATTTCAGAAGTCCATCAGCGCTCTGGGGCGTCTGTCTATCCGTCTGAAAGTTAGTCCGTGCGGTCTGGCCAGAGAATGATTGCCTGTCCGCTCTATTTGCCCGGGGGCACTTAGCGGGGGAACAAGTACACAGTCATTTACTGTATCAGAGAGAGGAGTCAGGACTCACCTGCTGTGCGGGAGCTGGGATCGTCTGTCTCGTCTGAGTTTCCTGTCAGGTTTGATTCCCTCTCGCTGTCTACACGTTAGTCAAAGTAACGTTTGAGTAGCACAAAAACCGACTCTCACATATCGCTTCTGCAGAACCGTCATGAGTCGCGTTCACAAAGTGTCTGTCTTAGTTTGGGAGCGAAGGATAATGTTGTGATCGATGGGTGAGTCATGATTTTTAATGAGAAACAAAACTCCTGTAAAATGTAAATAGCACAAAGGAATGTTCTATTTACTTTGGCCACAGTTATAACTTAAAGGTCGTCCCCAGATCTGCATTGGAGAAATGACATAAACACAACGTAAACCCAACCCTAAGTAATTACTGCATTACTGCGTTGGCGCCACACTGTTTAAAGGGACTCCCTTCTAATTTTTTCAATAATCTGTCAAGCATAACCTAATTACCATCTCTTGACCCCGTGGATAACCGATTCTCCCTAGTTATAATTGAGGAAGAGGAGATGTTGTGAGACTATCACCTCTAATGTTTAAACTCTGGCAAAGTCACTCTTGACTCCAGCTTCTCCCTGCTGTTGCTAGGCTATATCTGTCTCAAGAACCCCTTCCACCCCCCACAGACAGCTATATGTCATCACATGTATTCAGGGATACACATCTATCAAAGAGAACTGCCCCATGCTATTAGATGCTATTAGCGATAGTGCTAATGAAGTAGCACGCGTTTAATGACTAGACAGACTGTCAGTGAGTCATCAGTGCCCAGCGGGGGGTGAGAGGAGATTTATTTTATTATTATGTCATCAGTCAGATCACTATGTTTAGACTCCGCACATATCAGGCAGGCTCTGTTAACTGCCACAGTGTGTGATATTCTGTAAAATACACTTTACGCTTGAGAGTGACGTGAACCCAGTCATTAGTAGATCTTAGTCTCGTCGTCAAACTGTCTCTTCAGAAGGCAGCCATGTTGGCTAGCCCGGTCCTGTTGGCTATCCGGGTCCTGTTGGCTAGCTGAGTTTCTCAGTCGCCGACTGCTACGGAAATATCTTTGAGTCTACGTCGTTGGAGCGGTCGTTGTTAGGTTTGTTGACACCTGATGACCTGGTCTAGACGCACCTGCCTAAATCGACACGTCCCTACATGTTTAATTGGCATTTGTGATTGTCATAAGATACTAATTAGCTGTCGAGCTTGTCGCTCATTTAGGTTTCTCCTCAAACTGTAAAGCTGTCCGTTTTGACCCTCGATGATGACAGGGATGTTTCCCACCTCCGACCCCACCGTGAGCCCTTACTTCATGATGCCTTACTCCATGACCCCTGACCCCAGTATAGCATCAGAGCCTGCATATCGTCTGTTAGCTGTATTTATTGTTACCTGAGAAAACACCTTTAAAAGTGTTTAAGGTGTCTGCGTTCTGTGCTAACTTTCTACGATGCCACTGGCTAAACTGTTGCAACATTTGCCGTAATTTGAATTTAGATAGAAAATCTAAACGTTATTCAATTTTGTGTTTTTGAGATTTTTCAAATGTCTCGTGAAAACTGAAACAGAACCGTTCCCCTAAAAATGTGCCCATGAAACTTACAACTGGTGCACAGACCTTTAAAACGGAGAGATAAACTGGCATATTACCACACAGTGCGAGGAAGGTATCCACCTCCTTCACGCTGTAATAATGGGGTCTTATAATTGCTCCGCTGCTATTTTCAGTCGTCCCTGTTTTGCCAGGAGATGCTGTTTTAGTGGAAAAGGCCGGACAGACTCTCTAGCCCTGTGGATCTCTGAACTGCAGAATAGATAATGAAGACAGAGTAACTAATTCCTATTGACAGTGAGACGGGGAAAGAGATCAATGTGTTGGTTTTACCTATTAACATCGGTTCTCCTTGTGAGGGGCCCTGCACCTAGCCCTAAACCTAACCCTAAACCTAACGTAACCTTGACCCTAAACCTAACCATGACCTCTTACTCCATGACCCCTGACCCCTGCATATTGTCTGTTAGCTGTATTTATTGTTACCTGAGAAAACACCTAGTACACTACATTAGAATGGAGCTTTATATAATCTAGTACACTATATTAGAATGGAGCTTTATATAATCTAGTACACTATATTAGAATGGAGCTTTATATAATCTAGTACACTATATTAGAATGGAGCTTTATATAGTCTAGTACACTACATTAGAATGGAGCTTTATATAGTCTAGTACACTACATTAGAATGGAGCTTTATATAATCTAGTACACTACATTAGAATGGAGCTTAATATAATCTAATACACTACATTAGAATGGAGCTTTATATAATCTAGTACACTACATTATAATGGAGCTTTATATAATCTAGTACACTACATTAGAATGGAGCTTAATATAATCTAGTACACTACATTAGAATGGAGCTTTATATAATCTAGTACACTACATTAGAATGGAGCTTTATATAATCTAGTACACTACATTAGAATGGAGCTTTATATAATCTAGTACACTACATTAGAATGGAGCTTTATATAATCTAGTACACTACATTAGAATGGAGCTTTATATAATCTAGTAAACTTCATTAGAATGGAGCTTTATATAGTCTAGTACACTACATTAGAATGGAGCTTTATATAATCTAGTACAGTACATTAGAATGGAGCTTTATATAATCTGGTACACTACATCAGAATGGAGCTTTATATAATCTAGTACACTACATTAGAATGGAGCTTTATATAATCTAGTACACTACATTAGACCGGAGCTCTTTAGAATCTGGTACACTACTTTAGATCAGAGCTCTATGGAAACTAGTACACTATTGAAAAGTACAAATCTTTAAACGTACTAGGGTCCACGTTGGGACACATTCTTTACCCAATCATATTCAATCACACTTTTCTATCAACCAATAATTTTCACTCTTCCCATTTTATTAACCAATCATCTTCACTCTGCCTATTCTATAAACCAATCCCCTGCACTTGACCTACTGTTCGCTACTCAGTTAAATTAATTGTTACTTCCCCGGCCAATCGTGTGGTTTGATCATACCAGAGAGGATTAGAGATGGACGGAAAAGCATTCTGCACCTGGGGCGTGTTTACCGCACGCACGCACAGACACACACACACCCACACACACCCACACACACACACACACACACACACACAGCATTGGTTTGGCAGAGAAGAGATTTCAGGAATTACATCCGGACCTGAGTCACCATCATTTTAAACGTTAACTGGATTGGCCAATCAGATGGGATTAAATGCATAGAAACAGAATGAATGGGACAGATTCATCATGGCTATGAATGGGTCCTCTTCTGTTCAATACATTCTATACTCTTCATTTCTATTCTCTCTATTTGTATGCATTTAATCCTATTGACAAAGTGGGCACCGGGTTCTTTAGATGAGGTCGTTAGAAGTTGTATGCTTTTCTTATAGAGTCATTCATCTTGTTTTTCTGACTTCTGAGTGCTTCAGCTCTGCCTTGTTCACTTCTCTGTCTGTGTTATTATCGGACTCGAAAGTACAGAAAACAGCCTACATATCGGAGTTTAGTCGCTAACATTGGCCTAGGAAATCTGAATATTAACATCGTATGGTAAAATAATACTATCTGTCTTGTGTTTCATATCGGTCTTTGGGTTGATCCTCTTGTATCCTTGTGTTTTTTGTACTGTTTTCAATACGCAGGTTTTTGTGCAACCAAGTGTTTTCAGAATGCAGTTTCTGCCCGTTTGTACGGTGCGAAAAAGTCCATAATTTTCCCCAAATTTCCATATTTGCCCCAATAAATATCTCTGAATGTTTCTCGCCTAATTCCTGTAATTTTTAAACTGTAATCTATGGACAACATGTGAATTCTGGGAACAGTTAACGCAGTCTAGCATTTGTGTGTGATTTTATTCCTTCTGTAGTTATTTATAGTGCCTCTAATCGTCTATGTATGTGTGTACTGTCTCTTTCTGCCCTTTGTGTGTCAGTGAGTAAAACCTATTTTAGTTACTATGTCTCCTGTGATATCTGTGTTGTATGTCTGCATATTATGCTTAGTATCCCCCCTCCCTCTCTCCTCCTCTTTTCTCCCCCCTGTCCCTCTCTCCCCCTCTTTTCTCCCCCACTCCTCGCTCTCTCCAGCCTCCCTTACTCTCTGTATGGGTTTGTGTTTCACTCCATCTTCTTCGTTCACTCCAGTTAGAGCGCTCAGTCTTCTGTGAATATGTTCACACGTCGTCCCTAATATATCTTCAGGCTATTCTCTCTTTCTCTTTCCAACTCTCTCTCTCTTTTTTCTCTTTCTTTCTCCATCTCTCTCTGTCCGCCTCACTCTATTTCATACACTCACTACTTCTTTTGCTCTGAGTTACATTCTCTCACTCTTTAACTCTCGCACTCCCTCTCTCTGTCTCTCTCCCTCTCTCTCTCTCTCTCCTACTCTCTCTCCCTGTCTCTTTCTTCCTGCCACTCTCCCTCCATCCCTCTCTCTAACCCTCTCTCTATCTCCCTCTCTCCTAATCTCTGTATTTCTTACTCCTCTCGCCTCTCTTGTCTCCAGAACTCTGGCCTGAAGGATTGTGACGTCCAGTATGCTGAGCTGGACACAGCGGCTCTGGCGTCCTCCCCTGGCGTGCGGAGCTCAGTTCCAACCACCGGGGACCTTGTCGAGTATGCCAGCATCCAGACTAGCTCACAATAGCGCATGCCATTCTAGGCCTTTCCCTCTCTGAGTCTGGTCTCAAGGTACACTGATTAACCCCGCCCCCTCACCCCCACACCCCGCCACACCCCGCCACACCCCGGTCATTCGCTGTGCACCCATCATGTTGCCTAGCTACCACCACCTCCGCCCCCCCACCCACCTCGTGTCGTGGTCTTCCTCTGTTTCTTCTCCGATGATCTCTGGTTAGTGTGCTGTGGGACCACGTAGGGGCGGGAGAGGTGAGGTAAAACCAGAGCTCCTGATTGAATGAGTCAGCGTTAGGAGGACCTGCGATTGGATAAAAAACACTGCCCAATGAAATCGGGACTTGTCATGGTCACCCTTTAAAAAAAATAAAAAGACATAAAACTCTACATACGGAATTTAAATCGTGTCCAGTGCCAGAGACGCTCTCTCGGACGTTCCTCTTAGGAACATGAGACAACTTGAGCTGTTGACGTTACTACATAAAATCTCTCATAATAAAACGATAAATTCACTGTGGGGCCACACGGTGGAATAAACCTAGAACAATAGCCGTGGGTCAATTAGCCAATTTCCCAATTTAAAATATAATTTATACACATAATGCACTCTGTAAGGTATCACAAGCCTTCGCACTTCTTCAGAGATCACAGCGGTTTTATGGTACAGTGAGAGGATTGCCTTGCGTTGTCTTTAAAACACAGTGTTTCGTCTTTCATTATCTGTGCATGGGTCGTCTGTCTCCTGAGGGATTGTGGGTAGACAGCTGTTGTTTCTGAGGAGCACCCAGATCGTATATGTGTGTAGCTTTGATGAGGTCTTCTGAGTATAATGCTGTGAGGTGGTTTCGGTGGTGTGGTTTGTTTGCATGTCAGTCAGTCTTGTGCATGGGAACATGTGTAAAACATGTGTAAAACATGTGTTAAATATATGTTAAACATGTGTAAAAGATGTGTAAAAGAGGCATATGTGAAACACTGTCAGGTATAACTGTGATAATTTGTGTTGCCATAAAATAACTGTTTCGAAGCGCCTAAAAGAAAATGTACAGAATATTGCTTTGTTGTTTTGCAGGAAGTGAGGAACTTACATTTTATCTTTTACCTTTCAGATTTTTAACAATATTTAATTAGTTATTGGGCATTGTCAGATAATTAGAATGCAGAAAATCAAATAATACATTACAGTTATTCCCATTCTTAGATTTTAATAATAACTACGTTATCTGTCGTTGCAATATCTCTCAATGTGTTTCTACTTCTTCAATTTGTATGTTTTTTTATGACTTTTTATATCTAATTGAATGCAGATTTATATCACCCTGGAATATTTACTTCTATCTTCATAATGAACTGGCCGGGACAAAATGAATAATTTCAATTAACGTACAGTGAATATTGTATTACCACTATTAATAATAATATAATAATAATTTGAATGACATAGTGTGGTCCTACAAACTGATAAGCTCAAAGATCCTCCAGAAGTGAGAGAAATACTCACCTCTCCAATCTGAAGCTCCCACAGGTTTCTGGGTAATGACCAATTTGTGCCAGAGAACTCACCACACATTACCCATGAGGTGTCAGGGTGAGGAGGAAACCTGGTTATGGAGCTGAATTAAGTCCATGTATCTGCATATAAATCACACTACGTCTCTGTATATACGGTCTGCCAAATTCAACTGTACCTATTAGACCAATTCCATGAACAGGCGAAAAAGTCTGAGTAATTCCTGGGGAATTTGTGTTCGACATATAGTGTTTGAATGAGATGCATCTGGAAGGCGACAGGTTGTCAGGCTGCAGGAAAATCTGTTCCCTTAGACAAACAAATAGAACAGTTAATTTCGCCTTAAGTGCGAAGACAATCGCTTCCTCAGAAAGATATTAGTGAGACGCATCTTTCCCGGTCGGCGACAGAGGCTGACTCTTCAAACGAGCATTTAGAAGCGGTCGTGCGTATTGCCAACTGGTACCCATCGGACCGGGTGACCTTCACCCACTGCCCCAAGGTCCAGTATTGATGCTTGCGTGGCCATCGTAGGCGTTTTCAACCGTGGACAGAGGTCATCGTGGTCAGTCTAACCGGTCTGCAGCTATGACACATTTCTCATCATCATAAAACGTTTGTGTGACTGGTGCTTCAGTAAAGCTGTCAGTTTGGTCCAGATGGGATAGGCTTTGTTGCTCCAGCCCATCAATAAGCCTCGGGCGCCCGACACCTTGTCTACGGTTTGTGGTTTGTCTCCTCGGACTCACCAGCTCCAGAACCAGCTCCAGAACCAGCTCCAGAACCAGCTCCAGAACCAGATCTATAACCAGCTCCGGAACCAGCTTCAGAACCAGCTCCAGAACCAGCTCCAGAACCAGTTCCAGAATCAGATCCATAACCAGATCTATAACCAGCTCCGTAACCAGCTCCGTAACCAGCTCCGGAACCAGCTCCATAACCAGCTCCAGAACCAGATCTATAACCAGATCTATTACCAGATCTATAACCAGCTCCGTAACCAGCTCCTAACCAGCTCCGTAACCAGCTCCGGAACCAGCTCCATAACCAGCTCCAGAACCAGATCTATAACCAGATCTATAACCAGATCTATAACCAGCTCCAGAACCAGATCTATAACCAGATCTATAACCAGATCTATAACCAGCTCCGGAACCAGATCTATAACCAGCTCCAGAACCAGCTCCATAACCAGCTTCAGAACCAGCTCCAGAACCAGATCTATAACCAGATCTATAACCAGATCTATAACCAGATCTATAACCAGCTCCGGAACCAGATCTATAACCAGATCTATAACCAGATCTATAACCAGATCTATAACCAGCTCCATAACCAGCTCCAGAACAAGCTCCAGAACCAGATCTATAACCAGATCTATAACCAGCTCCATAACCAGCTCCGGAACCAGATCTATAACCAGCTCCAGAACCAGCTCCATAACCAGCTCCAGAACCAGCTCCAGAACCAGTTCCAGAATCAGATCCATAACCAGCTCCAGAGCTAGCTCAGAACCAGATCTATGACCAGCTCCAGAACCAGCTCCAGAACCATCTACATGCTCTACCAATTGGGCCATGCAGAACCAGATTAGGGGCATATGTGCTTTTTTCCCCACTGAGCTTTTGTCAGGGTATGTGAAAGGATTCCTGACACTATGTAGCCATAGAATCAGTCAACTACTTCATTAATACTGACAGCTGATGGCTTCCATTTTGGATTTGATGAGCAGGGAATTTATTGTGTTTTTTGGCACTCAGTGAATTATATTATCTTATTGACTGGTTTCTATTGTGTTATTCAGACTTTGACATGTAAGACAGGGCAGATGTCAAATAAAATGTCACGGTGATCATTTCTTTAGGGGAATTCATTTCAAATAGATTTAATTTGTGTAAGAGATTTATTATAATCCGGGGTAGCGCGGCTCGCCGTTTCTTCAATCTGACTCATTCTCCGTAAGACATGACGCTTTCACCAAACTATGATCTTACCGTTTCCCTGGGAGGCCAGTTTCTGGGCCACATTCTGGCGTAAATGGATTTGCTCATTTTGAGAACTGTGATTGAGAGACATAGAGAGCAGGCGGATGAATAGAAAGTATTTTTTTATAACAATACAATTAGAACAGGGAAGACGTGTAACTTTCATAAGAACATGATTATTCGTGTCTATTTAAGAATTGCACTGTGTCTGCGTAGCATTTCTACAGAGAGCTTTTGTGAATGTCATATGTGAGTAATTCAATTCAATTTTAAACGGGTTTCAGACTCAGCCCTCGCGAGTGAATGTCTCTCACTGTGGCGGTATGTCAGTCAAACAATGTGGTCATAGAATGCCGAGCCTTGACTGCTTCCAGTCAGAACGCTATGAGTCCATCTCGTTGTCTCCCAAATCACTCCCAATTCCCTACTTTATACACTACCTAGCTCCCAGGCCTTATACTCTGTTGATCTAAACTTGTCCACTGTGTCGTGAATATGGCTAAATTCCGCATAGGTCCCAACCGGCGTGTATGCTAAACGAAATGACTACTGCAGAATGTATGTGTTCCACTGAGATACGCCTGAGATACGCCTGAGATATGCCTGAGAAATGCCTGAGATACGCCTGAGATATACTTAAGATATGCCTGAGATATTCCTGAGATATTCCTGAGATATGCCTGAGATATTCCTGAGATATGCCTTAGATATTCCTGAGATATTCCTGAGATATACCTGAGATATGCCTGAGATATGCCTGAAGGCAAGAACTTCCTGGAGCTTAGCAGCAACCAAAGAGACTGACAGCCCATATGTTCCTCTGAGTTCCTACGGAGCCCCTACACACAACGCTCAGGGTTTGACGTTCTCATTGGCCGGTGCAGCTGCTCATCATGTGTGTGCACACCTCCTCACCCCAACGGTCACATGACCAGTGCCAGTGCACTCCATAAATAGTGCCTGTTAGTGGCCCTGGACTTACACCCTATTATATATGTACTTATTTACCAGAAATGTACAGTTCAGCAACTCGAAAAGTGTGTACTGGTGAAAGAGTTCTCTCAGACTTTTAATCTTATTTGGGACTTGCTCAGGGTTAAGATTTATGGAGCACATTTTCACCCTGTCAGGTGGATCATTTCGTTTGCAAAGTGCCAAAGATTTAGCAAACATTTTCTGACTCAAATCTTTTTCTCCGGCGCTGGATTTTCGCGTTGTGATGAAATTAACCTGTGAAATTAGCTCTGCTGGATCAGCTTAGCAGTGATTTAAAAATATATTTGTATTTTATTTACCTTTATCCATCCAGGGAGGTCACATTGAAAGTCATTCCAGAATGTTTTTATCATCGCCGCGTGTTCGATGAACTTCTGGCACCTCCAAGGAACCGGACTTATCTGATCCGTACGATAAGAGCAGATATAGCCAAACTGTGAGCCAGAGGTCAGGAGACGGATATCCTGACCAGAATCCACCCTCGTCCAGGGATTACGGTATCCTCATCTCAGGCCGGTCTGGTCGTGCCTCTCCAAGAGGAATTAACCTGGTGCATATCTAAAGGTCAACTCTGAGTAAATCACTTCTGGAACCACGTCGAACCCCAAGTCGCGCTCATCCAGTTACTCGCTCACTCAGTTGGTCTGACGTTACGTTTTTAGCCGTGTGCAGCAATTTGACCTTTGAACCCGGCCAGTGTTTTTTTTTATTTTATTCTGTAGTGAACATGTCTGAGGCGCTATTAATAGTTTCGTTCACATAAAATCATAAAACCGGCACTTTAGAACAAGAACTAATATCAATCACCCTCGCCAATAAAACACGTTGCTACGTCACAGCGTATTAGTCACTCTATGACAGACCATTCAGTGCTTTCGTTAATTCACTCCTTCATTTCCCACCGCACGCATTTCTACCGTTTCTGTAAAGTTGTTTTGGTCCGTTCATCTGGACGCGTTCTCATTTTACAAATAGACTGTAATTGCCTCAAAAAACGGAGTCACCTTAACGCCAATGAGAGACTCATTACACTGTCAGACAGATAAAACAGTCTATTTAGGTCGTATCCCCTGAAGGTAGACTGCTCTTCCTCGCCGCCTGCCTCACAAACTGTGCCCTACACCCTATTTAGTGCCCTACATTTGACCAGAACTCATATGGAACAAGGGGTCATTTATAGTGGATCTACATATAGTTGGAGGTGCTGCAGAAAGGCTTTATTCGCCCGAGATTTCCATTTAGATTACCTTCAGTTTTAAACCTGCACAGACTCTCCTGTCCTCGGCTTTGAGGCGATTTGAGGCAGAATAGGCTGGAAACCAGACTCACCTCTGGACATTTCATTACATTCCAGATTTAGGGAAATACATCCGTTATCTCGGAGAACAGCTGTTGGTCGGGGCCCCTTACGAGTTTAGTCAGACTTCCTTGGATGCACTTCCTACTGACCTTACATGAATGAAATACACGAGGAGGATATTTGCATCTAATGTGCCGTTATAACATCTAATTGTGTTGTATATGTACACACTAGTTCTATTAAATCCATAAGAATGTAGCCCGAGGTAGTCTGTTGTAGCTGAAGATGTAGACACAGGGCAGGTAGACTGGCAGATAGACTGGCAGGTAGACTGGCAGGTAGACTGGCAGGTAGACTGGCGAGGAGACTGGCAGGTAGACTGGCAGGTAGACTGGCTGATAGACTGGCAGGTGGACTGGCAGGTAGACTGGCTGATAGACTGGCAGGTGGACTGGCAGGTAGACTGGCAGGTAGACTGGCAGGTGGACTGGCAGGTAGACTGGCTGATAGACTGGTAGGTAGACTGGCAGACAGACTGGCTGAACTGGCTAGATTGTAGGGCCAATAATCCAAAAGCGAGGTGGATTTGAATGTTTTTTTTTTTCATTTTGCACATTGGACTCCATCACTAGACTAAACAGGAAGGAACAGCTTTGTGAGAAATGTTTGTTTGGTGGAGTTTATTGCTGCTTAATGCTGAGATTTATTGGAGACATTTTCTCTTTTGATGATGAACACAACTGTTGGATGTTATCTGATTAATATGTGTTTTAAATCCGAATTTCCACTGAGTTAAAGATGAGAGTGGAGCAGACCAGAGCACAAAATATATGGACAAATACGGCATCCGGAAGAAAACCATTAACACATTTCTTACAGTCATAAAATGTCTAAAAGCACAGTACCGGTAGATGTTTTTTGCAAAGTGATGAAATCCATCACCTGAAAAAGTCAGAGGTGGTTCAGGCATTCAAAATGTTCCCCTCTATAGTTCTCAAATGAAGGGTCTTGAATAAACGTCTAGTCGCTGACTTGTGTGTGTGACAGAAAGAGTCCAGGAGGGAAAATATTCAGGAGAGAATAAATTCTTACATGGTGCCTATAGTGAAAGAGAAGTTTATCGTAAGTAGTAGATATCAGCTCATTTGTCTTTCTGCTGACCTGTTTGAAGGCAATTGAGAGACAGAATTCAAACATAAACATGTCTGTGGAAAAACAAGTTATGAAAATATGTTGGGTAGACGTTATTTAAGTGTTAACCTATCATTGGCTTCAGATCTCAATCTTGTGGCCAATAAGTGAACCCTTTATGGATTTATCCTTCACCGAAACAAAGCTTCTTCTGTGTGTCTGCTTTATCCAATGTAACTATCTATCACAGCTTTCTTCTTTATACAATTTAAGCACCTATCCCAGACAAACCAGATACAGGGTGTTGGAGGCCCAAACTCATGGATGCGTAAGGAGAGCACTCTGCCCCAGTTGGGGGGACATGATGAACCATTTCCACTACTGAGGAACATATAATGGCCGCGCAAACGTCTCAATTGCACCTTGGAGCCGTGAAAGAAAGTGGCCTTTTCTTTCACATCGCTGGACAATGTTTTCCTGGGAATCCCTGGATCCAGGCATTCAGTTTGACACGTGCCACCTACCTAAACATTGTTGCCGACTAGTTACAGCCCTTCGTGACAATGTCATTCCCTGATGGCACTGGCCTCTTTCAGCAGGTTAATGCGCCCTGACACACAGCACACATTGCTTAGAAATGGTTTGAGGAACGTGATGAAGAGTTCAACATTGTGCCCTGGACTCCTCAGATGTCAATCTGACTGAGCATCTGTGTGGATGATGGACCATCAACGGCTCCAACTCCTAATTTACAGGGCTTGAATGATCTGCTGCTAATGTTCCCTGAAGGTGTTCTAAACGTGTGTCCTCTTCGCACCATCACAGACAGGGCATGTTCTAAACGTGTGTCCTGTCCTCACCATCACAGACATGTTCTAAACCTGGCTCCTCTTCTCACGGTTGTTCTAATACTCTCTCTGTTTCCGCAGAACTGTGGGAAATACGAACCGTCCAATCCGGCTGAATATGTGAGCTACCAACGCGTCTGCAACCAGGACCACTGCCTCCAGTTACAACCTGGCCAGGCCTACCTTCCCCCCGTCACCTACCTGCCCCAGAACCCTTACTCACAGCCTCCCTCCAACAGCCCCATGTACCCAGCGGGGTACCCAGCCCAGGGCCAAAGCCAGGGCGAGGCCCCACGCCACCTGTTCCCCAACGAGCAGTCCGTGTGAGGCTCCGTCACCACGAGGCCCCACACGCCAGTTACCAGACATGCATTTTGAAACACACCACCTCAAGCTTTGATATATGGCGGGGGGTTTCTGCGATACCACCCTGGTTGACCCCTGACCCCCTCCCCACACACACACACTGTGTTTTTGTGAGCCTGATGATGGAGTGGGTACCCCCTGCTATGGTGGACGTGTCAGTAGTTTGTGGACCTTACATCCCTCTGTGTCGTTCACTGCATGTTCCACAGAGGCTGTCAGTTTAGTACCCTGTCCTCTTGTGCTGTTATTGTAGACAACATTTCTCTGGCACGCCACTCTACCCTCTGTTACGACTCAAAAAACCCTCGCCCCTCACAATCCAAGCTGTCCTCAGTGTCCCGATTGCTTCTGTGTCTTTTTCCCCGGGTTTCTTTTTTGACTTTCGCCGCGTTTCCGGTATAGTTTTGCGATGTACACCTTTGTGTCACCGATGATTTAGTTTTATTCTATTTTATTTCTTTTCTCCCACAGTGATATAGTGCCGTTGCTTCCTGATGGTTAAAACACTTCTCTATGTGTTCGCTTTTGTTTTATGTTGGCTTATAATAACTTGCTTGCTTCTTAATGAAAACTTAAATACATGTACGTGTGATTGCGTGTGCGACGGTCAAATACATGACTTTCATCTGTCACCGTTAAACGATGAATGACGACATTGACTAGCTACCCAATTCGAGTGACAGGATTTCTCAACAGGATAATTGGCCAGTTATCGATTCTGTATCACTTCAATCCACTCTCTGATCAATGCAATTGGGACTGATTTGGTTGTAATGATTACAAAACACTGAATATTGTGTTCATCACAGTTAACTAGATAAGGGCTGCAGACTCAACTGTACTGTCTGAAGATGTTGTAAAATTATGTATTTTACTCAATTGTGGGTTTTTTTCTCTCAAAAACTCCATAATTCAATGTTTTTATTTGTACACTTTACTGGTAGTTGCCAAAGATACCATGCTAGAATTCAGGGAAAGCGTTTCCATTACAACGACTTTTCCATTGGAAGAGAGACGTGGTTAGTTTCTATAAAATAGATAATTTTTTCCGGTTTACATCATCAATGATGAATTGCCATTTGATCTCCATATCTGTACGTGAAATAGCTTCACCTTGAGATATATTTAGTGTCCACAATGCTTTGCGGCGTGTGACAGAGCCTTCAAAAGGACGGGAGAGTCTTCCTCCTCCTTGCAGGTGAAATAGACGAATATGACAATCACCAACCAATAACTGGTTTCCCAAAAGTTACTTTAGACGGCGATCACTGTTATTTCAACAGGTTGGAAAAATAGCATAATCTGATTTTCTTTGCTTTTGCCAAACTGTCTCCTGCGCTGTCTTGGAGATATGTCAAAGAGCACACATCCACAGAAAATAGATTGTGTCAATGCTTACAAAAATGTTGGTTTTGTTCGGATGTTTTCATCACAGCTGGAGAGCAGGCAAATACTTTTTCTAGGATAACCAATAATTAGTTTTTTTTTCTTATTTACCTATTTTTGAACACGTTTTTTAGAATTATATTGATATGATGTCGTTACAATCAAATGATCTAACCTTTATCCTGCAGAATATAGCATACGTTATTGTATTTTTTTAGAGATGAACAGTAATATACAATTGTACTCTACTTATGACTTATCTAACGTAGGAACAGGAAACACTGTGAGTATTGATCTCAGATCGTGAGCTGACGTCTTTGAACTGCGAGCCAGTTAGAAGCTTCTACCACCGAAAAACACAACTGTTGTACAAATACTGGAGGTTCACAGTATTTCATTGTCAGGTGTGCATTCTGAAAGAAAAAAAAATACATAAAAAATATAAATGTATTTGTTATCGATGTGAAGAAGAAAAAAAAGAGTACCCCCTAGTGGTGTTTTGGAGATAGTCTAATAAGATGTTCGAGCAGTTGGGATAGAGTTTTAATAACGTAGTGTGACGTTTTTTCAGTGTGTCGTCTTGCCAAGGCCCAGAGTGCGTAGTGAAGTAGGTTTCTCTTTAGGTTCGCCAGTGGTTTCTGGTCTGGAGCTACGGATCAACCGGCTTATTGCTGTAAAAGTATTCAACGTATTAAAAACCCAGGACCACAACCAACTCATGCCACACAATGATATTGCAGACGTTCTTCTTCCTTCAACTCCCTCCTATCTTCCTCCTCGTCCTCAAATACCTCCTCTTTCTCATTATATACTATTATTATTATTATTTAATGTTTGTTTTTTTTGCAGTACATGCTAGACACTGCTGCAGTTGTGGGAACTAAACGGTCAGGTTGTTCTGCTTTGTTTAGTAAAACCACAGTTGTCCAACAAGAGTTTTATAAAACTAACTTTTAATGGCCTGCAACTTTTCACATGCCTCAGTTTGCATTTATACTCAGTTACTGTTGTCAGTTTTCTACAGCACTAAGTTATTGCGAATGTTCTGAGGTCGATTGCCATTAATTTACTTGCCATCTCTCCCTCCATTTTGTACATGTAAATTGTAGCATCTTTGTTTAATATTTCAAACTTATGAGACGTGTTTTCTTTTAATATTATTTTCTCCGTGGAAGTAGGATATCTCATCAGAACCGATGTGGAAATATGATCGCGTAGTCGTCCTCTGTGTTGCAACTGCCTGGGAAACTGAATACGTTACGTGAGGCATTTTAACTTGTATTTTCTACATGGAATTATGTTTGATGTAAATATTATTAACTATGTATCTGATGTGTAAAAAAAAGAAACTCCAGCAGTAAAACAATAAACTTCACAAACGCATCGGCGTGTGGTGTTCACCTTCACTTATATGGCTAATCCACCAAACACACGTCAGATGTAGAGGATTGTATCTGACCTCGTCTTACCTTTAAACGTGTCAGTTCACGTCAACCGACATAATAAACTCGTCCATCAGGGGGCTGTGACATGTGGGACAAACGTTACCCACAGGAAACTGCACAGCCTAATGAACGTTTTCGTTTCTCTTCTGTTTATTCCTCTACGACGTCTCAAACCGCTTATTATCGTCCATTTTGCCACGGGCATCTCAGGGTTTGTGCACCCGAGTGAAGTGCACTGCGTTCGACCAGGGTTAACGGTGCCCCGGTCGAAATGAGTGCACTCGATTGGTAATGAGGTGGCATTTGTGCCGCGCGGGCCTGCCCCTAAATTAAATAGAATAAATAGGTTTGTGAATATTTGAAGGGTATCATTTGGATTCTACGGTTCATTGGGCATTCGTTTTCTCTCCAATTGAACGCCGTGATGATTTGCTTTGAATCGGTGACGTCCCATTAGACTGTCAGTGTTGAAGCTTCCTCTGTCCACAGAATTAATTGTTTGGTAAAGATCCACAATTCACGATCAGATAGATGACATTGATATGGAATCATATATTTCATAAAATGCACATCCTATGGTTATGTTGGAAGAATTAAAACAGATTATTTGGCACTGACACACATTACTAGAGTGCTATCTTAACTCCAACTGGTCAGTAGAATGTTTCCAACACCAACTGGTCAGTAAAATGTCTAATGAATATAAATGGACTTTGTCAATACAGTTGCCTGAAAACACACTATAAATTAAAATACACCAATTGCGACGGATCTTTATGACTGACACTCAGGAATGGTGAGGTTTCCACCTTGTCTGTGCTTCGCTGGCTCACTGACAACTGACACTCAGGAATGGTGAGGTTTCCACCTTGTCTGTGCTTCGCTGGCTCACTGACAACTGACACTCAGGAATGGTGAGGTTTCCACCTTGTCTGTGCTTCGCTGGCTCACTGACAACTGACACTCAGGAATGGTGAGGTTTCCACCTTGTCTGTGCTTCGCTGGCTCACTGACAACTGACACTCAGGAATGGTGAGGTTTCCACCTTGTCTGTGCTTCGCTGGCTCACTGACGGTTGTTTAACGGTGACAGCGGTGCTTATCATAACTCACATTGGATATGGGAAGTTTATTGCAAGAGTGGCCACTTTCCCTTTATTGCCAACAACAACTGCAACCCTTTAAATAGTTCATTTCTGGCAGACAGGGTCATGGTGAATCTATTGACTTCGTAATGTGGCGTAACCATGGAAACTGATGCAGTTAGCTCCATCTTCCTCACTTTTTCCTTGTTCTGTTTTTTTTTAAAGAATAACCAACTGAAATGACATAAAAACAGAGGACCAAAACAATACGACTGCTCACAGGTGAAGTGAATTTGCGTTGATCACATCATGTTCAGGTCTGTGTTGATTTGAATGTGAGAGAAGAACCAGTTATCATAGTCAACATTTTGGATGCAGGAAAAATGGGCAGGAAAAAAGACCTGAGTGACTTTGACGACGGCCATATTGTTTGTTTGTATGACCAGGTGACAGGCTAGTGGGGTGTGAGTGGGGAGTACCAACTAACAGTGGTTCAATGAAGGAGTGGGGAGTACCAACCAGCAGTTATCCAATGAGGGAGTGGGGAGTACCAACTAACAGTGGACCAATGAGGGAGTGGGGAGTACCAACCAACAGTGGTCCAATGAGAAAGTGGGGAGTACCAACCAGCAGTTATCCAATGAGGGAGTGGGGAGTACCAACTAACAGTGGACCAATGAGGGAGTGGGGAGTACCAACCAACAGTGGTCCAATGAGAGAGTGGGGAGTACCAACTAACAGTGGTCCAATGAGGAAGTGGGGAGTACCAACTAACAGTTGTCCAATGAGGAAGTGGGGAGTACCAACTAACAGTGGTCCAATGAGGAAGTGGGGAGTACCAACTAACAGTGGTCAAATGAGGAAGTGGGGAGTACCAACCAACAGTGGTCCAATGAAGAAGTGGGGAGTACCAACCAACCAACTTTATTACATTCCATTAGAAGTCCTTGGTTGTGGACGAATGGCCTCTCTCTCTCTCTTTCTCTCTCTCTACACACACACACACACACACACACACACACACACACACACACACACACACACACACTTTTCTCCAGGCAAGCATAATTCCCTTCCTCTGCTGAATACAACACTACACTCTTTCTCTCTGATGCCATGGCGACTTCCTCTCCCTATATCTCCTCTCTATACCCCCCCACCCTTCTGTCTCTCCCTTTATCTTCTCTCTACATCCCCCCCCCCGCCACCCTGTCTCTCTCTCGATCTCCCTCTAACAGCCTTTCTCACATGCTCACTCTCCGCGTGACCCTGTAGCCAATCCTCAAAGGGCCTGGCCAGGAGTAGATGGTCGCCGTGTTCCTCAGAAGGTTTACCAAACACCACCAGCGAGGCCTGATCCATCCTTTCATGTGACAATAGAACAGTAAGATAATGCCTCCCTCAGATTCTAGTTGAAAGGACCTTTGAGAGGAACCCAACGTTTGGATCTGTTCCACTTCAAAATGCACCTGTTTATCTGTAGACGCTGTGTTTCTCTGTTCCCTGCTGACTTTAATGTCTCCCAGAATTCCTCAGTAAGCATTTCCTGTGATTTATATGACACACATAACGTGGTGTAATGCCTCACTGTATATCACAATAATAAGGCTGATCTAAAATTGTACGGCGAAACATAAATGAAACTTGTGAAGTTAGACGGTTCTGACCCGGGCGATCCAAGCCCGGAACATCAGGAACCCGGGAACACTATATCATCCTGACAAATGTTAATAAGCTTTAATTGTAGTAATCAGTAATCTGCCATGCGGACTTTATTATATCCGATTCCAGGAGTCTTTATAATTTACCAGTACATTAGTTAGCCAATGTCTCAGCCCAAATGGGTTCAGGTACTATTCTGCTGGATGAAGTCTCAGAGTCCACGTAACTGAATAACTGACAAACCTACTGTAACACTTCCCAGTAGTTTTCTTAAAATTCAAGCTGGTTATATTGACCTTATTGGGCGTTAGATTATGCCTTGAAATACTCATATAATACCGTTTCATTATAACAGGTTGGCTGATGTCTTTACTTTGACAGACAATATTGACGTCTTATTTTCTGATTCCCGTCACTAAACCGTACGCCGCTGATCCGCCACAATCGTCTCGTTGACTTGTCGATGGTCGATCTGAACGCTCAACGTCTTTAGCGTAGCTTCTGCGTTATTCTCAGTGACGGCACAGTTTAAATGTGAGTTCCTTTTTAATGTCCCACGACCCAAAAAGGTTGCCTTGACCCACGTTTGAGAACCCCGGTGTCCTACGCAAACGTAAACCACCGATAGTAACAAATCGTTATCTTTGTATGAATATGGTATTTGTGTCTGCCCACGCACGGTTGAAATGCTAACCGTTAAAACGTCAGTTGGTGAAACAGTGTTAGGTTGAGCCGACAATGTAAATGTGATATTCTGCCAGGCTGGACTGTGTTGTCTGGTATTGCTCTGTCCATTTGTGCTAGTACGTAGGTTCGGCACCGGCAAATTCGGTCATGATTGATGGCCAAGGAATTAGCTGTCAAACCGGTGAGCACTTCCTGGTTGTGCGAGCATTTCCACCGTCCAATCAGGAAATGATTTTGACCTGTGACCCCAGGTGGGTGCAGCATATAAGTAGGTAGAATAGAAAACCAGCAGGTGCTGGAACTCATAGGGAAACAGTGGAATAGCCTGATATAGACTGATAGCACAATGTACTTGAAAAAAGTAATCTGATCTGCGGCCGCTTATTAGGAGCTATTCATTTGGGATGTGTTCCAAGTCGACTTGTCCCACACATTTGAAATTCATCACGTATTGCTTAAAAAGCTCCGTATGTGTCATTCATTGATTTGTAAGATTGGTAATTAGAACAAAAGCCAATCACGTATTGCATTACGTCAAGTGGAGAATTTGCATTGTTTGACGAGAGTGTAATGTTCCAGAAAAGACAGAAGTCACGAAAACATCTGCGGGACCCCATCTGTTTTATCATTCACCAACAGTTCCTCGTTTTGAAAGAAATGACTCTGGGGAAGAAAATACTCACGGTTTCCCCAGCTAGTGCTGGGGGCGGTACCACCTGTCTGAAAGGGGTGTGGCCAAGGTTTATGTACAGGTGTCGTCCAGGGGATTTGGGCGCGTGACATTTTCAAATTACAATGTACAACATGTATTTATTCAAGCTTGAAAATGCCATGTCATTTTCTAATTAGCAACAATCTTTGTTGCAAGCAATATTCAGTGTGTCAAAATACACCCTCTACTCAATAAAAACCAAATACACACACATGAACGTCAGCAACGATTTATGTCAATTAATGTACATGTCATTTACTTGGTATAATAATAATTTAAGTTTGTATGCACTACATCAATACTACAAACAATCAATTATTATGGAATTGTTCTTAGATTGCACGTCTTTATTAATTTGCAACGTTCCTGGAGAACCTGTAGAGAACACTCCGTTTTGGTGCACATTACAAGCAGTACACCTTTGGTTTATCTATTTCACTGTGAGTTTGTGAAGACAACTCTGCTTCAGTAACCATGTCTGATGAGACGGAAAATAACCCCTGCTCCGAAAAAACTGGACGAGTAAACACACTGATCACCACAAGCTGAACAAGTGTGTTCTGCATGGAGAGACACTGCTCATGACACACACACACACACACACACGCACACACGTATACACACACACGTATACACACATACACAGATCTCTAGAACACAATCAGCATTGTTGAACACAAAGGCCACATTACAGTAATGTTTTACAGACTATACACAAACAGACAACGGTTCTTCGCAGCTCGTATAAGAACCCTGATGGTTCTCACGCTTAGCCGTCCTGCCAGCACTTCAAGCATTTCTGTGCAGTTTACAGATTCTTTCTTTTTGGGGATAATATGTGTTTTAAAATCGAATGATTTAACTGTTTAGAAAACGGTCTGTGCCAGTCCATTAATGTGTTGTTTAGTGCTTGTGTATTTTTATGTGAAACTGTCACAAAGCAATTTTTTTACTACATAAAATACCACAAGTTGCATTCACAGCCTGAGTAGATACCACGTTACTGACACAATCGTCATCAGAAAATACGACGGTTATTTTGAACACCAAAATATACACTAGGTCCCCACTCGTGGGTGTTTAGAGGGGTTCCGCTCGGGTTTGTTTTGATTGTGCACACCAGTTCTCAGTTTGGTGATTGGGAGCTCTATTTAGTTCACTGGGTTTGGTTGCACGGTGCTTAACGTTATGTTCACGTCACGTTTTAACAGGTGAGTGTTTATATTTCCCATAGCTGGTTTTGATGTTATTAGTATGTCGCTCAATAGCACAGTTTTTATTTCATCCCAGTTTATGTTTTATCGTTCGTTGTCGGCTGTTTAATGTTCATTGTATATTAAATAAAGACCACGAGCGGTTATTAGCTCTGCCTGTGGCTCTTACCTGCACTTCACCCTAGGTTTGTGACGGTTATTTTTTAAACGTCAACAATGGTCATGTCTATGTGGTGTTTTGTCTCTTCTCTCGCATTTCGTTTGCCTGAGGACAATTTCCAACGCACCCAAATGTAACTAAAGTAGACAACAACGTACTGGGTGTTAAAAGAATAGTTCAACCTAGATTCACATCGGGTAAATCTGTCTACACTGAGCTGTTCTTAAATGGAGTCACATTTCACAACAAGCCATTATTCCTCTCTGACCAAGCCTGGAATTTTGCTTTTTTAACATCGTCTAAATTCATGAATTGAAACTGTACGTCCTGAGCGACGAAAGCTGCATCAGAAGAGCAATCCAATTCACGAAACACTTCAAACTAAATGCAGTATTTTGCATCAATTCTTTTGACGGCATACTGATGAAATAGCCGGAAGAATTTGGTGACATGAAACTGGTGCCACGCAAACTATTCTTTATATTCCACTCAGCGTCTTTTGTTCGCTAGCTAGCGGATGCTAAGTGGTTGTTGACACCGTTTCACAATTCTTATTGCTGTTATGTAGTTTGCTAAACGCTTGTGAACAAAACTGACTCCTGAACATAAACGTATCAGTTTAGTTTGATTTACAAAGCAAAAAACAAAATCATTATTTCAAGTAGGAGGACATTGGCGTAGTTAGTCTCACCACGAGTCCTTCCGCTTGCAGTGTAGCTGTTGTGGCTCGCAACTCACTGTTTCAATTTGTGAAATACGTTTCCATTTGGGCCCGGTAATCTGCAAAAGATGGAGCCACTCGGGAAAGGGATCCAGCTCCATCAGCTCCATCAGCTCCATCAGCTCCATCAGCTCCATCAGCACCATCACATGCACCACCCTGACAGCACTGAGACAATAAGGAAGTGTGTGCCTGACCTCTGCCTGACCTCTGTTTTCCTCCCGCACGCTCACAACCAATCAATGAGACCCACCTTGAGAACAGCACAGTCTTAACCAATCAATTGGTGCCCAAAGCATCCCATGCCCCCTGGGGCACTGTACTGTGCATCCCAAATGACTCCCTGTGCCCTACGGAGTGCACTACGGTTGGCCCGGGCCTTTCACTCCTTCAGGTGCATGATATCTGGGCTGCAGCCATGGATACGCTTGAAACGATCATCTAATTTTCTCTGCGATATCTCCCCGAGTCTCTGGCCCGCGGCCACAGATGTGTTGACTTAATGTCACAGAGAAGAAAAGCGAACTGATTCAGCAGCATGTCATTGTAATCGACACGGCAAGAACATGACTGTCCTGCATGCCAACCGTGACAGGGGTTGGGGCGAGAGAGTGTGCACGAGGGCGGGAGAGTGTGCACGAGGGCGGGAGAGTGTGCACGAGGGCGGGAGAGTGTGCACGAGGACGGGAGAGTGTGCACGAGGATGGGAGAGTGCACGTGGTGGGTAGGAGAGTGCACAAGGGCGGGAGAGTGCACGATGGCGGGAGGGTGCATGTGGGTGGGAGAGTGCACGATGGCGGGAGTGTGCACGAGGGCAAAATCAATTGCTGAGCCACGGTCTGTGACAAAAAGTTTCTGAAAGATAAGAGGAAATACCAAGCCAGAGTTGACGTTTATTTAAATAAAACTATTTAATCTTCTTGTGAAAGCCAGGTGAACTGTATCAACACCCATATTAGGGTCCTCTACCTATTAGTTATACAAACATAATTAAAATAAATTATGTTTTTCAAAGATGTTTTAAAGTAGCTTGACGGCCCAATGATCCCTAATAGACTGTGTTTTCACATGAACAGACACGTAGTCTACTGTACATCATTATTGTGACTCGAAAGAGACATGAAGGATTTAGCTTTAGACTTAGAACTGTTTTCTGTTCATCCAGGCCTGAATTAAAAGGACATTAAAAATGCATTACTTTTAGAGTATTAGGTGGGCCAAAGGCATATTCCCAGCAATTAGCACGGCTGGATGAACATGATTATAACTGCTTTGTAACTGTTTATATATACAAATGTGTAAAACATTTGTGACTTCGTACAATACCATCAGTGGGCGTTGGGGCGACAGCGATTTCTGCGTGTTCGCGACACAATATTTAATAACACATTTAATTTAAACGCAAACCGTTAAAGGGTATACGTTTGAGACATCGGAATCTGTGAAACTTGGCACGTCCCTGAACAACGTTAAACAACTTTGTGGCAGCATCGATTTGCGCGTGTGTGAACGCCTCCTTTGATGTTTCCAGGTGTCTGTCAGGCAAACCCGCCGATATGGCACGTCTCTCGTAGACCAAACGCTAAATTGGAAAATGCTGACATTTTGTCTCGTCCAATTACATGGCCGTGTAATTGGACACACACAAAGTAAATATTTGTGGCATTTCAATGCATAGTTGAAGAGGAAATGTTCCACTGTTGCGGGATTACAATATGAAATTCTGTTGAGGATCACAGTAATTGGTAAATGCAACCCTGCCCTTCATCTGGTCCTGCTCTCAAATAACTTTTTTCAAACAACTCTTCAGTTGGCAGAAAGGCTTTGGCTTATAACACAAAAGCCAATAAACACATTTATAGAATATTAGTGTGTATTAGATTACAACACATTTAAGTACTTCTAGTTTTTTTTATGAAAACTTAATATACTGTATACGAAAGGAATACGCTTTTGTAAAGAATAATAACTAGTTTGTTGCAATGTGGTTATTCAAATTAACAGTCAGGTACAAAATATCAAACCTGGATCTCAGCTGGTCACCTCCTTCAGTCTTCAGCTGGTCAGCACCTCTAGACCACACCTGGTCAGCACCTCTAGACCACAGCTGGTCACTATTTCGGGGCTGGTCAGTATCACAGCTAGTCAGTACTTCTAGAACACATCTGGTCACCACAATCAGTCTTTCTGCTGGTCTGTCTTCCTGTCTGCTTGTCCTACTTCCTGCTTGTCTGTCTGTCTTCCTGCTGGTCTGTCTTCCTGTCTGCTTGTCCAGCTTCCTGCTTGTCATTCTGTCTGTCTTCCTGCTGGTCTGTCTTCCTGCTGGTCTGTCTTCCTGTCTGCTTGTCCTACTTCCTGCCTGTCTGTCTGTCTTCCTGCCTGTCTGTCTGCCTGGCTGCATCTATCTCCGCATGTCTTCCATCTGCTCAGAGGTGAAGACTGACTTAGTTCACAGCTACGCTAATTGGCAATTAGAGGGCTCAGAGACAGCCTGTCAGTCTGCCAAGAAGGCTTTGTCTGTAATCGGGCCAAGTCCTCTGCGTTCCCTTCGCACGCCATCGGCCATGTCCCTGTCCCCAGCTAACAGCATCTTGAGTGACAGAAACCTTTCCAAGCTCATAAGAGATGCTACAGGGCACATGCCCAGACCTGTGTCCAGAGCTACAGTAACTCCAGTAGCTTCACTTCTGGAGATATTAGCATTCTGTCTCCGTATGTCTGGGTGAAGCGCCATGTCATCGCACTCTGCTCTGCACGAATGCCCTCACCACTAGTAGGGGGTTCTGTGATGTTATGATGTGAAGGTGATGTGTTGGTCCAGATTCTTGGATCGAGACATGAAGCAGGGTTTGTTAGAGTACACACTAAAGGGCGGACGCATTGTTTTGGGCAAAATTATGTTTTTTAAAACAGTGAATCTGTGATTCGACTGAATTCCCTCCTTGCTTATTGAAAATGATAGGAGCAGTAGAAATAAATGGGAGCATTAACAAAAACTAAATAAATAGCAGCATTAACAAAAACTAAATAAATAGCAGCATTAACAAAAACTAAATAAATAGGAGCATTAACAAAAACTAAATAAATAGGAGCAATAACAAAAACTAAATAAATGGGAGCATTAACAAAAACTAAATAAATAGAAGCATTAACAAAAACTAAATAAATAGCAGCATTAACAAAAACTAAATAAATAGGAGCATAGGAGCATTAACAAAAACTAAATAAATAGGAGCAATAACAAAAACTAAATAAATAGGAGCATTAACAAAAACTAAATAAATAGGAGCATTAACAAAAACTAAATAAATAGGAGCATTAACAAAAACTAAATAAATAGGAGCAGTTAACTGGAATTCCTCAAATGAAGCAAACCTGAATAGACAGGAATGTTGACGTGTTTTATCTCATTGGTCTGATCAAAACATCTCAGGTAAAAGGAGCAGGAGAAAATGATTTGATATAGACTCTGGACATTCGTTGACATGTGCAAAAAAACCCTGTGAAACATTGTAATCGAACCGATTTTCACAAGCAGGCAGTCAGGTGCTCTGACTCATACAGAGGTTAGGGTTAATCACGGTCACGCCTGGCTCACGCGTTAACACGTTCCGCCCGGCGTGCGGTACTCGCTGTGTCACACGCCTCTCTGATAGAAAGAAAAATGGTAAGCGGCGAATACGCTGTCGAGGTGACGCGAATGTGACACGGACGTGCCGCCATGCCCATCTCTTTCCTGGCTGTCACGCGGCGGAGACGGCTACCGGGTCACGGCGTTCCCGACGCTCCTCCTGGCTCCTCTGGGGAGATTCGGGGATTGCTCGGCAAGTCATCCAGAAAAGCCGTCGCTGATTGGATTGTGGGAATTCTCCTGGAACAAATCCTTAGTGTCACTTTTATATAACACACTGTCCTCTTTGGCGCTCTCTCTCTCTCTCTCTCTTGTTTTCTTTTGACTTGATCTGGGTATCTGTGTTGCTCAGAACAGACAGTGTTTTGTTGTTATTCTCATCACCGTGGCAACGATTACCTATCCAGGCGTTGACGAGTCGGGTATGTTAATATTGAGCTGTGGTCATCGGCGTTTGATTGCAAGCATGGCAACGGGACCCCAAACGAGGAAGTTCAATCAGGACAATCGAGGCTACAGTCGTTTCTTATTTCCTCGTCTTGGAATTAGGAAAACCGGAACAGCTGAACGTGCGTATAGATGAACAAATAATTAGCTCTTGTTTCAATTCTCAGTCATTTAAAAGGCGAAGGCAATTTCCCTTCTGCACTTGACCTTTCGGACAAGGATGTTAGATGCGTTTGTTAATGTGAAAACTTTCTGCGTTTGCGCGTGTGATCGCGTGCCTGTTCACGCTCTGCTCATACGTGTTCTTTAGTGCCGTGGCGTGTTACACTGCTTCACAAAAAAAGAACACTCACATCTCTGTCCTCTCACACAAAAAAGGAAATACCCTGAAAAACCAGCGACAGGAATGGTTCAGATGAACATCAGGAAAATCTTTTTCTTCTCATAACTCCTATGCTATGAAATGGAGATAGATAGAATTGACTGATTCACTGCTCTGTCACAACAGAAATACATCCACAGTCACATTGTGGCTAAAGAAAGGACAGACAGACAACGTTTCACCCTGTGCCGTTTGAGCCAAACAAAAAAGCTACAGTCCCATCACAAATGTCCCCTCCTGCTCTATGTTTAGTGAACTCTTTTAGACTGTAGACTGTAGATTTCCTGAATGCCACGACTGGAACTTGCCTGGTTGTGGGGCACTCCTTTCCCATTCCTCCCTCGAACAAGCCTGGGTAGTTTTGTGCTCGATTTCCATACCCTTTGAAAGCACCATCAGTCTTTCAACGTGTCAACACATGAATGTTACGTCTGACTCCATGTAAAAAATGAGAACACAAAACCTCTTAATATTCCTTTCATTCCTGCACACGTACCCTCAGATGTTTTCAGATCCCAACTGGCTTTCAGTAGAAAACGGTAAATCAAAAAGCCACTCAGATCTATAGACCCAAGGCAAAACTGTTTGCATCGTACGGAAAAAACATGTGTTTAAAAACGAACGCTTCAACACACACTATGGAGCCATGTTGATCTATTTACATGGGCGTTGTGTGTATAGTTCGCATATACATCTATATCTCACCATAAAACAGATTTCTGCTAGACGCCTGCACTCACTGAAATGAAAAGGAGAGAGAACGTGAGAACAAGTTGTCTTCTCGAGCTAGTCGGCGATGATCTCACACAGTGTTCACTTCAGGTTCTCCCATCCCAGGCCAAGTTAATCCATTTAAATCTAGCCCAGGAAACTGCATGTGATAATAACGATGCCTGCAACTCTGTTTGTCGGGCAGAACCACAGTGTTGCTTGACTTTGCCTGGGCTAAGCCATTTCAAACGAGGCCCATATGTTTACCGGGTCAGAAGTGGCGAACTTTAATTGGCGATGGGGTGTAATTTTTGGGAGGATCACTAGCTCCGGGCGACCTCTGTTAAATTCCAGCTGCCTCTGCGGCCTGAGACTTTCAGAATATTACCTCCACCACCCCCCGGACAGTCCCCTCTCTGCTTGGACGGGTCGCGGTGTGTCCGATCGAACACAACTAGCGGTGTACTTGTGGTTCAGGTGTACACAGCAGGACAGGCTGGTTGTGAACTGTTTTATTACGGGTTCTTACAGACACAATGGGTTCTTACAGACCCAACATCCCGCTGTGATGCAGTGACCCGTTATGAAGTGAAAATGTTAAAAACATCGTCATCCCCTGACGCCGCCAGACGACCCGGACTGTGGTACGGACGTGTTATTTGTGTCCATGCAGGCACTTAAAGAACCGATTCCTCTCAAAGTCAAGTGAAAGACACAATGCCAAGATACAAAAAAAAATCTGTTATAAAATGCTGTTAAACGATTGTTAGATGTGAACGGGGAGAAACTTCCTCACAGCTAAATGAAAAACGATCACATCCATTGAATAAAGGTTGCATCTCATCTGCCATCTGCTATTTTACGGTTTCATACAGTAGAAAGCATTTTAGAGATGTTCATGCGACACACTGAATAAATTCACATTATTGTCTGGCCTTAGTATGCTCTGAATTTCACTTCCTGTGTATATTTAACGGACAGGTTCTTTTGTTCGAGTCAGCCGTACGTCCCACCAGAACTGACGGCCTTATGCTCAGTCGGTATTACTTCAGTGTTATGTTAAAACAATGTCAGAATGTCGACAGAAGTCAGTATCAAAAACCTGTTCATTATGATTCGTTTTTCCTCAACTGTTCATTTAGTCTTTTCAGCATCGATCACTCTGAGAGGAAACGGTCTGACAACGTGACAGAGAACACTTCATGGCAGCACTGTTGTTCTGTCGAGTAATTATGATGTCACTGACACGAGACACCTGTCCTCTGCTCTTATTGAGACGGAATGTTTGGAGGTCCTTCTGTCCTCACTTTGTTTCCTCACGACCTGTATCCACTGTCTGAAAGTCTGTTTGTGTTGTTCCCAATAGGAATACAAGCTTGATGCCTACGTTGTACGTGTGTCTAGAGATTAGATGGCGTCCAAAAACGTGCAGTGTTATTTCAGTTGTTATGATTACACTGTCTCCTGACTCCCAGATCTAACCCCACCCCTCTTTACGGCAGGAATTTACATTGTATATATATACATGCTTATATACTCTCTTGACAGTGTAGTAGGCGTACATTCAGAGCCCTTAGAAAATTGTAGCCACTATTTGTCGACAATGTATGTACGCAGAGCAGCTTCTGACTGTGTGTGTGTGTGTGTGTGTGTGTGTGTGTGTGTGTGTGTGTATGTGTGTGTGTGTGTGTGTGCGTGCGTGCGTGCGTGCGTGCGCATGCATGTATGTATGTATTCATATTTGTATGTGTGTGTATGCATGTATGTAGCCTACTCTGTTATTTTTATCAATATTGTCAGGGAAAGGATAAAGGGGTCCAGAAAAGCAGCTGTGGGCAGCAGTGGAAATCAGGCAAGTGGATACAGTGGTACAGTACTTTAATATTCTGTTTAATTTTCCTCCACTTAGTTAAATTGCATCCAGGGACCAGAACATCTTAGCGGTGTTGGTTCCTGGCCAAGCTAATTGGTGTTTACCTCTCTGTCACCCTCGTCTGATGCCGTGGAGGCCCTTGTCCAGTGGAGCCGCGTCTGGCTGGGAGAAGAGGAGAAGTGGTGAAGCCTAGTGCCCGAGCCAAGCCTACGAGGAGCCAGGAAGACATCACGAGGACCCTGAGGAGTCAGTAGGAGAAGCAGGAGCCATGTTGTCTGTTGTCAGACTGCTGTCACCAAGGACGTAGATTCATGTCTTCCTATTTTATTATTTCATGCATACAGGGTGTTTCTGTCTTTCACTCTTGTGTCTGTTTCTGTCTTTCACTCTGTGTCTGTTTCTGTATTTCACTCTGTGTCTGTTTCTTTCACTCTGGGTCTGTTTCTTTCACTCTGTGTCTGTTTCTTTCACTCTATGTCTGTTTCTTTCACTCTGTGTCTGTTTCTTTCACTCTGGGTCTGTTTCTTTCACTCTGTGTCTGTTTCTTTCACTCTGTTTCTTTCACTCTGTTTCTTTCACTCTGTGTCTGTTTCTTTCACTCTGTGTCTGTTTCTTTTAGTCTGTGTCTGCCTCTCTGCTCTCTCAACTTTCCCTCCCTTCATGTTTCTTTCTTTAATCTGCAAATCTAGTTTGGGGTGCTCAGAAACACTCTCTTGCCCACCTGCAGGAACTCGGTTGCCCACTTGCAGATTTTCTTCAACAGCGCCAGAGCCAGAAATCAGCCTATCTGTCATTCCAAATGCCTAATCCAAGATGTCCTGTGGATTCTGGTGTCACCGCTGTGCTCTTCAGCCCCCTACGCTGTGAAGTTGGAATCAGCCATCTTGTTTGAGCCCGGCGGGGGGGGACACGTTCTCCAGATGTGTGGAACACGTTCCCCAGTGACAGATCCACACAGAGCTGTGCCTTCAGAGACAACATTCACCAAGCTGCCATGCATTCGCAATATGAAATCAAAGACACACAGGGACCCTCGAGTAATAAACTGTGTCAGTGTGTAAAGAATGTGCGATGTAAACTGTTGTTCGCCAGAAAGAGTCTCTTGATTACCTGAATTAAAGCTGAGACGTCTTGGTCTGGTTTCCTTGGTAACACTTTTTGATTTAAAGAGAATATTCTCCGTCGTTTTCTACAGTTGGCAGTGTTAGATTTGTTAGAATAAGCTGAGCACTTTAACAAGCCATCGGAACCTGTCTAACGCACGATACCAGCAAGAAACAGCACAGCACGAAAAGCTAACTTTTGTTTAAGGTATAAACAGGCTTCTAATGTATATTTTCATTCGAAAACATACATAAATTACAATGCATATAACCATAAATGTTGTTGCAGTATTAATTGCAAATTTCTTTTTTTTAATCTTTGCTGATACCAGAGTAATATTTTGGGGCTATCCTTATCTGATTTTTATAGAAATTAAACTAGCAGTTCAATTCTTAAGATTTCCTTAAGAATAATCAATAACAACCCTATAATATAGTTCCACATCATGATGCTATATAACCTCGACAATTATTTGTCTAGGAAAGTGTGACGACTGGTAAATCATTATATTTAGATGTGCGAATGACCTATATTGAGATCAACATACAAATATTTAAAGACAGAAGTCAGTTTTAACCTAGAAGCCACTTAGCGAGATGAGCTTCGCTTCTATTTCTGGGGCAAGTTTGTAGTTTACTTGTTGTTAAATTGCTTTTCTCTTCCATCTCTGGGGCAAGCCTGCAGTCTACTTGTTAAATAGCATTTTTCTTAAATAGCATTTCTCTAAAACCTAGGCCTTCAGTTTTACCAGTCTGAATTTCTGCTGTCCAAAATAGTCCCATTTCAACCCCAGAGTGTGAGCTCTTTGTTGAAATAGAAGATGATTCAGAGCAGACATGATTATTCCTCTGTTCACCTGCACTTCAGGAGACGTTGTGAATAAATGACGTTCCTTTCTGACCTCTCTGAAAGTAACGTAACATGAAATTAATCAGGGAGCTGCAACAAGCAACAGGCTCCAAAACAGAAACATACAAAGAAGTACACCTGTGCACACACACACACACACACACACACACACAGTTTATAGTGTGTTTGACAAGACACTATTCCAGGCAGTGTGTAAGCCTGATGAGAGCACAATCTCTGATAATATCTGACATAATAACTGAAACATTCTTGTTCTAAACAGCACCCTATTTCCTTAGTAGTGATCACTTTTTAGCAGGGCTCATAATTATACAAGCCTTACAATTCAGGACACGACGCCTGACAACAAAGTCACATGACTGTACGCGTTACCTCGACCACCTCGACCTCGCGCTGTCAGTTTTCAATTTGTTTTTAAAACAGAGCGCGATTCACTTCTAATGCACAACTAATTGAGTAATTTCTTTATGAGTAACCAAGTAATCAGTAGAGTGGCGGCTTAAATAATGAAGAGTCTAACGTGTGTCGCATTCCAAACCTGGGACGATAATCCCGGCGTCTGCAGAACCAGGCACGCCACCGTGCCACCGTGCCAACCTGATGGGACACGTGCCCACGCCAGTGACATCTTTATGAGTGGCACAGTGGATGTCAGTCACTTCAATGACAAGCGCACGCATGAGGACCTCGTGTAAAGACCTCCATTAGCCGGAAAATGTTAAATGTCAAAGAAATGAATCAATGAGTGAAATACCATGGAGGCGTTAAGATGCTGCCGGCTGTGATCCACACGCTAACAGCATAGGGGCTGAGGGCCCAAACAGATAACCAGAACCCTGAGTGGTCATATTGTGATCCACACGCTAACAGCATAGGGGCTGAGGGCCCAAACAGATAACCAGAACCCTGAGTGGTCATATTGTGATCCACACGCTAACAGCATAGGGGCTGAGGGCCCACACAGATAACCAGAACCCTGAGTGGTCATATTGTGATCCACACGCTAACAGCATAGGGGCTGAGGGCCCACACAGATAACCAGAACCCTGAGTGGTCATATTGTGATCCACACGCTAACAGCATAGGGGCTGAGGGCCCACACAGATAACCAGAACCCTGAGTGGTCATATTGTGATCCACACGCTAACAGCATAGGGGCTGAGGGCCCACACAGATAACCAGAACCCTGAGTGGTCATATTGTGATCCACACGCTAACAGCGTAGCAGATCGTTCCCTGGATCGTCCTCAGATCGTCCTCAGATCGTTCCCGAATCGTCCTTCACTAGTGATCATTTGCGGTTGTTTCAGATGTTATCTGTACTTGATTTCCTAAATTGTCATCCTACGATAACGATAATTTGCAGATAAATTGAACTTTTTTTCATCAATGCATATCCTCACTTCTAAAATTTCCTTTACGCTAAAAAACCAGCAGTCAGATATATCTGACCGATAAGATGTAACCTATGTGAACATTTAAAAAAAAAATTGTTACAGGGATATTTTTTGGCATTTGAAATGAAGAGTCGTTGGGATCCAAATTAGATGCTCTCAGAAGATCTGTCTCTCCAATAAGTCTCTGAGTTTTAATTTCTTACTTCCATCCACCATAACGGTATTTTCTGTAACCTGCCTGCAATTAGAATGCCATTATAGTTTCATACCTGCACATGTTAGTTGGAGCTGTTATTTTGGCAATGGGTTCCATCAGTGGGTTCCATCAGTGGGTTCCATCACTAGATTCCATCAGTGCAAGTTACATATAAAGTAGGATTTAAAGATGCAAGTTGCTTAACATTTTTGTAACATGAGATCAAGTTATCTAATCTATCCAATCAATCTCATATATTTTTCATGCACAGACATGAATGAACAATTCTAAAAATAAATACCTGCAATAGAGTGTTTTGGATATCATGATGAATTTGGTGTCATGATGTAAGTGAGATTTAGGTATTATGTTTAGTAAATATGGGCCTTCAAAACGTTCTTACAAAATACATGTAATAGTGTGAAAACCATTTCAAATTTCCCTGACAACATAATGGCTTTTCCAATATTGGTTAATTCCAAAAGACCAAAAACAGATGAATGCTACAACCATGTTTCTGTCACTAGGAAAGACACTCACGGTCCCCAGTGAAAGTAACTGTGGGATTACTCATCCGTGGCTTGGCACCACTCAGAGTAAGAGTTTAACACTGATTTCACTGAGATAAATATCCTTAATTTAACACTATAGAAATAGCTGTTTCTTGATGGCAGCCTGTTCTGCTTTGACCAGGACTCCCAAATACACATCATCTGTCAGGTGAAAGAGCACTGGAGGTAAGTTTTTAAGTGTCCAAATTAAGCATTCAGCCGTTTAGTGTGTAAGATAGACTTCTTGAAGATGACTCGGAGCTCGACACACAGCTCATAGCGATCTTAATCAGACGTGCGACAACGGCACGAGGGGCAGGCGGAGAAGAAAGCGAAAGATGAAGAGGTGATTGAGATTGACAGCGAGAGAGAAAGAGTGACGGCACCGACACTCAGTCAGTCGTCAGTGTCTCTCCGCCTCAGCGGCGCTCCGGTGGACGTCAGAGGCACTGAAGCGTCGCAGATGTACACGCAGATAAATGCACTTTTGAGATATTTTCACCGGCTGGACACGCAATGAGTCATCCTGACAGCACGGTCCAGAACACATCAACAGGGTCGGCTTGACAAATGTGTTGCGCGGGGTATTCTGGGGCAGGATTTCTTTCTCGCGCAAACTATCAGTATTGTTGTCCGAGGCTTTTCATCTTTCTGCGCCTCAAAAAGCACCAGCGTTGTGTGAGCTATAGAGAGGTGGTATGTAATGCCGTATTCATATACAGTCCATACTGTAGATACAGCACTCGTTTGTCTCTCTCTCTATCTGTTGTGTGAGCTATAGAGAGGTGGTATATAATGCCTTATTCATATACAGTCCATACTGTAGATACAGCACTCGTTTGTCTCTCTCTCTATCTGTTGTGTGAGCTATAGAGAGGTGGTATATAATGCCTTATTCATATACAGTCCATACTGTAGATACAGCACTCGTTTGTCTCTCTCTCTATCTGTTGTGTGAGCTATAGAGAGGTGGTATATAATGCCTTATTCATATACAGTCCATACTGTAGATACAGCACTCGTTTGTCTCTCTCTCTATCTGTTGTGTGAGCTATAGAGAGGTGGTATGTAATGCCGTATTCATATACAGTCCATACTGTAGATACAGCACTCGTTTGTCTCTCTCTCTATCTGTTGTGTGAGCTATAGAGAGGTGGTATATAATGCTGTTGTGTGAGCTATAGAGAGGTGGTATTATGCCTTATTCATATCAGTCCATACAGTCCATACTGTAGATACAGCACTCGTTTGTCTCTCTCTCTATCTGTTGTGTGAGCTATAGAGAGGTGGTATGTAATGCCGTATTCATATACAGTCCATACTGTAGATACAGCACTTGTTTGTCTCTCTCTCTATCTGTTGTGTGAGCTATAGAGAGGTGGTATATAATGCCTTATTCATATACAGTCCATACTGTAGATACAGCACTCGTTTGTCTCTCTCCCTCTTTCTTGCTTTTAGCTTTTATCCTTTCATCTCACTGTATATTTGCACTTGCTCTCTCACCTCTCTAGAACCCCTTTTTCTTTCACTTTTCTTCGATCTGTGTCTTTAATTATTTCTTCTCTCACTGTCACACCCTTTTAACAGGAGGGTTTGGGGTTAGTGTTAGTCTCTTCTATTCCAGGTTAATGGACTATATTAGGGTTTGGGGTTAGTGCTAGTCTCTTCTATTCCGGGTTAATGGACTATATTAGGGTTTGGGGTTAGTGTTGGTCTATTCTATTCCAGGTTAATGGACTATATCTTAGGTTTTGGGGTTAGTGCTAGTCTATTCTATTCCAGGTTAATGGACTATATTAGGGTTTGGGGTTAGTGTTGGTCTATTCTATTCCAGGTTAATGGACTATATTAGGGTTTGGGGTTAGTGTTGGTCTATTCTATTCCAGGTTAATGGACTATATTAGGGTTTGGGGTTAGTGTTGGTCTATTCTATTCCAGGTTAATGGACTATATTAGGGTTTGGGGTTAGTGTTGGTCTCTTCCATTCCAGGTTAATGGACTATATTAGGGTTTGGGGTTAGTGCTAGTCTATTCTATTCCGGGTTAATGGACTATATTAGGGTTTGGGGTTAGTGTTGGTCTATTCTATTCCAGGTTAATGGACTATATTAGGGTTTGGGGTTAGTGTTGGTCTATTCTATTCCAGGTTAATGGACTATATTAGGGTTTGGGGTTAGTGTTGGTCTATTCTATTCCAGGTTAATGGACTATATTAGGGTTTGGGGTTAGTGCTAGTCTATTCTATTCCGGGTTAATGGACTATATTAGGGTTTGGGGTTAGTGTTGGTCTATTCTATTCCGGGTTAATGGACTATATTAGGGTTTGGGGTTATGGTTAGTCACTTCTATTCCGGGTTAATGGACTTCGTTAGGCCAGTGTTTTGGCATGCAGTTCTTCATTTAGTCATCTCAGTAGCCTTGGGACAATTCTTCTGACATTTGGATAATGCCAAGTACATGAGCAAAATACAAGGATATATGGATCTGGAAATGAGAGGTGGCCAAGGGAGATGGAGAAAATAAAGGGAGAGATGGATAGAGAGGTGAGACCACAAATCACACACGCGAGTATTACGAAAAAAATAAATGCTGCATTGATAGTCCAATATCTGCTGGTTGAAATACTGTAAGCGCAGAAGCAATTTGTGAGCTTTTACCACGAAGAAACCGGATCCAGTGGAGCTATAAGACAACATCACAAATGCAACCAATATTTAACTGTGTGTGTATTCAATTATTTCTACATCAATTTGTACATTGCTCCAATACTGTACATAGATTGTGACTCATATATATGTATGTGTTTTTATATATAGATAACATATTACTTTTTACCCATTCTTTTGGCAATGTAATATAGTGCCATATACTGCTGAATTAAATTGATTTCAGAGAAACTGGCTGTGCTTATTAATGGCAGCTTACTGCCAGAAGAGAGAAAGAGCTAGAGAGAGAAGTATGACAAGAGAGTGAAGGGAGCTGAAGGGGTGAGAGAAAGGGGGAGTGAAGGAGGGAAGGGAGGTCTGACTCTCCTAATGACAGGTTAGACCCAGAGGAGAGAGCAAAGCATTCTGGGTCGCTGTGCATTCAGCTTAAGTCAGACCGGGGCATATAGAGCGAGGGAGGGAGAGAGAAATAGAGGAAGGGAGAAAGAGGGAGACAGAGAGAGGGAGGTAGGGAGGGAGAGAGAGAGAGTGAGAGATGGAGAGTGGGAGTTAGACAGAGAGAAAGAGGAAAATGCTGTGACCGTGGCTGTTAGATCTAGACCTTTGTGGAAGAAATGTTTCTCTAAAACTGAATATTAAATTTGAACGAAATCACAGAATCATAATAATCTAATCTAATTTACAGTATGTGTCTGACATGTAATTCATGTTTTTTGTTATGCTGTATGTTGTGCTGTATTTGGTAAGCATGTTAGAGGGGTGGGAACTTAAATCCTATTCTTAAACTGGAGAGATTTGGGCTGAATTTGGTAAGCATTCTTAAATCATACAATTTTTTATGGGTTTTCTCAACAAGTTGCGTGGCAGCCGTGTGACGCAGCATGACAACTTGAACGCGATTGGTCTATCAGTCTGTTGTCAGGGGTGATATACAGACCTCCAGTCATTGGATTATATGTTTTTGTGTATTTGAATGCAAATACCTGGCGATGACCGCTGTGTGTCAACCAATCACAGGTGTTCCGGGTTTGCAAATCGAACGTTTTTGTCACGCTTTGGCACGGCAGGATTGCCGTGTCCGTGAAATCCAACGCCCTCTCTCGTTTGGTGCACTTGTTTCATTGTTCTATTGCCCTCTTCCTAATCACCATCCTATTTGAGGTCCTCTTTTCCCAGTGCAGGTCACTGGTATTCGTGCGGTCTTTACCAACGTTACGTTTGCGTATCCCCGCGTCTTGTTTAGTGTTTATTCAGTGTTGTCTTGCCTAGTGTTGTTTTTTACCTTTTTTATTCAGTAAATGTCCTTCGTTTACCCTGCGCTTGTGTCCGCCTCCCCATTCGTGACAGTTTCGCATTTTGATAAGATCAATAAGCGTTGGTTCCACCAACTAATATAATATTTTGTTCTTCCAGTTATAAACCATGAACACTGCACATGAACTAGTACCTGAGATGGGTTAGCTAGAGGTCAGCAACTGGATAAAACGCTATGGGCAGGGGTTTTGACACATATGTGATTAACATACTTTTTTCGCAGAGATTCTCTTTCTACATGAATAAGATATGAGTTCACTCTTGACCGATTATCCGAGGGAAATATGAAAAGAAAACAAGATTTGATTAGCTTTCTGGTTTAACCAATCGTTTTCATTTCCCGAGTCTCTTGGTCAGCTTTTCAAAATACGGATAGAGTGGGAAAGGGATAGAGAAAAGACAGAGGAGATATAGAGGAGAAATAGGAGAGAGAGGATATAGAGAAGAGAGATAGGAGAGAGAGGATATAGAGAAGAGAGAGAGAAGTAAAAAGGCTGGATTTGAGGGTTCTGCAATGCGTGCTGTGTAATCATCGGTGGGGGGAGGGGTCCTTTCTGTTAAAGGGCACTAACATCCTTTATGTGACACAAATATGTTTGGAAGTGTATTCCTGCAGTTCTGCGACGTTCTGCTTTGTTTGAGAATAGAAAGCAGAATTAACAGTGACAGCATGTTCTGAGAGGTAGACCTGGGAGGTGGCTGAGGGATGAGGAACGTTCTCCACTTGGTCTTCCGTTGCAGAACAATCGTGCACAGCTGTTCTACCTGTGTGTAATAGCTGGGCCGGGCCTGTGCCACGCCGGCTGTTGCACTTCTATGTTCAGTGGGCTCAGGTTCTGTTTGTTCTGGTTCTATGTTCTGTCTGAATCCCCTGTCAGCTCTGCCTAGTTAAATCCTGTCACCTGCGTCTGTTTGAGTCATGTCACCTGTGTCTAGTCTAGTCCTGTCACCTGTGTCTAGTCTAGTCCTGTCACCTGTGTCTAGTCTAGTCCTGTCACCTGTGTCTAGTCTAGTCCTGTCACCTGTGTCTAGTCTAGTCCTGTCACCTGTGTCTAGTCTAGTCCTGTCACCTGTGTCTAGTTTAGTCCTGTCACCTGCGTCTAGTCTAGTCCTGTCACCTGTGTCTAGTTTAGTCCTGTCACCTGTGTCTAGTCTAGTCCTGTCACCTGTGTCTAGTCTAGTCCTGTCACCTGTGTCTAGTCTAGTCCTGTCACCTGTGTCTAGTATAGTCCTGTCACCTGTCTCTAGTATAGTCCTGTCACCTGTGTCTAGTTTAGTCCTGTCACCTGTCTCTAGTATAGTCCTGTCACCTGTGTCTAGTTTAGTCCTGCCACCTGTGTCTAGTTTAGTCCTGTCACCTGTGTCTAGTCTAGTCCTGTCACCTGTGTCTAGTCTAGTCCTGTCCTGTGTATTTCCGGTTTAATCCAACCCTAGAAACCAAAACCACAAGTCTACATACCACATTTTGGCTTATGTTCTATCAACAACTCCAATACAATTAGTGTAGGTTGTCTGGGTAAAATATTTATGACCATAAATGAAGTCTTTGAAATTTGGAAATATTCTAGCTTTGCGCGATAACTATTCATTTGGGTCAGCGGAGATAAACACGTTAGAAAAACAGAACATAATTCTTTTGAAGTATTTCACACATTTCAAAATAGATCAGTTTGTTTGCGTGTACCCTGTTATGGGGGCATACATAAAATATTAATTACATTTGATGATTGATGCCAAATAAAGAAGATGAGAACTTTATTACCAACACATGACCTGACAGATCATGTCACATTCGTGTAACAGAGACATTGTGCTGTGAGGCTTAAAAAATACAAAGTACATGCTAGTCCGATTGTTTAAAATGGTTTGTTTTGTTCTCTGCCAAAAGTGTCTGCATAGTGATGCCTGGGTTGTGCCAGTTACAGATTGTTAGATGAGTAAGTGTGTAAGTTTTGTCTTGATATACAGTGTTAACTTTGAGGTGGCTGTGCCAGGCCAGTATGGTAAAGTTACAACTGATTCAATTAGTGACTTGTATGACGTGGTTAAAATGTTGTTTTTGATGTTTGATCTTTCACCTTCCTTATGAGATATAAGCTCGGACATGGTTTATCTTTGTCTCATTTTTTCACATCACAAAAACCAAGAGGTGCGTAGACTTTTCATATCCAGTGTGTATCCAGTGTTTATATAGAAAATAGGATAGTAAAAGTACACAACCCTCGGGGACCCCAGTGTTTAAAACCATAGTTTGATATTTAAAACCATCATCAGTGTCAGCGATATGTTAACATATGTTTACATTAACTGCGTTTAAAGCAGACAAAATCATAAATACAACACTAACAAAAGCATCTGGAATGTCGAGGTGCCTGGCCACTGTGTCGAGAGTCCCCCAATCACCACCTTCTTTATGCATTAACACAGGATGGAGGGGAGTGGCCACAGGCCTGACGTCGTTCACGGCTTTGGCATGTGGCTTTTTTGGGGATGACAGTGGTCTCGCTCCACGCCTTGGAAACAAAGCTGGAGGCGGGAGGAGTTGAAAGAGCCGTGGCACCACGCTATCTCAGCTGAGCAGCACATTCCAATGTATGAAGTGACCTTTGCGAATGTGAAGGAATTACTTGTTGGGGTGGCCTGAATGATATTGTTATGTCAAAATATTCTGTGTAAACGTAATTACACAAAAAATGAATTATACCAGTGACAGTGAAGTGGGTTATTTAAATCCAGTCTACATATGTTTTGCCAGAACAACCTTTAAGTGAACCAACATATTCACATTTGTCTGACACCATCCACCTGAACAACCGACTGAACAAACACAAGGGAGCTTGGTTACTGTTACCGGTTTGTTCCTTATTCACTACTTTTTACTCTCTTCATCCCCACTTATTTTCCATAATCAACGTTTTTCTTCATTGTTAAGTTTAAGAATAAATATAAAAATAATGCATGGCAGGGAATATTAACTAGGATTAAATGTCAGGGATTGTGAAAATGTTAGTTTAAATACACTCGGCTGAGGTGAATGTGCATTTCCGACTTCACCTGTATAGGGTCATTTGAATAAATTAAAAAATGGAATATTCATACAAGGGCAATGAGCTACACCGTATTCTCTCTGAATAAACAGAGATTCAGCATCACATAAACACACACACACACACACACACACAAACAATTCATATCATGTCCATCAGCCAGATGAACAAGAATTATTCAATGAGAGTAAATATTTACTGCAGGGTGAGACTAATGCAGATTACATTGAAGAAAGTGCTTAAAACCGACTGGGAGGAAATGGCTTTTTAATCAAACAAACACACAGCGAAAGACACATGTACACATGTACACACACACACACACACACACACACACACACACACACACACACACACACACACACACACAATACCAACACTGTAAACCCTAAACATCCTTCTGTGTTTATTTGTTCTTATTGATTGAAGAAGCCATTTCCTGTCTCTCAGTAGCAGTGTGATCATGATTGGTCAGGGTTCATTCTTCTAGACCAGTAAACCGTAAGTCCCACCGCCGGACAAATGTCTCTGCAGTGAGTCTGCATCTAAATATCTCCAATACTTCCAATACTTTCTACAATAGAAATGTACACTGTAAATATGTGTGAAACGTAATTGTGATTCTTAAGGGTTGGTTAAGGGTTTTTATGTTGAAACAAGTACACACACACACACACACACACATCCAAACACACACACAGACACAAAAACACAGACACACAGACACACACACACACAGACAAACGAACAAGCCGTTCTCTCTCCATTCATCTTGGCACTCCTTTCATCACGTTCCTCCCCGTCCACATCACCACATGTGGAGTTCCACACGCCATTGAAGGGAAACTGCTGCTCCACCGCATCTATATTCCATGTTGTCATACCAACAGGGGACAGAGAGATGGAAGAAACGGTGGAGGCAGCGGTGATGCTCGTGGTGTGTGATCTCAGCAGGTGTGACAGGCCCGGTATCTGGTCCCCCTCCTCCACCACAATGCTCCCGTTTCCCCCGGAGTGGAGTAAATACTCTGTTTAATATCTCTGTTCAATTACTATGTTGGATACTCTGTTATATAATCTGTTGAATACTCTATTATATACTCTGTTATATAATCTGTTGAATACTCTATTATATACTCTGTTAAATAATCTGTTGAATACTCTGTTATATACTCTGTTATATAATCTGATGAATACTCTGTTATATAATCTGTTGAATACTATGTTATATACTCTATTATATAATCTGATGAATACTCTGTTATATAATATGTTAAATACTATGTTATATACTCTGTTATATACTCTGTTATATAATCTGTTGAATACTCTATTATATACTCTGTTATATAATCTGTTGAATACTCTATTATATACTCTGTTATTTACTCTGTTATATAATCTGATGAATTTTCTGTTATATAATCTGTTGAATACTCTGTTATATACTCTGTTATATAATCTGTTGAATACTCTATTATATACTCTGTTATATAATCTGTTGAATACTCTATTATATACTCTGTTAAATAATCTGTTGAATACTCTGTTATATACTCTGTTATATAATCTGATGAATACTCTGTTATATACTCTGTTATACAATCTGATGAATACTCTATTATATACTCTGTTATATAATCTGTTATATAATCTGTTATATACTCTGTTATATAATCTGATGAATACTCTATTATATACTCTGTTATATAATCTGATGAATACTCTATTATATACTCTGTTATATAATCTGTTGAATACTCATGGAAATCGCTAATATGAAACCCATCTAAAGACACTTTCACTTCTGCCGTTCCCAAATCCCATGTAATTCCTGTTTATACCTGTCAATTCTATTTAACGTTCTGAATCAAATTGCCTCACAGATGGTCAGGCGCCCGAGTCGACTGGAAGGGAAACAAGGGAGTCGCTTCAAAATGAGACGTTTGTCTAGTTGGTGAACACATCAGTCGGCAACCCCCTGGTGGAACGCCCCCGCTCCCCAAAATATGAACACTGTGAATGTTTCTACTATAAGGTTACCATAAGGGTTCAAGAGTTATATTTCAAACCCAATGTTGAGGAATAGGTTGAAAAGCAATCAGTTGACGACAACAGCTGTCGGTCGAGTCGTTATACAGAATCAATTACTCTATTTAGCATTAACAGTTTCTCAGCAACATACTGTTTTAAGCAATAAACACATGCAATGGCGTGGGCCATTTGGACTTTCGGAACAACTTTTTTAAAGATTTAAGTCGAGAAAGTTTGCATATTGATGATTTGAAGACTTAATCATTGTCCCAAGATTAGTGTGACGTTCACCATGGTTTGTTGAGGAATTATTTGGACGCGGAGATTACAGCTCTGCCATCTCCCACCACGGCTGTCATTCTGTTGATGTTAAGTGGATACTCCGTGTGAGTACAATATGTGTGCGTACAATAATTAAACGACAGCGGCAAATCACAGATAACCGAAAATGTGAATAAAACCGACTGAAAACTGGTTTTACTAAATGGAAGCATTTTCGAACTGCGGCCATCAATAGTCAATATTCTAGCCGTTCGCTTTCGCCTGCTAATCTAGCTTTACAGTTAAACTCCAATTCCAGTAATTAAATGGACGAGTAAGGCACTTTAAAATGCTTTCTCTAGGCAGAGGACATTAGTAACTATTAACATGTCAGCGATGAAGAATGTGGTCACTCCCCAAATGACCCCTTATATCGGAAAGTTCACTGCTTTGTGCCCTTCCTCACCAATTCACTACATACTACGTAGGGAATAGGGCGGCTTTGGGGACTCAATCAAGTCTGCATGTCCCCATAAGCAGAACATGAAACAGTGGCGGTTAAAGAGTACGTGTTTAAATGCTTCATTCATTGCCTGAAGTTCAGTGGTTCCAACAAGCTCACAGCAAAAGATGCCAATAGCCGGGCAATTAGTTTGAGACATTTTCTTTTACCTTTCAGTAAACAGAAAGACGCAACCTAACGAAGAGACAAGTGAAGCGCTGCTAATTGCATTTGTAATGATACAATTTTTTAAATAAACCTGATCAAACGCCACAGTAATGTCTTTCGTTATGTAGGACTGTATTAAGATGTGTGTTCATGCGTGTGTGGGTGTTTGCATGTGTGTGTGTGTGTGTGTGTGTGTGTGTGTGTGTGTGTGTGTGTGTGTGTGTGTGTGTGTGTGTGTGTCCTTGGGTCCGGCCGCATATGAGAGGGAAAGTTAAAATAAGTAATAGTTTTGCCCCGGAGAAAGATCATGTCAGAACGTTTCCCACCTGTAATGTGACCGATAATGTGAACCATTCAATTAAAAAACAAACTGAAATCTTTGAGGGGAAAAATAAAAACCATACAATAACGTGGTTGCATAAGTGTGCACACCCTTAAACTAATATTTTGTTGAAGCACTTTTTTTATCCTCTGGTATGTTTCCGAAGAATCACTGAAGCTGCACGAGCCAAACGAGGCACCAGAAACGACCGCGTCAAAGTTTCCGGGCGATTGACGTCGCTAACGGAAACGTGAGCGACCAGTTCACCCCAGTTGTCCTCGTTCACCTCATGACTTCCTCGTTTGTCGCCGATCTACTCAGTGGACGGCACAACTGACCACCTATTGTCTCACTGAAAGGTTTGACTGTGTCAAATGACATGTTGGACTGAATAAAAGCCCATCAGCAGCGGTCATTAGAGAAACAGAACGCTGGTGTTCATTCTTATTCATCACCGCGGGTCAAAGTTCGCACGCAGCCCACAATTACCCAGCGACGAGCTAGCGTCGGGGCAAATTACGGCAAATCTCTGGCTAATGCGTGTTTTTTTGCTTCTCAGTAGGTAATGAAAACCTGTGCAATAAAGGCAGCAATCAGTGCTGGATTCCCGAGACAGGCTGAACAAAAACACACATTATCTGTCTGTGTTGCGACGCTAATGAACGAGTGCAAACACACTCCAACACGAGAGACTCACGCGATCAGGCCAACGCGTGGTGGTTCTCAGACCTGACCCCAGGAGGGACGTGTCTAATGGTGACCAGCTCAGGTTGGTAAGAGGTCACAGCTGAGGAGATGGTTCCACGTGGATCCCAAGTTCCCTCCCAGTCTCGGGATGCGTTGATCTATGTGTTACAGGGTTTCATTTTGTATGCAGACTTTTGTTTCCCGGCAGATGGCCCCGGTTTGGCAAACACCAACCTTAAGCTGCAGAGATCCAGCCGGCAGCACAAACCTGCACTTCTGCTTTGTCTAAAAATATGGGCAGAGACAATCGAGTCGAAACAATGGCCCCGGCAATTTGTGCTATTCCTTTTCATCCAAATCGTCGTCGTTAACAACGACACATTTTGTGAGCAATTTGATTTGTTTGCTATTTCTTTATTATCCAATTACCGTTTATGAAAGCCATAAATGTAAAACAATCCAAAGAAAGGTGTTATATTAACGGTATTTTGTTTACAAATGGATTAGATACAAGTGGGAGGAAATAATAGTTTAGGCATCAATACGATAGTTGTTGTCTCTGACTGATTTGTTTATGTTATTTGTTAATATGCCTGTTCACTTTCCATATTTAACCCGCGTGCTCCTCTGTTCTCCGTGACAGTATTGCAAAAACAATATTAGACCCATTGCAAGTTACCGGTTCCCTTTATAACCGTGTCTGGAGTTGACTGATGGTGGACAGATGAAGTCTGAGAAAGTTAAAAGTCGTAGATAACACTGGAGTGACACGAGCAGCCTACAGTAGCACTACAGCAGAACTCGATCTGTCTGGACGCGCGCTGTTCCAATGTCATCTCTCAACCAATTACATCCTAAATGGCAATTTATCCCCGTTAATTGCCTTAATTAATATTCAATGGAACACCAGAAAGACTCCCACTTGATTTGTTCCATTTTTAATTTAACATATCACGGGCTTTAATCAGACCATAAGATATGCATCTAATTAATCACGCTTGTCTTCTCCAGGCACCTTCACGTTCCACCCAAATCTCCACTGAGGCTGGATGGTGGGGACAGATTACAGGACCGCGTCGAGAAGCGGCATTTCAAGTAGAAGCTTATTGGAATTGAAAGGAAAGTAGATCCTGGTCTGGGTGTGTTCCAAATGGAGGCCCAGGCCATGCGTAGGGCCCTAATTGTGATGAGGATTCGTGTTCAGTTCATTCAATGGTTGTGATGACTAGTGGAACTAGTCAGCCACCTTTTGTTCTTTTTGTGTCGAGGTAATTATGCACACCTGGGTTGAGTTGGTTTAATTAGGAGGTGTATGTAAGTCACTGGGTGTGGTTGCACTGAGCTGGAAAAACAAGCTGCTAAACAAAGATATTTCTATAATATATATTTCATACTGTTACTAATGGGGTTAGTATTTCTGAAATATTCTTTAGAAGTTATTTAGGAGTTACACAGAAAGAAACCTCATAAACGCACAAAGCGACTCATTAACCATGAATTGATGATCTCAAAATGGAGCCGGAGTCAAATAATCTGTCTCCAGTGGGATTTATATGTCCCTCTTAAAAATGTCCCAGATTACCGAGGCCTTCTGTTCATCTGACAACCTGTTCCAAAGGTCAGGGCCGCAGAGGCTGAATGACAGCCTCGCCACATTTGGTGACCTTTGGAACGACGAAAAGGCCATAGTCAGGGGATCTGAGAAATTGACCGAATACAAATCTTGTTTGCATATCAGACATCTATTGGAGTGCAAAGCACTGTAGTCCTTTGAAAAAGAAATAAACACCTTTATATTACGTCGTTAAATTAACACGCTGCTGATGAAAGGATTTAAAGAAAGGCTTGACTTGTTTTCTTAGTGAACATGGGCTGCTTTTCTCTGTATTGATTACAATTGGTTCATTTAAATTGGCATTTGTGATCATTTTTAGTATGACCATCCGTATACAGATGAATTACCACCACTCAGGGCTGGCTAAAGCCTTTTTGGAGCAATAAGCAAAACTAATTTGGGGCCCCCTCCCCTAATGCTCTCTAGTGGTCGGGCCCCCTAATGCTTGGAACCGGCCCTGCCACCACTCGTTCAGCATTCTCTCCCTTCATCCTTTTATCTCTGCTCCCAGACGATCCAATGTACAATAACAGCAAACTCGTGATAAACCAGTGCCAGTGTAGAAACCATTTAAAATATATCTCTGTCTGCTGGTCCAGATTATTCGAGGCCCATATTACGGCAGCCTCTTGGGTTAGCGGTGGGTTGTTCAGCCCAACCGTGACGCTGTTTTCTCCGCTCAGCCATTAGATGACAAACCCCGTCCATCTCAGCCAGTGTAGCGTGCAGTATGTGCTGGGTAGAACTGTGAGTGGCCAGGTGAAGACCGGTGTGGATGGTGAGATAAGAACCCATGACTGAAACTGTCAGGAACCGCATGTGTTATGAGTCGGGACTGTCGCCGTATCCAGTCTCAACTGACACACACTTGTCCTAATCCACGAGTAGTGCACTCCATTTGACTTGGTCCAATAGAGGAAGTTCACATGGTACGCACTAGGTATCTGAGATTTACCCTCCATTTTGTTTACCCCATCAACCCCAGTTGTGACTAACCTCAATAAGCTTTTCATCCAGCCGATTAGAATCAGGTGTGCAAAATTAGTGTTGGGTAGAAAACCTACAGGATGGCTGCTTTCCAGGACCCGGATTGGTCGGCCCTGCTATTTAGGACGCAGTCATACAGTATAGTATATTACAGTATATAATTGTTGATTGTATTGTCCCGCCCAAACATTCCCACCTGACGGAACTGAATTCAGGTCAGGAAACGACACTCCCGCTGATTTTCTTGGTTTCACATTTTTTTGTAAGGAGATAAATGAAACAATAAACTGAACGCCCTGCCGAAGATTAGAGGAATGCATTATTGTTCTGCGTAGTATGTGAAAAAGAAGACAACGGGCATGTTGTTCAGCTTAGATAAACCCTGCTGGGATTGGTCAATCCAACTGTCGTTAGCACAAATACATTTCCTGCTACACATAACCCACTGGGATTATCACGGTGGAACCAATAGCAACCTGATACAATAAGGCTTTGTTACAGCCCAAGGCTTATTTGAAGATTAAAGAACAATTTAAACGTGATTCTTGTTTTTTAGACTTCTGGTGGAATTTGTATTCTCTCAAATGCTTCTGCCTCATTTCATACTCTCTCATCGTTGACTGTTTTCTGGCACCCTGTCCACAGTTTGTGGCCGGATGATTTGATCGTTCCTTGGACTTAATAAACCCTAATCCGTAAACTGACCACGGTGTTACTCGATTCCAGCCCCAGGTTCCACACCGCGGCACTTACGAACTGAAATAAAGCCGTTAATCTCTAACGAACTCTTCGCCTTAGAGCAGCGATGACAACGTGAAAGAAGTGGCAGAACATGCATCTAAATTTGTCTCCTCGCTGAGATCGGAGCACAAAAGCACAACGATGAAGACGCTCAACAGGAGAGGGTTTAATGAGCCTCAAACTGACACCTCAAACTGACACCTGAGACCACAGATAGAGTCAGTCGATGACACCTACTGATTAAACTTATGACTCTGCGCTCGGAAAACAAAAAGGATCCGCGCGGAGTGTGAAGAACGGCTTCACGGCGCTTGGTTAACCCAGGAAGCTTTTGTTAAGTTGCAACGGGCGACCAGCGGAAGAAGGGGCTTCGAAACTTGTCAATCATATCCAAGCTTTCCGGTGATGTCGCGACGTGACTGTTATCGAGGCCCCGGCCGAGGTCAAAATGCCACACGGTTCCTGGCGTCTGCAAACTAGTTCATGGTTCTGTCTGTAAAAAGTGACAGCGAACACTGTGTTGCCAGGGTTTTTCTTTCGGGTGGGAACTATCTCTGACATTAATGCATGAATATTGTAATAAAACAAAAGCTTTTCCGAAACGGCCTGGGATTTAAGTTTCTGTTTATGCCTCCGGCAAGGCAGCCAGGGAAACATCTAAATTATTTAACAGACAACAAGAAGCGAGTTGTGCACAACCTGTTGTCTTGACTTAGTATCCTCTGAACACATTGAACAACAACACCATAAACTAGAAGAACTATTTATCACAGTTAGTCCTATCATTATTAGAGCTTGTGGTTGGAAAAGGCTAAAAACGTTGGTGGGGAATGATGAAGAACTCTACTGTACCCACCTTGAATTATGTCAGCCGGGTGAGAGCACGCGGCCAGACAGACGTTTGTAAGAAAAAAACATGTGATCACATCAATTTGTCTGTCTTTCTGCGCGTGCCGTGCAGCTCTTTTGCCTTTTCTCTCTCTGGTTGGCCGAAACCTCACTTCCCTGTCCATGGCCCTTAATATGAAATAACAGCGTAATGTTTCAGAACCCGGTTTGAATGCTGTTTGCCGAGTGGGAAAAGACAGCAATTGGATAACAAGCTTCAGATGTTTTATGTGTTAAAACTTCAAAGAAGGTGTTTCATTACTGTCCTCTGACACTTGTATCTCGCCCCAAAACAATTTGAGTTGATATTTTTCAAACTCCAACTGAGGGCACAAGAAATACAACTGAGGGCACAAGAAATACAACTGAGGGCACAGGAAATACAACTGTTGGCACAGGAAATTCAACTGAGGGCACAGGAAATACAAATGTTGGCACAGGAAATACAACTGAGGGCACAGGAAATACAACTGTTGGCACAGGAAATTCAACTGAGGGCACAGGAAATACATCTATTGGCACAGGGAATTCAACTGAGGGCACAGGAAATACAACTATTGGCACAGGGAATTCAACTGAGGGCACAGGAAATACAACTGAGGGCGCAGGAAATTCAACTAAGGGCACAGGAAATACAACTGAAGGCACGGGAAATACAACTGAGGGCACATCTGACTTCAGATCTGAAGCCTTCGTCTGCAGTATCACCTACTACAGGCCAGGTAACAGCACTGCAATGGGAACCAACTTCTGCAGAGAATAATCCCAGGAACGAGATCATCTGCAGATAATGTTATATCTGATTCAATGGGCTGCTACTTTGTCCCTTGTTCACACGTAGTGCACTATGTTCCATCAGGGGTCTATAGTCTCTGGCACAAAGTAAGGGTACTTGTGAAGAATAGGGCGCAGTTTGGGATTCGACTCAAGAGGAAACATTTGATAACACATGATGTTGATGGGTCGGTGCACGTAAAATTCCGGACCAGAATCGTGCCCCTCTAATCAGGTAATTCGAGGCTTGTATCATGTGAGATTAAGGCAAATATTCCCAGACCTGTGGTTAGTTGTGTTCCGTGCCTCACATGAGACTTTGGAAAGTTTTAGAATAGCTGATAAAGCCTCAAACGTTTTAAATGAAACTGGCTAGATTTGAACTGATTCTAAATACGTTTCTGCGTAGTGTGATTTTCTTGTTCCACCTCCCTGTTCCTCAGAACAAATTCAAAACTTTCCTTTATCATTTTCGTCAGTGATTGCTGGAGAATGGATGTCCATATTCAGATTATGCTTCAGTAGTCATTTGGGGCATGTGGAACCCAATTATATTCTGTAATAAATGGTTTGCGTAAAGCCCGTCTTAAACAAAAGATGAAGAATGTATTGCGGAATTATACAGTGCCTAATCTAAAAGGCTATATTTCCTGAGGGGTTCTATGCAAAATGTCAACGGTCAGTTTTGTGATGACTCTATCAAAAGGTATCGCAAGAGAACTCCGATTTCAAAGGGTAAATCTTTTTCAGAAAAAGTGCAGTTATGAAAAAGGTTACATGCGACAAACTTGGAGTGGAGTTTAATCAGCAAATGATTATTCCAAGGAATAGATAACGGCGAAAACTTTAAAGTAACAATTGAGGTCATCAGTCTTCAATCTATTCTACTCTACTCTGTTTTACACTGTAATCTCTTGCGGTCTTTGCTATTCCGTTCTGCTCTATTTCGTTCCGTTGTCTTTAGGTCTGCTTGTTATGTTGATAGAAATAACGACAACTGCCAACTTTCAATGCATCAACTCACTCGTTTATTTTCCCGAACTCACACAGCCACAACGTACCTACGGTGGCGCACAGTGTCAGAATGCGCAACGTAAAATGGGCATCCTGAAATACAGAACTAGAAGGGTATATATGTATACTATATGCATTACGTGAACACAACACTGCTGTATTCCATTCTAGTATGTTCTGTTCGTACTGGTGCTAGCTCTCTGTGCAGAGTTCAGGCCATATCAAAGACCCAAACATTGTCCCACTCTTTGCCTGCTCACTTAGTAGAGAGAGAGGAGCTCTTCCCATTCCATTGGAGCCGTCCGGGGTCATCGAGCCGACAAATACGTGGCACTAAAATTCATTAGACAGAGCCTCATAAAGACAGTAATTATTTGGAGTCCTGTGCTACCATCCGCGCAGCCTAAGAGCCAATTAGGGTGAACGGCTCCAATGTTAACGGGCCTCATTAGGCGGCGGAAGACAAAACAAATTTCCTATTTCCATGCTGGGATTGTTAGGACTGTAACAGGGGCCAACGGGGCACCGCTAAGTGGCTGGGTGGTACAATGGGAACATCACGGTTGGGAAAACCCACGCCGGGGCTGGGATCAACCCAGCCTTGTTTTCCACTTGAGGACAGGATGTTGTATGGCTCACACAAGCATTTATTTTTGGTTTACTGAATTAGTGTGAGCATTTGAGTTAGCATTAGAGTTAACCTTAGGGTTAGCATTTGGTTAGCAACAGGTTAAGCATTAGGTTAGCGTCAGGGTTAGCATTAGGGTTAGCGTTAGGGCTAGCAACAGGGTTAGCATTATGTTAGCAACAGGGTTAGCATTAGGGTTAGGATTAGCGTTAGAGATAGCAGTAGCATTAGGTTTACCATTAGGGTGTCGAGTCTTGGTTCTGTGACTCTCACTTTGTGGCAGCATTGCATTTCCTCTGTCAGGGCCAGGGGACGTGCTATGCCAAATGCCCTTTGTGCCACACGCTTAGTTGTTTCATGTACACCCTTGCTACTGTATTTTGGATGAAACTATTTCTCACCGGGTCTTCTAATGTTTAGGTGAAGAGTAGTTCACCTCAGAAAAAAGTGTGGAAGTGCCAAATTAAAGAAATGTGTTGCTGTAATTTATATGGTATTGTCCTGTAGTAGATATGATATGGTCCTGTGGTAAATATGGTATGGTGCTGTGGTCAATATGGTTTGGTGCGGTGGTAGATATGGTGCTATAGTAGACATGGTTTCATTGTAAATATTGTATGCGTTGATCCAATAGCACTTTTCATTCTCCAAGACGTTATCTTTGTCTGGACATAAACACTGTCATTCAGGACTCTGATAATAGCTGTGTGACTGCACGTTGGCTTTCACAGGAATTATGATGGAAATGTCTGTCATTTAATTTGTGTGCCATTGTTCTCAACATTCAATACAATTCCATCCGAATTAAGTGGTTTGGCTCGTAATAGATTGACGAGAACAAACCTGCTGTGTAAAAGAAATCTGAAATTGATTATTTTATTATGTGCTACACATTTTTTAGTAGATTAATATACTCCAGCATATCTCAAACTTTTCCCCATGTGTGTGAGAGACAATTGTGTGTGTGTAAGTGTCAATTTTTTTATGACAATCAATATAATGATCCTGTGCTGTGGAAGGATATACATTCACCAGAGGATGATACGATGACTATGGACTCACAGTGCCGACATTCAGCTCTAACTGTGGCATTGTTTAAATGACAGCACATGTTGTTCAACATCCCACAACTTAGGGTATCAAATGAGTTTGGACAGTTGGCTTCACAGCTGTTTCTTATTCGGCAGGTGTGTTCGTTTGCACCATTGGTGCAGAACAAGAAAACTGTCAATGTCTACTCGCGATGCTGTTGGTTTAATTTGCGTTGAAGTCTACATGCCGATTTGGTTTCATTTAGAGCCGTGCTGTGATGGGCGAGCCAGCAGTAAAGCAGGGGGCTTTAATCTGTTTGAATCAGCAGGTGTCACACAGTGCTTATACGAATAATCAGCATGAAACCACAAAGAGCAAGCAACAGCTAGGAACGCATGCTAGGAACGTATGCTAGGAACGCATGCTAGGAACGCATGCTAGGAACGCATGCTAGGAACGCATGCTAGGAACGCATGCTAGGAACGCATGCTAGGAACGCATGCTAGGAACGCATGCTAGGAACGCATTCACCGTAGCTAGTAGCTAGGAAAGACTCGCTAGCAGGGTCAGAAGCTTAGGAGATACCGTAATGGCCTTAGAGGGGTGGCGATTCCTCTTCTAGCTGTGTCGAGGGAAGTGTTCACGAGTACATTATTTTATTTGCACATCCAGATTTTTGTTAGTAGATATCTGGGCTGTGTACAGAATGCATTGCTGATGTTTCTTTGAGTCAATACGGTTCCACGTGAAACCTGATGTTTCTTTGAGTTAATACGGTTCCACGTGAAACCGTCACCATTCCAAAAACATCCTTGAAGAGTGGGTCAATGGTTTTAGAACATGGGCCTGTGAGGGGTCAACATGCAGTCAGGGGTCAACATGCAGTGAGGGGTCAACATGCATTCAGGGGTCAACATGCAGTGAGGGGTCAACATGCAGTGAGGGGTCAACATGCAGTGAGTGGTCAACATGCAGTGAGGGGTCATCGTGCAGTGAGGGGTCAACATGTCAACATGCAGTCAGGGGTCAACATGCAGTTAGGGGTCAACATGCAGTCAGGGGTCAACATGCAGTGAGGGGTCAACGTGCAGTGAGGGGTCAACATGCAGTCAGGGGTCAACATGCAGTCAAGGATCAACATGCAGTGAGGGGTCAACATGCAGTCAGGGGTCAACATGCAGTGAGGGGTCAACATGCAGTCAGGGGTCAACATGCAGTGAGGGGTCAACATGCAGTCAGGGGTCAACATGCAGTGTGGGGTCAACGTGCAGTGAGGGGTCAACGTGCAGTGAGGGGTCAACGTGCAGTGAGGGGTCAATGTGCAGTGAGTGGTCAACATGCAGTGAGGGGTCAACATGCAGTGAGGGGTCAACGTGCAGTGAGGGGTACAACATGCAGTGAGGGGTCAACATTCAGTGAGGGGTCAACATGCAGTGAGGGGTCAACATGCAGTGAGGGGTCAACATGCAGTGAGTGGTCAACGTGCATTCAGGGGTCAACATGCAGTGAGAGGTCAACATGCAGTCAGGGGTCAACATGCAGTGAGGGGTCAACATGCAGTGAGGGGTCAACATGCAGTGAGGGGTCAACATGCAGTGAGGGGTCAACATGCAGTGAGGGGTCAACATGCAGTCAGGGGTCAACATGCAGTGAGGGGTCAACGTGCAGTGAGGGGTCAACATGCAGTGAGGGGTCAACATGCAGTGAGGGGTCAACATGCAGTGAGGGGTCAACTTGCAGTCAGGGATCAACATGCAGTGAGGGGTCAACATGCAGTCAGGGGTCAACATGCAGTGAGGGGTCAACATGCAGTGAGGGGTCAACATGCAGTGAGGGGTCATCATGCAGTGAGGGGTCAACATGCAGTGAGGGGTCATCATGCAGTGAGGGGTCAACATGCAGTGAGTGGTCAACATGCAGTGAGGGGTCAACGTGCAGTGAGGGGTCAACATGCAGTCAGGGGTCAACATGCAGTGAGGGGTCAACATGCAGTCAGGGGTCAACATGCAGTGAGGGGTCAACGTGCAGTGAGGGGTACAACATGCAGTGAGGGGTCAACATGCAGTCAGGGGTCAACATGCAGTGTGGGGTCAACGTGCAGTGTGGGGTCAACGTGCAGTGAGGGGTCAACGTGCAGTGAGGGGTCAACATGCAGTCAGGGGTCAACATGCAGTGAGGGGTCAACATGAAGTGAGGCCTTGATTCTCGATCCACCCTCCACCCTCGAGTTACGTGTGCAAGCTAAAGCACAGGCACCCCCCACACACACACACACACGCACACACACGCACACACACACACACACACACACACACATGCACACACGCAGACACACACACACACACACACACACACACACACACACACACACATGCACACACACACACACACACGCACACACACACACACACGCACACACACACACACTCTAACTCGGACCCGCCGAACCAGCCGGAGCTGCAGGGATCAATGACATACCCCCCTGACAGCCGTAATAAACGGCGAGTGTGTGGCACCCATAAAACACAACCAATCACAAGTAGCAGCCCCGGCTGACAGAGGAATTGCACTTTCTCCCTGTGTGGCAAAGCAACTGACACAGAACGACCCCGTAATCTGTTTCTCACATCTCTGGAGCAAAGGAACACCGCTGCAATTCAGCATCTCTACAGTCCGCGTGTTCGTCTTCTCCGCGGCGGCGAGGAAAGGACTACAAATTGAGCAAATGCTGCCTCAAAACAGGGAGAAGGATAGATGGTCGGGTGGATGAAAGATTCCATCACCGAGGTTTCTATTATTTCCCTGCGAAGGATCAAGCAAAGAAAATGAAAGGAATTCGACGGAGGACGCTGAAAACATTCAGTACATCATGTTGGTTTCTCTCAGGACCAGATGGCAGTCTCAGATAAAATAAGCTTTTGTCTTTTGTCTCGTTCATATTTTTTTTTTAGATTTTACAGTCTCAACATTTTGCTTGTTTCTGTTAAAATACCTTATGGTAATCTGCAGAGGACACAATCAACTAGGAGTTGTTACCCAATATTCTAGTTGTGCTGTTCCTCCAGACACCCTGTGATGTTTACAGTTTATAATGGGAAACATATTTAAGGCTTATTTAGGACGGCCACATCCGGATCAACCATTTGATTTTATGAATGTTTATGACAAGGAATATCGCTCAAAGGAACAAATGACAATCAGGATGTGGCCAATCAAAAATGCATTTCAATGACCTTGCATATATAATAAGGCCCTGGGTGAACAGATTTAGAGCACCATATTAGAAGGTTACCGTAGGCTGTCCAGCTGAATAGATGTTCCCGTGCACATGGGCAGGTCCAACCCTAATCTGGTCGCTAGAGATGATTAGAGCCGTGTCACAGCAAAATAGCCGGGTTCTAGATAAGAAACCGTGAAAAACGATGCTGCCGCTTTCTTATTGTGAGTTGTTGAGAAAAAATGGTGTTGCTGGTATTTTCTGTGCAGACTGGTCTTCACTGTTTCAACTGGTATTCACTGTTCATCGTTAAGCCTTTGCTTTAATTACTACTGTAGCACCCCCCCATAAGCCATAACCCACAGTAGAAATATATTCTACAGAAATATAAAATGGCTCCCCCGTCATCATATTTTTAAAACTTCTTGAGGTGTTTCTGTACAGGTTCTGTGTTATATGTTTTCCATAATTTCAACCTAGCAGGTAACTGCCTCTCTGACCCCTACAAGTCTATGGCATTACTGAGTCTATATCTGAGCCCAGATGTATTCTCGCACAAGGTTTTCACTACCAGATGGAGCACATACAGCCATAAGGTGTGGACAACTACAAGCAGGGAAACTTTAGTTTTTCCTACATAAGACCTTCTACTGAACTCCCGCTAGTTAAAAAATTAATTTGAAATGAGACGAGTCAAACGCAGTGCGAAATGATGTTCCAGGATCCACTGACAAGTGAACCACAGGCTTCATTTATAAATTAATCGCTGACATCATCTGAACACGGACAACTGGTACATATCCAGACCAGAAGACGTTAAAGGCAACATCCTAACTAAGGTCAAAACTGCTGCTCTCAATATTTGAAAAGGCCCCCTGCTGAAAATATAGCAGCTTCCTTGTTCATTAAACTCCCTCTGGATGTTTTTTTCTGCTGACACCGTTTGGCCGATTAAAAAACACGCTAAACAAAATTTGACTCATAAACATAAACCAGTTAAAACCAAGGACAAATAACAGAAAATAGAGAAAAGGCACCTCTGTTAATCCAAACTGAAGAGATTAACGATCCCACAAGCCTTTTTATTGGGCTGCCGGTGTGATGACTGGCTGCCTGTTTCTGGGATACAGCCGGTGTGATGACTGGCTGCCTGTTTCTGGGTTACAGCCAGTGGGATGACTGGCAGCCTGTTTCTGGGATACAGCCGGTGTGATGACTGGCAGCCTGTTTCTGGGTTACAGCCGGTGTGATGACTGGCAGCCTGTTTCTGCGATACAGCCGGTGTGATGACTGGCAGCCTGTTTCTGGGTTACAGCCGGTGTGATGACTGGCAGCCTGTTTCTGGGTTACAGCCGGTGTGATGACTGGCAGCCTGTTTCTTGGTTACAGCCGGTGTGATGACTGGCAGCCTGTTTCTGGGTTACAGCCAGTGGGATGACTGGCAGCCTGTTTCTGGGATACAGCCGGTGTGATGACTGGCAGCCTGTTTCTGGGTTACAGCCGGTGTGATGACTGGCAGCCTGTTTCTGGGTTACAGCCGGTGTGATGACTGGCAGCCTGTTTCTGGGATACAGCCGGTGTGATGACTGGCAGCCTGTTTCTGGGTTACAGCCGGTGGGATGACTGGCAGCCTGTTTCGGTGGGATGACTGGCAGTCTGTTTCTGCGATACCGGTGTGATGACTGGCAGCCTGTTTCTGGGATACAGCCGGTGTGATGACTGGCTGCCTGTTTCTGGGATACAGCCGGTGTGATGACTGGCAGCCTGTTTCTGGGATACAGCCGGTGTGATGACTGGCTGCCTGTTTCTGGGTTACAGCCGGTGTGATGACTGGCAGCCTGTTTCTGCGATACAGCCGGTGTGATGAATGGCTGCCTGTTTCTGGGATACAGCCGGTGTGATGACTGGCAGCCTGTTTCTGGGATACAGCCGGTGTGATGACTGGCAGCCTGTTTCTGGGATACAGCCGGTGTGATGACTGGCAGCATGTTTCTGCGATACAGCCTGTGTGATGACTGGCAGCCTGTTTCTGGGTTACAGCCGGTGTGATGACTGGCAGCCTGTTTCTGGGTTACAGCCGGTGTGATGACTGGCAGCCTGTTTCTGGGTTACAGCCGGTGTGATGACTGGCTGCCTGTTTCTGGGTTACAGCCAGTGGGATGACTGGCTGCCTGTTTCTGGGGATGTCACTTCCAAATCCTAATTACTATATATTGTATACATAGCACATTCTGTTTGAATATTTCACTCTACCTCACTCAACAGATACCATCATGAATATATAGAAGAAGCTTGTAATACATATCTAATACAAATGTAGTTTAACATGAATTACACTGTTCACACAGTGAAGGACATGATCGTCCCTAAAGCTTCCTCTTGATGTGGCACGTGTCAGACTACAGAGGGCAGCGTTCTCTAATGTTGTTGCCTGCTTTAATAATCTTCATGACATTTCCTTACCTGACAAGGTGTGAGTATCTCAACGTTCTCAAAGTAGTCGAGTGTCAAAGTTTCCCAGACTAGTTCAGTGTCTCAACGTTTGCTTAGCTTACCAGGTAATATTAGCTATTGTGTTTCTCTCCTCGTGAGTAGTTTCAATATGGTGCAGTCCTAATATACATGTTTTATTAAAGTATAAGGTTTGCGCTAAGCCTGAGAAAAGCATTTCTTCAGTATTGCTCTCAGGTACCCAGTCTTTTTGTGTGGTAAAGTTTCTTTTATTTACCTACAATATCACAAATGTATTTAACAATTTGTGTTTTAGTTGTTGTTCAGAGTCACCTGTTGCAGAGTCTCAGGCGAACTCCCCCCCGTCTGGACCTGCTGGAAAACAACCGAATATTGGTCTAAAAACAATTCACAATTATCATATCCCAATGGTAACGGCCCAGTTCGTAGTATAGTTCGATTGATCAAATGAAAGTTATGCACCCAGTTTCTAATTAATGCTTAATTCACAGGAACAGCTTCCTAACGATGATATCTTGGCCATATTGTCACGAATCATGTGGGTGTAGTGTGCAGAAAGCCACATGCAAGTATCTGCGTTCTTGGTTTTTATTACTCAAAAGCAAACACGAAGGAACAAACATACGCCTATTTGAAATAAAATATGCGATACAGTGACTTCATATTTTAAACAAACTGTGAGATGAAATACAAACACTCACCTCTACCAGACATAACTTTATAATGACATGCAAACTAACATCCACAGATCCAACTTAAAAAGCCCTACTAATATCTAAACAGAAACCAACCAAACTGAAATGAAAAAGGTTGGCCAACTAAAACCACACACAGAGTGGGGACAGAAAGACCAACACCCTGTGACACATGTACCACACAGCCTTGGCACATAAGTTGTTAAACCAGCTGGCACTGAAGTTGTTAAATCAGCTGGCACTGAAGTTGTTAAACCAGCTGGCACTGAAGTTGTTAAATCAGCTGGCACTGAAGTTGTTAAACCAGCTGGCACATGAGTTGTTAAACCAGCTGGTCGGAGGCTGACACTGCAGCAGGGTTTACTGCAGTAGCTGCTGTCTCATCTTCACACAGGTGATTGAAGTGTTTATCCTGTGGTTGACAGAGAGCTTCAAGTTTCTCCAGGCTCGAGGCATAAGTGTCCCTCATAATGTTCAGGTACTTGGTCGGTGTGCTTGTGTTTTCTCTGGAAAATATATATGCTTCAGCAATGACATGAATGGTGCAGGAATGACAAGGTACGAAATCAAAAGCAAGCGTTAGGACTGGCATTTTGAGTGCAGTTTTGTTCTCGCCGTGATTTTCTACTCAGAAATGCGTAAACTGTTTACAGCAAACAGCGGCTGGGGGACGATCTGATCTAGGAACCCAATACAGCCACGTGGCAAATACTAAAGGTTTTGGGTCAAAACATGCACACCACCCATACACACATGCACACCACCCTTACACACATGCACACCACCCTTACACCACCCTTACACACATGCACACCACCCTTACACACATGCACACCACCCTTACACACATGCACACCACCCTTACACACATGCACACCACCCTTACACACATGCACACCACCCTTACACACATGCACACCACCCTTACACCACCCTTACACACATGCACACCACCCTTACACACATGCACACCACCCTTACACACATGCACACCACCCTTACACACGTGCACACCACCCTTACACACATGCACACCACCCTTACACACGTGCACACCACCCATACACACATGCACACCACCCTTACACACATGCACACCACCCTTACACCACCCTTACACACATGCACACCACCCTTACACACATGCACACCACCCTTACACACATGCACACCACCCTTACACACATGCACACCACCCTTACACACATGCACACCACCCTTACACACATGCACACCACCCTAACACCACCCTTACACACATGCACACCACCCTTACACACATGCACACCACCCTTACACACATGCACACCACCCTTACACACATGCACACCACCCTTACACACATGCACACCACCCTTACACCACCCTTACACACATGCACACCACCCTTACACACATGCACACCACCCTTACACACATGCACACCACCCTTACACACATGCACACCAACCTAACACCACCCTTACACACATGCACACCACCCTTACACACATGCACACCACCCTTACACACATGCACACCACCCTTACACACATGCACACCAACCTAACACCACCCTTACACACATGCACACCACCCTTACACACATGCACACCACCCTTACACACATGCACACCACCCTTACACACATGCACACCAACCTAACACCACCCTTACACACATGCACACCACCCTTACACACGTGCACACCACCCTTACACAAATGCCTCTCATAAACACCAACCCCGGGGGTTTAAATACACAGGATAAGGAGGACCTGCTTATCTGATGAGACCTGTGTCTTGCTCTCTGTTTCCAGATCAACGGTGCCTAACTGTCAGTCCCGTATCATTACCTGAGAAGACACACCGAAACATCCTTTTACTGTCCTCCTGAGCCAGTCGCTGTTCCCAAATCAACACAACCAAATTTAATAAACAGTTAGGAAATCACCCTCACAATGACAAAAGCCTTTAGTGAATGCGATTGCCGAGGCCCTGTTAAAGACCAGAAAGTGCGTGATTGCCGCTGAACCATTTATTTACATGGCAATCAATTCTACTGTTTACCAACCAAGTTTAGGCCACTTGGCACGTTGATGTAGACGTCTCAGAGGGGGGTGATTGTGTTGATGAGGGCCTGGACATAAAATTACGGGACCCGTGTTTGTGGTGATTCTATTCAAGCATAAGACGACCTCAAAACCTGTAGTTATAAAGATCTTTCCATAATATGAAGTTATGAATATTCTGGCAAATATCCAACACGTGGCTAGTGGTGTTTGTCTTTGTATAAGTAACATTAAAAAGCTACTGAGAACAGAGAATGCTTGCTGATTAGATGACATGTATAAGTTAAGCATTATGTTTATTGTCCTGGTATATAATATGCATTTGAGATGTCTTCAACATCAGAAACCTTTTACATGAGAGGAAGGTGAATCTCTCTGTACCCGTCTTTACTCTCTGGTCACGACATCACGGGAAATAGGATGATTGAAAATGTTCCCGTCGACGTTAATAGAGTCATCAGGTGACTTAAGATCCGCAAGATATAATCGCCGAACTTCCATATTAACCTGGCTCCAGAATGTAGACAACATAGTCAGACTCTATACTGTACTAAACAGCCTGCAGGGGCAACATCATTCAGGAAGATGTTGACTGAACATCATCAAATGAAATGAGTCATCGCGTTTTAACAGGCTATAATGTTCATAAATCAAAGTCTACACGGTTTATTCGATATTCCGATGAATCAGCGAAGCTTTGACATTAAATATTGTGTCTAATAGTCTGCAGAATCATGATGGCGTGTACATTTTTAATAGATTATTCATGATATTAAAATCACTCAATTGTGTACGTTTTATTTTTTATATATATGATATTTAGATGAATTATGGCACAGCTAAACGGAATTAACAGCATCAGTACTTTTGGTAAATGAAAAATGGAAATCCACTTCTAATTGTTACAGTTTGAAAACATTTTAATCAAGCAATGCATTCACTTTAGGAGGTTTTATTGTCACACAACCCATGTTAATATTATCATAAGGGGACAATGTGGAAATAGCGAATATTTGACATGATTAACGCAATCAACACTGTGCCTTTATCAATGGCAAAACTTAATGTATGCTGTGGTTGTTCATATGTCATGCTTATTGTTAGCATTAGCCCCTAACACAAACTAATTTGTTATGCTACGTGTTAGCATTAGCCATCTAACCTTAACTCATATGTCACGCTGCGTGTTAGCATTAGCCATCTAACCTTAACTCATATGTCACGCTGCGTGTTAGCATTAGCCATCTAACCTTAACTCATATGTCACGCTGCGTGTTAGCATTAGCCATCTAACCTTAACTCATATGTCACGCTGCGTGTTAGCATTAGCCATCTAACCTTAACTCATATGTCACGCTAAGTGTTAGCATTAGCCATCTAACCTTAACTCATATGTCACGCTACGTGTTAGCATTAGCCATCTAACCTTAACTCATATGTCACGCTACGTGTTAGCATTAGCCATCTAACCTTAACTCATATGTCACGCTACGTGTTAGCATTAGCCATCTAACCTTAACTCATATGTCACGCTACGTGTTAGCATTAGCCATCTAACCTTAACTCATATGTCACGCTACGTGTTAGCATTAGCTCTAGCATTAGCCATCCAACCCTAACTCATATGTCACGCTACGTGTTAGCATTAGCCATCTAACCTTAACTCATATGTCACGCTACGTGTTAGCATTAGCCATCTAACCTTAACTCATATGTCACGCTACGTGTTAGCATTAGCTCTAGCATTAGCCATCCAACCCTAACTCATATGTCATCCTCAGTGTTAGCATTAGCCATCTAACCTTAACTCATGTGTCACGCTACGTGTTAGCATTAGCCATCCAACCCTAACTCATATGTCCAGCTACGTGTTAGCATTAGCTCTAGCATTAGCCATCCAACCCTAACTCATATGTCCAGCTACGTGTTAGCATTAGCCATCCAACCCTAACTCATATGTCCAGCTACGTGTTAGCATTAGCTCTAGCATTAGCCATCCAACCCTAACTCATATGTCCAGCTACGTGTTAGCAGTAACCCCCTAATCCTTATTCATATGTCATCCTCAGTGTTAGCATTAGCCATCTAACACTAACTCACTAGAAATGTATTTCTGTGCTGATCTGTGCAGCTTCACCTACTGCTGTTGAACCCGTAGGCCCTCGTAACAGGCATCCCTGATTTCTATACACTTCATTCCACTTCATCACCAGGGCCAAAATCACAGGACCTCCACACCTGCAATTGTCAGACTAGGGCCTTAGATGTTTAAATATTCAGTGACCCTGTCCACAGACTGTTCGCTTTACAACTGCATGGCAGGTGGGCTGGCTGGCTGGCAGACAGGCAGCAGATAACATTGTCTCCAGGCTGTATTCAGATGGGAACCTGTACTGCTTTCGCCCCCCAGCCATGACACTGTTAAACAAGACTGCCTGGTGGTTACTGAAAGACTACCTGCTCGTCTGCATTTGTCTGTACATTCAAATTGTCTTTAGTAGAGACTTTTAACACTAGACTATAGACGTACACTCCAAAGCACACACACACCAGACCAAACATTTTAACATTGATCTGACAAAATATCTCCACATTTGTCGTATAAGTTTAGCAAAGTCATTTTGTGTTTTACAATGAGGCTTCATGCCCCCAGCAGTAATGCTATATTATAATGACACTCGACCGTGTCACTACAAGATGGCTGCCACACCCTGTCAGGACAGCGTTTGGAGAACATTTGGCCACATTTCATACACAATGACGCCAGGTTCTTCACCAATCATAATGACCTCTTATTTATCTGCCTGGGGTCTACCATCATCAATCCAGACCTCGTAGAGTCAACGTCTTTATTAGAAAATCTGTATCTATCAAATACCTCTCACAGGACAAGCATCGATTTGGTCTGGGTTTGAGATCCGGCTCCAAGTTTGGTGTCAAATCAATAGAGCCCACTGGCCATGTCATCTTTCATGTATGACTGAATAACTATACAGAATGTCCATGCAGGTTTTGTTCCATCACACGCCCTGGGCATCGAGGTCTCAGCGGATTGGCTGATATGTTATCTAAACAATCTAGAAGCCAATGAAATGAGCTTTCCAACAGGTATGCAGATTTCTTCATGGGGAGAAAAGCAACGGCAACTTCAGTGCAAGTGAAACTTGTTCTACACATGCATAAATAACACATGTAGCTTTGTTTGCTGTTCATCTATCTATTGCTTTGATACTGCAATTTGATCAAGTGTTTGTATACCATTTGTAATGCTGTTTTTTATCATGAACGGTAATTTTTTTATTGAGCAGAGTGTAACATTGGTAACAATGTTGGCACTCAGTAGACCACTGCCCATCTTTTTTCCCCCCACCCATCCACATACCCACACATTTAAACAAAAACAGACACAGAGTACATACCCAAAAACAACGACCTAAAATAATAATAACAATACAAGACGAATACAAGAGTAAAACACAACACTGGGGGAAGATAATTAATTACAATAAATACTGGGGGAAAGAAAAAAAAAGTTAACTAATCAGAGGGCAGTTTCTCCAACCTTTCGAAGTAGGTTATAAATGGCTGCCATTTCTTGGTGAAGTTGACAGTTGAGCCCCTAAGCGAGAATTTAATTTTCTCCAGCTGTAAGAAATACATAACATCGCTGAGCCATATAAAAACAGCGGGGGGATGGACAGACTTCCAATTCAGAAGTATTCTACGCCTGGCCAGTAGTGTAGTAAATGCAACCACGTCTGCTTGTACGCGGTTCAAGGAGGACAAGTCAGCAGGGACACCAAACACAGCCAACAGGGGGAACAGTGCAGGTTTTGAACAACATCTCAGTAGTAATGTCTTTGAGCTGTAACCATTGTAGTTATTTTTATCTACCCATCTAGTATTGTGTTTGTTTTTTGCCGTTTTCCCTCGAATTATTATTCAATATTAATTTGTGACGGATCCTGTGAACACTTGATCCGTTATCTGAACACCAGCCCTGTTTTTGTCGACTGACGTGCGAAAACGGTTGCGGAGATTCCACCAACGCCTGCCTCCGCCGAGCACAAAACCAACAGAAGTCATTCAGCTGCAGTCTTCGGCCACCTCCATCGTGAAGGGCCCCGGCGTCATGGGAGGTAGCCAGAATAAATAGTTTCCAATCTCCATTTCTCATCTATCTCTATAGCCGCTCCCCCGGCTCAGCTCTGAAGTGTTTTCCCATTGGATAATAAATCACAGGCAGTGGCTGCTGGCCTCCAGCTCCGATGCTGTGCTCAGGCCGTTCTTAACAATTGGATTTCTCCCCCTGCACACCAGTTACACTGGCGGCATTACCGGCTAGCTAAATGCAGCGAGCTAACAGCAGAGACACTGTCCTCTGCCTTGGCTAGGGTTGGAGGAGAACCGGGGCCAGAGTGGATCAGACACACCTTGTTCTGAACGCCGCCACCTTAGTGTCCGTGGCAGTCCAGTTGGCACTGTATATAATGTGCACTCATTTGGATCGTAGCTCTGCTGGGTCCCACGCCACAGCTCTCAGCTTAGACCAGTTACCACAGCGATCTCTATGACACGAGCTAACGTTGAATCAGCGGATGAAATGTGCCGACTGGCAGTTGTCGTAGGAACACCGTCCACATTTGGATGGAAAATGCTAATGAGCCACTTGACTGAGAGGAGCATTCGTCAGTTAGTATTCATGCAGGATTACGTACGCCCAAATCAAGTTAACTTTGTTCCCGAAATGCCATTGTCCGTTATTGTTTCTCATTATGCGCTTCCAAAACCATGATAGCGAGCATTTGTCCCAATCAAATGCCCCTGTATAAATGCCTCAGGGAATTAGTGGGACCGTGGATGAGGTCTGACGTGGCATATTGAAAGCAGAACATCCTCATTAATAAACGAAGGGTACGTTTTTGTTTCCATAGGCAGGAAATGTAAAACTATGGAAATTAAACTATGCAAATTAAACTATGCAAATTGCCACAATATTGCATAATTTCAGACTTATCTTTCCCACTGCAAACACACACAGCTAATAAAAGCTGGAGCATAAATAAGTATTGGACCCTGCGAGGAAGGTTAAATGGCTCCAGCTGTGTCCTCCGTCTCCTCCGTCTCCTCCGTCTCCCTACCCTCTGCGAAGCCCAACAAATGACACGGGAAATGTTTAGGATGGGAGGAAGGGGGAAAAAACACAGATTTGTCGCTGGAAATTGGATTTGCGTCTGGAACAAAAGCGGCCTGGAAACGTGAGAGTGCAGCCAAAGAGAGAGAGAGAGAGAGAGAGAGAGAGAAGGAGAGAGAGAGAGAGAGAGAGAGAGGGGAGAGAGAGAGGGAGAGAGAGAGAGAGAGAGGGAGAGAGAGAGAGAGAGAGAGAGGGAGAAGGGAGAGAGAGAGGGAGAGAGAGAGAGAGGGAGAAGGGAGAGAGAGAGAGAGAGAGAGAGAGAGGGAGAAGGGAGAGAGAGAGAGGGAGAGAGAGAGAGAGAGAGAGGGAGAGAGAGAGAGAGAGGGAGAAGGGAGAGAGAGAGAGGGAGAGAGAGAGAGAGAGAGAGGGAGAGAGAGAGAGAGAGGGAGAAGGGAGAGAGAGAGAGGTAAAGAGAAAGACAGAAAGAGAAAGAGCGTTAAAGATAGAGACAGAGGGAGCAACGTAGTGAGAGCTGGGAAAACACAAAGATACTGGGAGAGGAGGAGAAGAGGAGAGCAGGAGCGAGAGAGGAACACAAAGGTTACGGTTAGGAGAGGACGAGGCAAGCAGAACGATGTTCGACTCAGATTGGAACAAATTGTGCCGTTTGATCTGCGTCGGGCAGAAAACGTAACCATTAAACAAAAGAAGAAACCGAGGTGAGGGTGGTACACAGCAGATAATGGCCAGATAACGCACAGCCAATACATTAAGCTGTGACAATTCATTATGCCAGTGCAATGCACAAGCAGACGCACACACACAACTCCACGTTGTCCTTTTGAGGGCCCTGCTTAATGGAAGGTGAAAAGTGCCAAAAATAAAAAGAGCACGGCATTGGAAATTCTCATTAATGTTTCATCGCACGGTCGCGCCAACCATGGTTAGTTGTGCACATTAACTTGGTAGGGGCGTGTTTAGAATGTAAAGCTCTGTTTCTTCTTTTTCTCAATCTGTTGTTGCAAAACTTTCGCCGTCGTGGTCGGCTTTGCCAGAAGCCCAGGGCCCCATCGTGTGATCGCAACGTGCCCAGGATCGTAACCAGCACTGGGTGACGTTTCACGAATGTGCCCTCATTTGCTAGTCCCTCATTATTTACCGCAGGTGGACTCCAACGCTGTGAACGTTAAGTGATTTTACAACTCTCACGGCCTGGGGTTTTGAGAATGGAATCCCACTGGTCTTCTTAGCCATTCCCCCAGAAGTTGTTTCAAAGTTCAATTGCCAGTATGTTACCGTCACGTAAGACACCGATCACAGATGTTTCTCCCTGCCCTCCCAGCATGCATTGCTTGCAGTTGTGTGCTTCTGCTTATATAGTGACTGGACATGTGTGTTGGCGGAAATACCGGTCGTCACGGACTTAGTGGATGTGCTGATAAGACCTGTGAGGAGATGGCTTGTCAGCAGTTGGCTCTCTCTCACTCTCTCTCACTTTCTCTCTCTCTCTCGTTCACTCTCTCTCCCTCTCTCTCTCCACAGCTAATAAAACACTTTTGTGTAGCAAACAGACGAGCGTGGATAAGAGCGCCAGAGCGTGACTATACAATGAGTCTGTTAATCACACCACTCGTTGGGTGTGGTGGGGGGCAGATCCTCTGGAAAGACTTAGTATATTAGCACAGGGAGGAGAGATAGACAGTTATATCCTGTGTCACACACACACACTCACACTCAATCTCACACACACACACAAACACCTACTTGATTAATTGCACTAGCGGCAAAGCAGAGTAGAATAAAACACTGAGTCATTTAAATAATTGAGAGACATGCAAGTGCTCTTTGTCAATACATTAAAAAAGTATTTAGTTAATGTTCTACAATGAGTGTTGTCCTACTGTTCTACATTTAGTGTTATTCTACGTGAAGTGTGGTTCTGGTGTTCTACATTCAATGTTGTTTTCAGAACAGTCTGAAACAAATATCAAATGAGAACTAGAATTATGTCATTACTATTTTAAAGCTCTGAAACACTATAACATAACATGAAGTACAAGAAACCGAAATTCACCATCAAGACATTTTATGAAATTTAAAATGTGATTGAGGAAAACAAGTTCTGGGAAATTGTCACGAGTGTGGTGAGTTTTTGTTCTACATGGGAAGTCTTAGTGGGGTGCACTTCCTGTGTCTGGTGATTGTTTTGTTGTAGCACAGCTGGGGCTCGTTAGCTAATCACTAGGGCTATTTTAAGCACATCCAAGCCACATGAATTAGCTATAGAAGATGAAGACAATTGGAAAACACATTTCTGTAATCTATACAAAACTATCATACAAAACCAATTCGAAATTGAAGATTTTTTCAAGAAGTCAGAATGTGTAATCTGGAGTTTGTAAAAAATAGTGTGTAACCTGGAGTGTGTAAAACGTAGTGTGTAAAACGAAATGTGTAAAAGGGAGTGTGTAAAATGGAGTGTGTAATCTGGAGTGCGTAAACTGGTGTGTAAGGAGGGTTTAAACTGGAGCGTGTCTTCTGCAGTGTGTAAACTGGAGTGTGTAAACTGGTGTGTGTAAACTGGAGTGTGTAAACTGGTGTGTGTAAACTGGAGTGTGTAAACTGGTGTGTAAGGAGGGTGTAAACTGGAGTGTGTTATCTGCAGTGTGTAAACTGGAGTGTGTAAACTGGAGTGTGTTTGTGGTCACTGCATGACATGGGAATTAGCAATTAGGCACTTACTGCTTTTCCATGAAAAAATACTTGTTGTTCAATTTACACCCACAAGAAAAGGCTAAAAATACTAACGGCTGAAGGAGTAACAGCTCTACTAGCGGCCACATGTGTGTGTCCTGATCTGTAGAGACCCTGACTACACCTGCGTCCATAAGAAATGACCTCAGATGCTTTTCATATGCACAAACGTCGACATTAGAGATCACCGTGAGAGAAAGAGAGAGTGAAAGACCGAATCCTAGAACTGAGAAATTAAAATGTTGTCAATTATACATTCAGAATCTGGTGTGCTTTTTTATTGGTGTTAACCAGAAACATGTGTCCTTAAAACGACAGAAGAACCAACCACAACCCAGACAGAAAGTGGTTTCAGCACCAAGGACAAGTCCCCACACAACAAACACTCCAGCTCAAGCCGGCCTCTCCACTACAAATGGAAACTTTCTGCTGCTTGTGGAAATGTCAATGTTACTGAATGTGTGTAAGTAGATATCCACTCCTATTAATTTCACCGTCAGCGGGACCGGCCTCTGTCAGGGATCTTGGAGCGATTATCACCGACTTTCTACTTGAACACACTTAAGTCACCTTGAAGGCTCACTGGGACCACTGCATGATATTGAATATTTGGTGTGAGAGTGAAGGGGTGGTGGATGGGTGGTGGAGGGGTGGAGTGGTGGGGCTGTTGGTCCACTTACATTATAATTGGCTCTCTAGTTCCTCGCTGGGACGCTTGTCAGAACTCATACCTGTCCGGTTGACCCTGGGCTGTCAATGGGGGACAATACTCACCTATTCTTTATCAGACACTTCATTTAAATGTAGGCTCTTCTCCTAAAACATAGTAGCTAGCACCTAAACATTTCCTATTAGGATCTACCTCTGAAAAACTGCAGTCGGCACCTTTTAGATTACTTAGAAGTTTGGATCTGCAGCTACAAATACTGCAGTTTGAGTCTCACTTCTACCGCACTGCACCAACGGCTGTGGAAAACAGTGGAAAACAGTGACATTTGGACACAAGCCTTGAATCTGAGCAATGTTGTTCAAGCAGAAATCCAACGACTTGTCCAAACTGTGGAGTGTAGTGTTATTTTTATAAATGTTCACGTCAGCAACCTCTGGGATAAAAATCTACATCTGTGGCATGCTGAGAGTCATGGTGAACCAACTGAACCAACTGAACCAACTGAACTAGACCAGACGAGGTCCAATGAGCTGCTCGCTCAACTATGAAGTCTATTTCAAAATCATTGCGGTCAGGAAGGAACACACTCAATGAGCTCACTGGCACCCGAGAATGGCTGAGGTGGGATGAAGCAATTTGATTAACAATCCCTCAAACCTGGACAATGCTGTTCAATTACATCTCAATCCCCAGGGCAAAGGACTGATTTCAACCCTGGTAAAACTCAGATTTCTTTCATTAATTTCTTGCTTTGTGGTGACAAAAGCAGGGAGAAGACTATGAAAATCAAATGGCGTCAAAGGATGAGAAGTCATGAATAAATAATTATAATATTAAAACATTTTTTAAGAAACTACAGCTTGAAAGGTATCTCCAAATGTTCTCACACTGTTTAGGTACACGGTGATGGTGGGGAGGGAGAGGACTGCCCCAGTTCTCTAATAACATGTACCCATTGTCCCAAATGATAACCTGTCCTGTATTGACCAGGGCCAGTAGAGTTTAGAGTGCAGTTTGGGACAGATCCGCGTACCCACACTTTAACTGTCACATGGTCCCGGCTCGTTCGTTCCTTCCCTACCTGCAGAGCAGAAATCCTTCCGATAAGATGCGCTGATAAACTCAGATGTAATCTTCTCCCTGGCAAATTAACTGTACTTATGTAGACACCACAGACACAATATCGCACCCTCTGTAATCCACTTCGCAGAACATTGGAAATCCCCAGACCTCTTTCATCTTACAGCAGATCACAATCACTTCACATATAAATGTACACCCGAAGAAAATCATTACTCCTATTTTATCCAGGGTAATATTCCACCGACTTTATGGGTTTGCCGACAATATTTACGTCTAAACTCTGAACCTCTTTTTACTGGATTTTTTTCTGCCAAAACCGGAAGCAATCATAGTTAATAAACCACCACATATCAGCTGTAACAGGTCAGTTAATAAACCACCAGATATCGTCTGTAACAGGTCAGTTAATAAACCACCAGATATCAGCTGTAACAGGTCAGTTAATAAACCACCAGATATCGTCTGTAACAGGTCAGTTAATAAACCACCACATATCAGCTGTAACAGGTCAGTTAGTAAACCACCAGATATCGTCTGTAACAGGTCAGTTAATAAACCACCAGATATCGTCTGTAACAGGTCAGTTAATAAACCACCAGATATCGTCTGTAACAGGTCAGTTAATAAACCACCAGATATCGTCTGTAACCGGTCAGTTAATAAACCACCACATATCAGCTGTAACAGGTCAGTTAATAAACCACCAGATATCGTCTGTAACAGGTCAGTTAATAAACCACCAGATATCGTCTGTAACAGGCAGTTAATAAACCACCAGATATCGTCTGTAACAGGTCAGTTAATAAACCACCAGATATCGTCTGTAACAGGTCAGTTAATAAACCACCAGATATCGTCTGTAACCGGTCAGTTAATAAACCACCAGATATCGTCTGTAACAGGTCAGTTAATAAACCACCAGATATCGTCTGTAACAGGTCAGTTAATAAACCACCAGATATCGTCTGTAACAGGCAGTTAATAAACCACCAGATATCGTCTGTAACAGGTCAGTTAATAAACCACCAGATATCGTCTGTAACAGGTCAGTTAATAAACCACCACATATCAGCTGTAACAGGTCAGTTAATAAACCACCAAATATCGTCTGTAACAGGTCAGTTAATAAACCACCAGATATCGTCTGTAACCGGTCAGTTAATAAACCACCACATATCAGCTGTAACAGGTCAGTTAATAAACCACCAGATATCGTCTGTAACAGGTCAGTTAATAAACCACCAGATATCGTCTGTAACAGGTCAGTTAATAAACCACCACATATCAGCTGTAACAGGTCAGTTAAACCACCACATATAACAGGTAACAGGTCTTATGTTTATATCCTACTGGTAAAACATGAGCTATGTGCTGTTGTTTTTCCCATGCAAACAACCTATGCTTCCACTGTAAATGCGTGTGCTAAATGACGAAAATAAATCCCCACAAACAATCTCATTATAATCTCACTTCCATAGAAAGAGAGTGGGGCTAAATAACGTCCCCGGGGAACACCAACAACACAGAAACACGCTCACCCTATCTGCTCATCTGCAAGCGGCGAATAAAACAAACAAACACGACATTACCTAAAGTGTGCCCTATTTAGACATTAATTATGGAAATACAATAGATCCAAGCATCTACACAATTCTCCTCCCAGGGCCATATTAAAGCCATTTACCAGTAAATCAACAAATGGCGACTACAGGACCGGAGAATGAGCTGAGGAGAGGGCACCTAACGGTTAATCCACTTTGGAACCCTGGACCAATCGGAATTAAGGACCCAGTGACACGTCTTTAGAATGCCTCCTGAGTTCCTGGAGGTAGCGTTAGCATCCACTGCTACCGGGTCACATCAAAAAGTAAAAATATGAACAATCAACACATGAATTATCTGGACCTCCGCCGGGGGATTCTTCGTGAGCTTTCTCCCTGGGATTTCTCAGTGGGGTTGCTCTGTGGGAATTCTCCCTCCGATTCTCCCTCCGATTTCTCTGTGGCCATCTCTCTTTTGCCAGATAATGTTCTCGTCATGTTCTGATCTTCACGGTGGTGTGCTAAAAGGTTGTGTAGAATCCCCGGTAGTTATGTATTACATCAAATTAAATATTGAATGAAAGAATAAAATGTACAGTTGATATAAAACGTCTACACACCCCTGACAGGTTTTTGTGATGTGAAAAATTTTAAGAAAGAAACAATTTCATTGAAAAACAAATTGAACACTTTGAGGGGGAAAAATACAAATATAATCGTACAATAACCTGGTCAATTGAATTTTTTGTGTTAGAAGTCACATTAAAGGTGAAAAAAGTTCTGACATTTCACAGCCTGACATTTCAGTGGCCACAAAATTGGCATTCGATCAAATTAACCACAATATAACATTTTAAACTACCGTTAGTAATTGGCGTTTTTCAGAAGCACTCCTGAATCCGTGGGTACGGAACCAGCATGTGGCATGACGTTCACCGTACGTCTTTTGGAAGAAAGCCTTCAGAGGGCTGAATGCATGCATGTAATGAATATTTAATTCAATGAAACTTTATTACTTTTGTCTAAACTGTGGTCAACTGTGAATCTGTGCTAAGTGACGATATCAATGCATGAGTGTTTTGGAGAAGTTGAAGGGGATGATTTTAATGAATATTTCAAACGGAACTATTCCCATTTCGACAGGCTTGTGATGAGATTGGATTCACCAACAGTAGGACGTGTGCCTCGGTGAGGAAAAAACACCGCTTTCTATTTATCGCTGCCAATAAATGTACTTTGCAGCCTTTTCTCTCCGGAGTCCTGATTGTCACACAGGATGTTCATCATTTATTTCCAGGGTGCACGAATCGTAACGGGAGCCGTTGGCATCTCAACGTGACAATATCCGCCACTATTTGGACTTGCTAAAACGCATCTAACATGGCACAGCCAAATGGCATGATGGATAGCATGCTGTGAGACTAATGGCTACTCAAGCCACAGATGTATTCCGGAGACTTCATGTGGATTTTACGGACTTTAATAGACTCACTATATTCCCATTCATCCACGTCAGTGTACATTACGACGATGTGGTTACATGTGCCGTGCTTTAAGTTGCCTCGGACAGATCTTTCCAATCACACCGTGCGTGTCCAATCGCGTTTCGGCATTCCTCGAAGCGTCTCCGAGATTGCCCGATTGTTCCCGGCGTTGTTGCTTCCGATGTGTCGAAGGCACAGACGCCAGAGCGCGCAGAAGCCACGAACCCAGACGGGTTATTGGGAAGTCTCAATAACGCGAGACGGTTTGGATGTAACCGGAAACGATTATAGCTCATCGTTGGCGTGTTTCCATTGGATAACAATAGTAACCAATGCAGCACGTACTTACACGTACGCTGTAAGGTGTTTGTTTATACGGCTCTAATGTTTGGTTACCCTCTCCCTGGATGTGGCGTACCAAATGGAAGCATCCTGTTGACCTCACTCATCACAAATGTAAGAGGAGATGCTTCAGACGGGTGTTTACCCATAATGCCTTGCACTCCGTACTCATCACAAATGTAAGAGGAGATGCTTCAGATGGGTGTTTACCCATAATGCCTTGCACTCCTTACTCATCACAAATGTAAGAGGAGATGCTTCAGACAGGTGTTTACCCATAATGCCTTGCACTCCGTACTCATCACAAAAGTAAGAGGAGATGCTTCAGACAGGTGTTTACCCATAATGCCTTGCACTCCTTACTCATCACAAATGTGAGAAGAGATGCTTCAGGCGGGTGTTTACCCATAATGCCTTGCACTCCGTACTCATCACAAATGTGAGGAGATGCTTCAGGCGGGATTTTACCCATAATGCTTGCATTTCTACTCCTTTTTTCCTCACAGCTAAAATATATTAGGATTCTGCACAGATCCTGAATCTATAGAACCGTTCCTCCATCAGATGTCCACCTCACAACCTCCTATTGAGCAGAAATGAAAGACTTCCCAGGTGTATGCGCTGTTGCTGAATAAAGTCAGGGTTGCAGATCTGCCTAGAAGCTCAGAAACAATGTCTACATCACCTTTGACCTTCTAAAATCCAGCCTGGGTGAAAACAGTGCCGTGCCGCTGATGTGGTTTGGAACAATGGCCGAACCATTTGTGTGCAATATGAAAACGTCGTATGAAAAAGCATCGTCAAAATGGTTTCAATGGGACTGGAATTATTTTGTTAAATGACAATTAAGTGAAACACCGCTGAAAAATGTGAGGTTTCTTGATGCAATAGCTGAAAAACATTGACTGATTTTGGCAATCAATCAACATGTTATTTCTAAATGATCTATAAGTTCTGCATTTGCAGTCGTCACTGAGTGCTTAAAACCACAAATTTAAAAACCCCAAATACTGGATGAAAGATAGCAAAATAAACACAGTTCTGCATTGGCAGTTCTATATTGGCAGTTCTACATTGGCAGTTCTACATTGGCAGTTCTACATTGGCAGTTTTATTTTGGCAGCTCTACATTGGCAGTTCTATATTACACTGGGCTTTGCAAAGCAGTTAAATACGTTTCTGAACAATCATAATGCTTTTATTACATCATTATTACATTATTACAAAATCTGTTCTCAACCCGGTCCCAAAAGTGTTAAAAATCAAATAAAAAGTATTATTCTATTTAGGTGAATTTTTGGGCCAAAAATACTCTCACCTTGTTTGCTTGTCGCAAAATTACCCAGAATTCCACATTGACTAAATGTCATCACATTATTTTGTTCATGAAAACGATGTTGATTCTGCCTGGCTGCTGTGTGGACTCTGACAGAGTGTTGGAGGAGGAGGTAGAGAGAGGTGGAACTGTGGAGGAGGAGAGAAGGACAGGATGGGAGGACTAAGAGGAGGAGGAATGGAGCAGAGGGGACAGAGAGAGGGGGGGATGGAGTAGAGGGGACAGAGAGAGGGAGGATGGAGTAGAGGGGACAGAGAGAGGGGGATGGAGTAGAGGGGACAGAGAGAGGGGGATGGAGTAGAGGGGACAGAGAGAGGGGGATGGAGTAGAGGGGACAGAGAGAGGGGGGAGGGAGTAGAGGGGACCGAGAGAGGGGGGGAGGGAGCAGAGGGGACAGAGAGAGGGGGATGGAGCAGAGGGGACAGAGAGAGGGAGGGATGGAGTAGAGGGGACAGAGAGAGGGAGGATGGAGTAGAGGGGACAGAGAGAGGGGGATGGAGTAGAGGGGACAGAGAGAGGGAGGATGGAGTAGAGGGGACAGAGAGAGGGGGATGGAGTAGTGGGGACAGAGAGAGGGGGATGGAGTAGAGGGGACAGAGAGAGGGGGATGGAGTAGTGGGGACAGAGAGAGGGGGATGGAGTAGAGGGGACAGAGAGAGGGGGATGGAGTAGAGGGGACAGAGAGAGGGAGGATGGAGTAGAGGGGACAGAGAGAGGGGGATGGAGTAGAGGGGACAGAGAGAGGGAGGATGGAGTAGAGGGGACAGAGAGAGGGGGATGGAGTAGAGGGGACAGAGAGAGGGGGATGGAGTAGAGGGGACAGAGAGAGGGAGGGATGGAGTAGAGGGGACAGAGAGAGGGGGATGGAGTAGTGGGGACAGAGAGAGGGGGATGGAGTAGAGGGGACAGAGAGAGGGGGGGGGGGAGTAGAGGGGACAGAGAGAGGGGGATGGAGTAGAGGGGACAGAGAGAGGGGGATGGAGTAGAGTAGCAATGAGTAGACAGAGAGTACAGGCAGGAATAGAGACAGAAGTGCATGTCGCTAAATCAGCTGTGATGTAATATCTGCGCGTAGTGTCCGCCCATCGCCCAGAGAGACGGAGTGCCAGGGCGACGCTGGCCAGGGGGCGGGGCCTGGGGGGAAGAGCAGGAAGTGACAGACGACCGGGACACGCTCCGCCAGCCAAGAGGAAATTGAATCCCGTCTGGCATAATGCCCCAGAAACGACGCGTCCCTCTGGTACCTCTGTATGGACCTGTTCATTTCCCGATCCCGTCCCACTTTCATTTATTACACCGCAGCCGGTCCTCTGGCATCCTGTCGGCACCTCAGACTCGTCATGACAACTGTGTCAGGGCTGGGGGGGGGGTGGCCACAGAACGTCTGCACCCTCAGTAACATGATGAAGATATATATCGAGGGCCTCACTCACATTGTTCTGGAGGGCCGGGTAAACATGGAGAAATGTCATATCTGAAAAGGTGGATGTGGGTTGGCTGATATTTGTAAAAGCAAATGGACCTTTTCATTCCTCTTGAGGAGCCCTCTTTATCCGCAGCGTGGGCATTGCTAGCCTGCTCTATTCTACACAATGGGGTTTTCCATTAATATGTCGGAAAATATTTTGTTTTTATTTCTATATCATTTATTTCCCAATGTTTGCACCACTTGAGAACCAGCGAAGTTGATTTCATTTATTTTATTACAATCGTGTTGAGCAGTGTGAACAGTCCTTGTTTATTTCTTGTGAGAGAAGCACATGTCTCAGATTCACTCTATTTGGGCCCAGCTCAATCTGATCTGAGAACATCTTCATTCAGGTTGTATAAGGAGGTAAAACAGCATGGAGAAACTAGTTTGTGGAGGATGTTTTGAATGAGATTTGCCGGTATGTACAGGCGATGGCATGAACTCAATAAACGTCTACTTCCAGTTACTGATAAGAATTCACAGATTAGGAGTAAAATAAACACATTGGTGAATAAATCCTACAAATATTACGCTCTCAGGATACTGAACGTGAAATGGTTGACAGTTCTGGTCGTCAAACGATGGACATTAGCTCCGGTTTCAACGCAGCATTGCGTGAAAAATATATATGACAAACGTTTTTATCGTAGCTTGATTGTTTTCACGTGAACGGAGCTCAGAAGATGACAACCTGACAGGCTACAGTTCTGGTGGACGAAAGCAAAGCAGCTCACTGTGTGTTTTATTCCAGTCAGCGGAGCGCTAATGTCAGCAAAACCATGGACAACTGCCTTAGGCAAAGATTTTAAACACATGTGTTGATCTGTCCCCATCTTCTATTTGAGACCGAGCTCTGACCGACCCGCACGCAATAAAAGCCAAGCTACCATGTGCCAAATCAAGTTCCTTAAATCCAAAAGAAGAGTCAAGGCACAGCAAAGTTTTGGTTCGGGAGTGGGACCAGGCGGAAAACCATTGAAATTCACTCAAGCATGTGAGCGATAAAGCGAAAACAATGCAAAATAAAAATAGAACCTTCTAGAACAAGGCAAAAGGCAGGTGGTTATTTACAACGTACAATTCTCGCTAACTTCTGGCGCAGGCGGAGAAATCCGAGGATACGCGTGCGGACCAATTTACTGTGATTCTTCAAAAGGCTGAAGGCAATTCAAGCATGTTTCCAACGATATATTACAGCCATACGTCATTTAGCGCATGGCGCTACAATCCCCCCGAACAAAAACACACTTTACTCACCATCTGCGCCAACAAACACATCATCAATTCTAATGGGATTTGGCGACGATTGAATCTTGGCTTGGAAGTCTGGAAAACCCCAAAACAAAAGTTTTTTTTCCTCGTGGTTCATGTGGAACATCCTAAACGGTTCCTTTGACTTTTTAATAAACTCTATCTGCTAGGACGAGCGACCCGACCCGACAGACACACATTGATTTCCTGTTCACGCAGTGCGTTAGCAAATGAGCCGCTACGAATTACATCCAAGTGTTTAACTGTTCTTCAATATCGTGCTCATCAATAGATTATTGTGTTTTCCCCGTCCTGGATACCAATCACGTCATAAAAGAACAGGCGCTTCCTGCAGTACGACTACAGCAGACTTTTAATTGGCTGTAGACACATTTACTTTATCGATACTTCTGTGTGTTTTATTAGTGTTGTTACATTTGCAGTCAATCAAACACAAATATTTTCCCCGTAACAAACAGAGTTTGCATTGAGGTTATTCATGCGTAGTTTCCAGTCAATTTCCAAACGGATAAATAGTTAACTTTTCTTGGCGTAGCACGCAGCCAATATTTCCTCCTGGGCATGCAGTCTTGATAAATGAAGGCCCTTGTGATCTTGTTCACGGATTGGACAAGATCAATGTTGTGTCACCGGGGCAACCAAAAGGCATTCCAATTATCAAACAAGGTGAACCCCTGTACGTGGCAAAAGAACCTGGCATGATGAGCATGTTGGATTGAACAGCTTTGCTCTGGAGAACCGTGCCATTTGTGCCTCGCCAGTTCTGACGTTAAACATCACAACCATATGGCTGTTGGTCAGATGCTCTGAACCCAATGCCATGGCAACTCCCCAATGCCATGGCAACCCCTTCAATTATCCAAAATAACCAGAGCCAATCACACCATATCCCCTAAATTGCACACTACTCTTAACAAGAGCCAATGGGAAATAAGCTGCCATTTGGCTCTACGAAGCCTTTAACACTCATTTGTAACATTGGTTCCACCTCCCAAAATACTCCTAGTCCATTTGCCTTATCCCATATCTATGAGACATATGTCTACTCCTAACCCATTTAGTTTATCCCATATCTATGAGACATAAATCTACTCCTAGCTCATTTGGTTTATCCCATATCTATGAGACATAAATCTACTCCTAGCTCATTTGGTTTATCCCATATCTATGAGACATATATCTACTCATAGCCCATTTGCCTTATCCTATATCTATGAGACATATATCTACTCATAGCCCATTTGCCTTATCCCATATAATGCCCCTAGCTAGCTTTCATCTCCTGCATGCTAACTTTAGCTAGCGAGCACATATTTCAGATCTCAGAGCGCATGTCTGTTTAGCTGCTTCTGGGTTTTCTGTGTTTCTCCCAACAGAGCAACACAGGTTGATTGTGAGGGATGGAAAGATGTAGGTAAGGTAGAGATTAAGAAAGAGAGACATAGAGAGCCAGAGAGAGAGAGAGAGAGAGAGATAAAGAGAGAGAGAGAAACGAACAAAGAGAAAGCCTGAGGCACATGTAATGCTTCGTAAAAGCAGAAAAATATTTCAAGACCATAAAAACGCCAACAGGGGTCATTTTTTATGCTTGACTGAAAATGATGGGGAAAATACCCTTTCTGTTCAACAGAAGCACTTCTATTTTCAATAACCGGGGTGACAAAGTAGCTCAGTGGTGACAGCATCTGACTACAAACTGAAACGTTGCCTGGTCGGATCACAGAGAATCAGTCGTTTGGTCCTTGAGCAAGGCAGCTAACCCAATTGCTGTCCAGGTGTCACCCTCAAGCAGGCGATGTGATAGGAACCGTTCATCTCCATCCCATCGTCCTTCTCCCAGGATTGTATAATCTCTCTGAACATCTCTGGCAGTCAAATTTGGACAGAAACTAATCTTGTATGAGTGACCATCGGAAAAGTTGTTCAAATGATTATTGATTAGCTGTTTTGAGTCACACAATAGGGAGGCTGTGTGTGTGTGTGACAGATGAGAAGAGAGACACACACACACACACATATACAGACACATACACATGTCTATACACACACATGCACAGACAGACATGCACACACACACACACACAGACGTGCACACACACACAGACACACACACAGACATGCACACACACAGATGTGCACACACACCCAGACGTGCACACACACAGACATGCACACACACAGACATGCACACACACACACAGACGAGCACACATACACACACACAGACATGCACACACACACAGACGTGCACACACACACACAGACGTGCACACACACACAGACGTGCCCACACATGCACTAAGGATCCGACACAGGGCCAGCATGTGAGTTATCCAGAAATGCCGCTCATCGTAATCCGCGGCTAAACGCCATTCTTAACCGCTCTGCTAAAAACCGTTATAAAGATAGTGCCTTAAATACACTCCCTTAATTTTCTGTTTTATTAAAGCCATAATCTATACAAAACACATTCCATTTGTGACCATGTTGGCTGTTTGATTTCTGACATCCGGCTCTAGGCTGTCAGGAAAATGAAGCGCTAAGAATTTAAACAACATTTTGCAGCCAGGCTCTACAAAATATCTACAAAATGTGCATGTTCAGAAATAAATAAAAACTTGTCTTCAGAGCAGCACACAAGTATCTGGCATTGCCCTGGACAAGTGACTTGAGCGATGCTGGAGAAGTTCTGGAGCCATTTATGGTCTGATATCACTGGATACTCCAGTCATATAGGGCCCCACTCTGTGCTCCTCTCCAGTCATATAGGGCCCCACTCTGTGCTCCTCTCCAGTCATATAGGGCCCCACTCTGTTCTCCTCTCCAGTCATATAGGGCCCCACTCTGTGCTCCTCTCCAGTCATATAGGGCCCCACTCTGTGCTCCTCTCCAGTCATATAGGGCCCCACTCTGTGCTCCTCTCCAGTCATATAGGGCCCCACTCTGTGCTCCTCTCCAGTCATATAGGGCCCCACTCTGTGCTCCTCTCCAGTCATATAGGGCCCCACTCTGTTCTCCTCTCCAGTCATATAGGGCCCCACTCTGTTCTCCTCTCCAGTCATATAGGGCCCCACTCTGTTCTCCTCTCCAGTCATATAGGGCCCCACTCTGTGCTCCTCTCCAGTCATATAGGGCCCCACTCTGTGCTCCTCTCCAGTCATATAGGGCCCCACTCTGTGCTCCTCTCCAGTCATATAGGGCCCCACTCTGTGCTCCTCTCCAGTCATATAGGGCCCCACTCTGTGCTCCTCTCCAGTCATATAGGGCCCCACTCTGTGCTCCTCTCCAGTCATATAGGGCCCCACTCTGTGCTCCTCTCCAGTCATATAGGGCCCCACTCTGTGCTCCTCTCCAGTCATATAGGGCCCCACTCTGTGCTCCTCTCCAGTCATATAGGGCCCCACTCTGTGCTCCTCTCCAGTCATATAGGGCCCCACTCTGTGCTCCTCTCCAGTCATATAGGGCCCCACTCTGTGCTCCTCTCCAGTCATATAGGGCCCCACTCTGTGCTCCTCTCCAGTAGGGCCCCACTCTGTGCTCCTCTCCAGTCATATAGGGCCCCACTCTGTGCTCCTCTCCAGTCATATAGGGCCCCACTGTGCTCTCCAGTCATATAGGGCCCCACCTCTCCCAGTCATATAGGGCCCCACTCTGTGCTCCTCTCCAGTCATATAGGGCCCCACTCTGTGCTCCTCTCCAGTCATATAGGGGGCCCCCAGTCATATAGGGCCCCACTCTGCTCCTCTCCAGTCATATAGGGCCCCACTCTGTGCTCCTCTCCAGTCATATAGGGCCCCACTCTGTGCTCCTCTCCAGTCATATAGGGCCCCACTCTGTGCTCCTCAGTCATATAGGGCCCCAGTCAGTCATAGGGCCCCACTCTGTGCTCCTCTCCAGTCATATAGGGCCCCACTCTGTGCTCCTCTCCAGTCATATAGGGCCCCACTCTGTGCTCCTCTCCAGTCATATAGGGCCCCACTCTGTGCTCCTCTCCAGTCATATAGGGCCCCCTCCTCCTCTCCAGTCATATAGGGCCCCACTCCTCTCCAGTCATATAGGGCCCCACTCTGTGCTCCTCTCCAGTCATATAGGGGGCCCCACTCTGTGCTCCTCTCCAGTCATATAGGGCCCCACTCTGTGCTCCTCTCCAGTCATATAGGGCCCCACTCTGTGCTCCTCTCCAGTCATATAGGGCCCCACTCTGTGCTCCTCTCCAGTCATATAGGGCCCCACTCTGTGCTCCTCTCCAGTCATATAGGGCCCCACTCTGTGCTCCTCTCCAGCTCCTCTCCAGTCATATAGGGCCCCACTCTGTGCTCCTCTCCAGTCATATAGGGCCCCACTCTGTGCTCCTCTCCAGTCATATAGGGCCCCACTCTGTTCTCCTCTCCAGTCATATAGGGCCCCACTCTGTGCTCCTCTCCAGTCATATAGGGCCCCACTCTGTGCTCCTCTCCAGTCATATAGGGCCCCACTCTGTGCTCCTCTCCAGTCATATAGGGCCCCACTCTGTGCTCCTCTCCAGTCATATAGGGCCCCACTCTGTGCTCCTCTCCAGTCATATAGGGCCCCACTCTGTTCTCCTCTCCAGTCATATAGGGCCCCACTCTGCTCCTCTCCAGTCATATAGGGCCCCACTCTGTGCTCCTCTCCAGTCATATAGGGCCCCACTCTGCCCCACTCTGCTCCTCTCCAGTCATATAGGGCCCCACTCTGTGCTCCTCTCCAGTCATATAGGGCCCCACTCTGCGCTCCTCTCCAGTCATATAGGGCCCCACTCTGTTCTCCTCTCCAGTCATATAGGGCCCCACTCTGCGCTCCTCTCCAGTCATATAGGGCCCCACTCTGTGCTCCTCTCCAGTCATATAGGGCCCCACTCTGCGCTCCTCTCCAGTCATATAGGGCCCCACTCTGCGCTCCTCTCCAGTCATATAGGGCCCCACTCTGTGCTCCTCTCCCACTCTGCCAACATACTCTGACTCTGCACATGGTCCAAGCACATATCGCTCAAGACTTAAACGCTGTGATTAAGTTATTTTAGAGTCGTAGAAGTGTGAAAAACAACACCATGTATCTCATGTAATGACAAATGTGCCTCTGCACCACTTGACCCCGCTGATGGAGAGCTTTTAAATTAGTATCATTTATTTGTACCTGAATGGGAAGGTCTGGTTGTATAAAGAAGAAAGTTAGTTTAATTTGAGTTTAATAACGGTCTTTTGCTGATGTAATTTCTCTCTCTGTGAGGGTTTAATGGGGGAATAAGTTTTAAAGCACTTCATTCTCACCACAGGAACTGGACAAAGAGAGAAGGGGAAAGGAGACAAGGAGAGAGGGAAGGAGAAGAGGAGAGGAGAGGGGAAGAGAGTTGGGAAGAGCGAAGGAGAGAGAGGAGAAGGAGAGAGACGAGGTAGAGAAGGAGAGATGGAAGAAGAGGAGAGGGGAAAGGAGGTAAACAAAATATGTGAGAAGGAGAGAGGTGTGGCTGAGAGAAAACGACATCAACGGGGGGGGGATAAATAGAGAGGAGGAGGAGAAGAAACCGGGATGAAGCCAGCAGAGGGGAAGGTGGAGCACTTTTAAACCTGTGCCTTTAAGGTTATTAGCGGGTAATGGTGATGACAGGGTTACAGCCACATGGCTATACTTTGCTGTTTGTTCTAAAAGAAAACTTTTGGTTACTGTGCAATTAATGAAGAGGCCGTTCACCACCAACGCTTCAAGAGCAATAAAGAGTGTGAAGACGTTGACTCTCAGGTGATGGAGAACAGTCACAACAATGACTGAGTCTGTGGTGGGAGATTCTAAGCCACCATAGCAATGTTTTCTACAGCGTCTTTAATGTGATATCTACAGGCCACCTCAGCTATCTACAGGCCACCTCAGCTATCTACAGGCCACCTCAGCTATCTACAGGCCACCTCAGCTATCTACAGGCCACCTCAGATATCTACAGGCCACCTCAGCTATCTACAGGCCACCTCAGCTATCTACAGGCCACCTCAGCTATCTACAGGCCACCTCAGCTATCTACAGGCCACCTCAGCTATCTATAGGCCACCTCAGATATCTACAGGCCACCTCAGCTATCTACAGGCCACCTCAGATATCTACAGGCCACCTCAGCTATCTACAGGCCACCTCAGCTATCTACAGGCCACCTCAGCTATCTACAGGCCACCTCAGCTATCTACAGGCCACATCAGCTATCTACAGGCCACCTCAGCTATCTACAGGCCACCTCAGCTATCTACAGGCCACCTCAGCTATCTACAGGCCACCTCAGATATCTACAGGCCACCTCTGCTATCTACAGGCCACCTCAGATATCTACAGGCCACCTCAGATATCTACAGGCCACCTCAGCTATCTACAGGCCACCTCAGCTATCTACAGGCCACCTCAGCTATCTACAGGCCACCTCAGCTATCTACAGGCCACCTCAGCTATCTACAGGCCACCTCAGCTATCTACAGGCCACCTCAGCTATCTACAGGCCACCTCAGCTATCTACAGGCCACCTCAGCTATCTACAGGCCACCTCAGATATCTACAGGCCACCTCAGATATCTACAGGCCACCTCAGCTATCTACAGGCCACCTCAGATATCTACAGGCCACCTCAGATATCTACAGGCCACCTCAGATATCTACAGGCCACCTCAGCTATCTACAGGCCACCTCAGCTATCTACAGGCCACCTCAGATATCTACAGGCCACCTCAGATATCTACAGGCCACCTCAGCTATCTACAGGCCACCTCAGCTATCTACAGGCCACCTCAGCTATCTACAGGCCACCTCAGCTATCTACAGGCCACCTCAGCTATCTACAGCCCACCTCAGCTATCTACAGGCCACCTCAGCTATCTACAGGCCACATCAGCTATCTACAGGCCACCTCAGCTATCTAGGCCATCACTCCAGGTGACTGGGTCTGTTAAATGCCCACAACGTCATGAAAAACACATTTATTTGCTTAACATGATCTTTGTATTTGGATTGAGAACTTAATGAGTTGTTCAACTGAGAATAATGAGGTGGAAGGAGACAGACGATGGATTTGCAGGGTCAGATATTGACAAAACACGTGAAAGCTGAGAAAAGCCTTGAGTTTGGCGATCAATGGTTTCTACCCAATAGATTATATTGTCAATGTACAGATAATTATGGCGAACATTACGAGCGGTGAACTGCGTGCTTGTGTAGATAACGTAATTGTCGTCACGTCTAAGATAACCTTCGACCAACTTCCATCCAGCCAGTCAAATAAAGATTTTTGAGCTGAAACTTTCGGATTCACTTGCTTCCATAATTAACCAAATCCTGAGTAATTAAGTGCCTTTCAGTTTGGATAAAGACAGTCAACTATATGCTTGAGAATCCTGTTCCTCATTTGTGAGAAATGCTCATTGTTTATTTATCTCGTTCGTTAATCTGGTCTTCATTTCACTTACTGTATTATCAGAGTGTGCTTTTGTAAAGGATTAATCAGCAAGAGTACATATAAATGAGCCACATTCACCTCATAAAGCAGAAGTAACACAGGTCTGTACCGTCTGAAATATTACCCTACCAGTCAAGTTGTCACGGATGCTCCGGCGTAGTGCGGTGAAAGCCATTGCAGAGTCGTAGGAACCGTTCAAAATAAGGTTTATTGCGACGTTGAACACAAAACAAACCGATCACGGCGAAAATCCTATACTGTTAAACTGAAAGTAAAAGTGCGCATATCGCGTCTTAACACAAATACGTTTCTTAATAACAGTCCGATATACACCAGCACTCACCTCTATAATACAGTGACATTCAAACACACAATGCTAAGCAAGGAGTGACTTGCTAGCGACCCCTTTATATCCCGACATAAAGTGACAGATTACTAACAGCTGTGACCACGTGAAAGAGGAAGTAATCACAGCTAGTGAGAACAAAAACACGGAAGTGGATCACCGAAATGGAAGTGTAGCAACGCCACCACACCAATCGTGACAGTATCCCCCACTAAAAGGCTAGCTCCCCAGATAGCCGAACGAACTAACAAAAACCCTAAGGGAGCAACAAGACAGAACCCACAGTTAAACCCAATGGGTTAGTCCATCAGGACGGGTCCAGTCCTGAATAGGCCACGGTAGCCGACCCCCATCTCGAGCGGCTGAGAGGCCGCCAGTTTGAGCGGCTCAGGGTGCGTCGTGGCGGCGGCCATCGTGGGCGACGTGGCGGAGGCCATCGTTGGCGACGTGGCTGAGGCCATCGTGGGCGACGTGGCGGAGGCCATCGTGGGCGACGTGGCGGAGGCCATCGTGGGCGACGTGGCGGAGGCCATCGTGGGCGACGTGGCGGAGGCCATCGTGGGCGACGTGGCTGAGGCCATCGTTGGCGACGTGGCGGCGGCCATCGTGAGCGTAGTCGTGGCGGCGGCCATCGTGAGCGTAGTCGTGGCGGCGGCCATCGTGAGCGTAGTCGTGGCGGCGGCCATCGTGAGCGTAGTCGTGGCGGCGGCCATCGTGAGCGTAGTCGTGGCGGCGGCCATCGTGAGCGTAGTCGTGGCGGCGGCCATCGTGAGCGTCGTCGTGGCGGCCTTCGTGAGCGTCGTCGTGGCGGCGGCCATCGTGAGCTTCGTCGTGGCGGCGGCCATCGTGAGCGTGGCGCGTCGTGGGCGCGGCAGCCATTGTGGACGGCGATGCGGCAGCCATTGTGGGCGGCGATGCGGCAGCCATTGTGGGCGGCGATGCGGCAGCCATTGTGGGCGGCGATGCGGCAGCCATTGTGGGCGGCGATGCGGCAGCCATTGTGGGCGGCGATGCGGCAGCCATTGTGGGCGGCGATGCGGCAGCCATTGTGGGCGGCGATGCGGCAGCCACTGTGGGCGGCGATGCGGCAGCCATTGTGGGCGGCGATGCGGCAGCCATCTTGGGCGCGGGCGTGACGGCGGGGGCCATCGTGGACGCTGGCGTGACGGCGGGGGCCATCGTGGACGCTGGCGTGACGGCGGCAGCCATCTTGGGCGCTGGCGTGACGACGGCAGCCATCTTGGGCGCTGGCGTGACGACGACGGCAGCCATCTTGAGCGCTGGCGTGACGGCAACAGCCATCTTGGGCGCGGGCGTGACGGCGGGAGCCATCGTGGACGTGGGCGTGACGACGGCAGCCATCTTGGGCGCTGGCGGGACGACGGCAGCCATCTTGGGCGCTGGCGGGACGGCAGGAGCCATCGTGGACGCTGGCGTGACGGCGGCAGCCATCTTGGGCGCTGGCGTGACGACGGCAGCCATCTTGGGCGCTGGCGTGACGACGACGGCAGCCATCTTGAGCGCTGGCGTGACGGCAACAGCCATCTTGGGCGCGGGCGTGACGGCGGCAGCCATCGTGGGCGCTGGCGTGACGACGGCAGCCATCTTGGGCGCTGGCGGAACGACGGCAGCCATCTTGGGCGCTGGCGGGACGGCAGGAGCCATCGTGGACGCTGGCGTGACGGCGGCAGCCAGCTTGGGCGCTGGCGTGACGGCAACAGCCTTCTTTGGCGCTGGCGTGACGGCGGCAGCCATCTTGGGCGCTGGCGTGACTGAGGCCATCTCGGGCACAGGCGTAGCTGAGGCCATCTCGGGCACAGGCGTAGCTGAAGCCATCTCGGGCACAGGCGTAGCTGAGGCCATCTCGGGCACAGGCGTAGCTGAGGCCATCTCGGGCACAGGCGTAGCTGAGGCCATCTCGGGCACAGGCGTAGCTGAGGCCATCTCGGGCGCAGGCGTAGCTGAGGCCATCTCGGGCACAGGTGTAGCTGAGGCCATCTCGGGCACAGGCGTAGCTGAGGCCATCTCGGGCGCAGGCGTAGCTGAGGCCATCTCGGGCGCAGGCGTAGCTGAGGCCATCTCAGGCGCAGGCGTAGCTGAGGCCATCTCAGGCGCAGGCGTAGCTGAGGCCATCTCGGGCACAGGCGTAGCTGAGGCCATCTCGGGCACAGGCGTAGCTGAGGCCATCTCAGGCGCAGGCGTAGCGGCCATCTCGGGCGCTGGCGTGGCGGAGGCGATCTCTGGCGTCAGATCTTGAAAGTCCAGCCATGCCTTCCACCACGCCCTAATGACAGCCGGGGCTGCTTATGTAACCCCTCCGGGATTTCTCTGTCCCGGAGGTAGGTGGTCGGAAAGGGTCTTCCCCGGCGGGGGTAGTGGCTGTAGCTCCAGGGTTTTCCTCCCCTGTCTGCAGCCCCGGAACAGTGGGCGGTGTCTTCTGCCCGCCCCAGCCGACGTCCGATGTTGCGGGGACTAGTCGACTGAGGACGGGATCCCATAGCAGGGCGTCTTCCAGGGAGTCCTCCTCCACTCGCTCGTAGAACGCCTCCTCATCATCCGAGGAGAGGGAGTCGGACCCCCAATCACCCTGCCAGGTGTAGCGCTGCTCCTGCTGCTCCGTGGGTTGACGGTGAGCTTCATACCTCGGAGCGCTATAGCTTGCCCCTCCGAGGAATCCACTCACCGTCCGGCTCTGCAGGCTTTTTGGGTGGCTTAGCATTCTGTCACGGATGCTCCGGCGTAGTGCGGTGAAAGCCATTGCAGAGTCGTAGGAACCGTTCAAAATAAGGTTTATTGCGACGTTGAACACAAAACAAACTGATCACGGCGAAAATCCTATACTGTTAAACTGAAAGTAAAAGTGCGCATATCGCGTCTTAACACAAATACGTTTCTTAATAACAGTCCGATATACACCAGCACTCACCTCTATAATACAGTGACATTCAAACACACAATGCTAAGCAAGGAGTGACTTGCTAGCGACCCCTTTATATCCCGACATAAAGTGACAGATTACTAACAGCTGTGACCACGTGAAAGAGGAAGTAATCACAGCTAGTGAGAACAAAAACACGGAAGTGGATCACCGAAATGGAAGTGTAGCAACGCCACCACACCAATCGTGACACAAGTACAAGATTTCGTGAATATATGAAATTGCATGCATTAATATAATGTATGTATTTTGAGCCAGCCTACAGCTTCAGGTTGTGATTATCTGTAAATATCTGATTGACGGTCTGAGTGGTCGTAGCTGGTAGTTTTGGGGAATGTGTTCTGACTGGAGACCAGCAGGTGGTCTGAAATAGCCTCCTGGCAACAGAAACCAGACCTGCTCAAAGCATCTCAGTGAGGTTTACTCAGCTGTAGAGGGAGATCAGCGCTGAAGGACTTAGAACTCTGGGATGCTTGTGTGTGTGTGTGTGTGTGTGTGTGTGTGTGTGTGTGTGTGTGTGTGTGTGTGTGTGTGTCTGTGTGTGTGTCTGTGTGTGCGCGCGTGTGTGTGTGCACGTGTGCATGTGTGTGCTTCCATATTTACGCAGGGGTGGGTAGGATATTATCTAAATGCAATGTGCAATGGTGTCACATTACTTTCAATTAGCCACCCTCAAAAACATAGTTGAATTATCGCACTATTTTCAGAGTTTACGCAGCTGGTCACAAATTATTTTCGCAACTTATTACGTTTATAGAAATAATAATTCAACGTCTTAAAACCAGAAGTCTGTAATATTTCCAGCCGCGCGTGTGCAGTAATTTCACTCGGCTGCATTTAGACATTTGTAAGGACATTCACAACCAGGATCTGTAATCCGCAAATAATCAAGAACACAGCCAAGTGAGCGAAATTACTGCGTCAGATAAAGGCCAAGTTGTTTCTGTGGCTTTACACACATCGACAACCCAAGCAGTTCTCAAACGTCTTTACCCCGGTGAAACTTACCAATGTTGCAGAGAGAAATTCCTTTTGCTACAAAATGTTCTGAGCAAATGTTCTGTCATTGGCCAAGTATGAGGCCTCACTGGTGCTATGTGCTAACCCTAACCCACTATGTGCTAACCCTAACCCACTATGTGCTAACCCTAACCCACTATGTGCTAACCCTAACCCACTATGTGCTAACCCTAACCCACTATGTGCTAACCCTAACCCACTATGTGCTAACCCTAACCCACTATGTGCTAACCCTAACCCACTATGTGCTAACCCTAACCCACTATGTGCTAACCCTAACCCACTATGTGCTAACCCTAACCCACTATGTGCTAACCCTAACCCACTATGTGCTAACCCTAACCCACTATGTGCTAACCCTAACCCACTATGTGCTAACCCTAACCCACTATGTGCTAACCCTAACCCACTATGTGCTAACCCTAACCCACTATGTGCTAACCCTAACCCACTATGTGCTAACCCTAACCCACTATGTGCTAACCCTAACCCACTATGTGCTAACCCTAACCCACTATGTGCTAACCCTAACCTACTATGTGCTAACCCTAACCTACTATGTGCTAACCCTAACCTACTATGTGCTAACCCTAACCTACTATGTGCTAACCCTAACCCACTATGTGCTAACCCTAACCCACTATGTGCTAACCCTAACCCACTATGTGCTAACCCTAACCCACTATGTGCTAACCCTATATGTGCTAACCCTAACCCACTATGTGCTAACCCTTACCTACTATGTGCTAACCCTAACCCACTATGTGCTAACCCTAACCCACTATGTGCTAACCCTTACCTACTATGTGCTAACCCTAACCCACTATGTGCTAACCCTAACCCACTATGTGCTAACCCTAACCCACTATGTGCTAACCCTTACCTACTATGTGCTAACCCTAACCCACTATGTGCTAACCCTAACCCACTATGTGCTAACCCTAACCCACTATGTGCTAACCCTAACCCACTATGTGCTAACCCTAACCCACTGCTACCCTAACCCACTATGTGCTAACCCTAACCCACTATGTGCTAACCCTAACCCACTATGTGCTAACCCTAACCCACCTAACCTACTAAACCCCACTATGTGCTAACCCTAACCCACTATGTGCTAACCCTAACCCACTATGTGCTAACCCTAACCCACTATGTGCTAACCCTAACCCACTATGTGCTAACCCTAACCCACTATGTGCTAACCCTTACCTACTATGTGCTAACCCTAACCCACTATGTGCTAACCCTAACCCACTATGTGCTAACCCTAACCCACTATGTGCTAACCCTTACCCACTATGTGCTAACCCTAACCCACTATGTGCTAACCCTTACCTACTATGTGCTAACCCTAACCCACTATGTGCTAACCCTAACCCACTATGTGCTAACCCTAACCCTCTATGTCCTGTAATCATCTCCACTCAGAGGACCCTAACATCTCCAAACTATCTGTTCCCTGGTGTATTTTCCATCTGCTGCACCTGTAATATTATTATAGGTGTTCACTAGTGAACAGGACGGTATATTCTGTTGCTCTCTGGTACATCCTAGTTCTTTACCTAAATACAGTTTTTACAATAATACCATGTTAATGTTTGAGCTGCTTGGGGCTACTGACAAACTGGAAAGATGGGACATGTTTATTAATAAAATAGATTTTATTTAGAGATGATTAAAACCGACAGTTGTGCTGCAGGCAATCACACCAAAAAACATTTAATTCTCTATTCAATCCAACTTCTCTGTTTCTCCTGCTCTCTACTCTCTGTGGAATGCATGCTGGGAGATCATGCTGGCAGTGCATGCTGGGAGTGAGCCAAGTAGTTGGTTCGTGTGTGAGAGTGCCTGGAAGTTTTCAATCTACAATTGTTGACCTGGTTTTTACTGGTTCCTTGGTTCTCTCATTTTGCCCTCAGTTTGACTTTTTTACTGCCAATTAAAAATGGTGTGGTGCTGGTATTAACTGATATATCAGTATGTGCAGAGGACATTGGTTGACCTGCTGGGTATTAGATCACAGAGGACATTGGAAACCCACAATGCATCTGGATTGGGAATATATTCCTTCCATGGAGGATCTCCCCATGAAGGGGCAGTAGAGTTACAGAGGAGCTCTATGTTCTGTGGAGGATCGCCACCTGCTCTTTCTATTGGTGTACATTTCTATGTGAATTGAATGTTTAGTTATGTGGGCAGAGAATAAAAGATAATGTTTATGATCAAACTCTCTCACACGGATTCTCCATCTCAGACTCACTTACTCTCAGCCTTAACCTCTCTTTCTCTCTCTCTATCACCATGTCTGTCCCTCACCCCCTCTCTCTCTCCCTCCTCCTATCCCCTCTCTCTCTCTCCCCCCCTCTCTCTCTCCCTCCTTTTGCATTTGTATGATGTGTTTTCATACCCTTACTACAGCATACTACAGCATACTACAGCATACCCTGACTACCACGTACACCGTTGTCGGCATGGAGTTAATCTGTACGTTTTGCATCCTGTGCCCCTCCTTCTCTACAGCGTGACATTTTGTCAAATCCGTAGTCACATTTCCTAAACTCTAAACACAATTAACACAACATCCGTCTGCTGTGAACCAAACCATTAACACAATTACTGTTTTGTTGTTGTCAGAGAATTTGCAGTCAATCAACACATTTCTAAGATGCTCACATTACATGCTTTCTTTACACAACACAATATCAAAAATATGTATCTTTCTTTTTCTATATAAATGCTCGACACCACAAGCCAGCAATAAAGACGTAGTGTTTTAAACTTTACAGTTTTTAGCAATCCCTTTGACCATTATCTCAGAACCTTAATGTCATTTTGCTGTAATGTAATAAAAATGCTGTAATGTAGTGGTTGTGCCAGCCCTACGTCCTAATGACCTTACCACATGACTTTATCATTTATTAATACACTTATTACACAGAGAAAAGATCATACTTCATCCGCTGTGTAGAAAATGTGTATTTGGTGGGGGGGGGCAAACGTACATTTAGGGGAGGGGAATAACGCCGACAGACTTCCTGTGATGTCACCCATGAATAGTCTGTATGCAAAAGTCATGAAATGTAATGCAAATGAGTACTTTTTGAATGTAATCCCATATAGTTACATGTCTTTAATTGTAATCTGATTACTGATTACTTGGATTACTTTAATTTTAACAGACATTATAAAATAGGTAGCTAATTGACCAACACCTGTCGCTCACACTTACTACTTTAGAGAAATAACAGTAGCATAACCAGGTAGTTAGCACAGTACTTAACTGTTTTCATCTACATATTTCAACCTTTGAGTGCCTTAAATGGCGTGTGCCGTGTCTGAGAGACTTTTAGGGCATTTGTTTCACCCATAATTGGCCAGACGGAGCGAGGCATGTTCGTTTGCGCTAAACCACCCACACTTGCATCTCACACGGTGGATTGGAGGGCCAGCTGAACATGCAGAATAAATCAAATCTCCGTACACTACTCGTGTTGCGATTCCTTCTGTAAAGCCTCCAACTTACTCCGGCTGCGATACAAGTCAATTTGTTTGTAGTTGCAGCTGTCCGTGATTGATTGGGCAATTTAATGTCTTTCAAGGATGTCCCTATCAGCAGAATTGGATGCATTTCAGAGATGTTACTATCAGCACTATTCTTGATAAATGTACAACGTGTCAACGGTTTTGTTCTTTTTGAAAGACTACAACGCGGTCGCTTTGATTCTTCCTGGTTTCGCCCGATCGATCCCGGCCTTCTACATCGCATTACATCATAATGGCTACGCTATCGTGTTAGAGTGCATTATTCAAAGTATCCTGACTAAGTGATGTTGAAAAATACATGTTTAATTCAATCACGTAGTTCTGCTATTTTGAAATGCCCCTCTAATTCCGGACGTTTAAATTTAAGCGATGAGGATGATTTGTGACAGAATTTAGGGCTGTTATTTTTTTATGATTTCACACGGAAGGACTATTTCAGTGGATCGAACATGTTCCTTTGATTAGACTTTTGCAACAGATGTGCTCTAATTCATCTTTGTACTAACGGTCATGTTTGTTGCACAAACACACTAGGATATCATGCAATAAAAGTATATTACAGTATTGATATGTACTGGTTTCAGCTGCTTGTTTTAATTTATCTTTGGCAAATTGAAGTGAAGAAAGTTTGCTGAAAAGAGTTAACCGGTTGTTATAGTGCATTTCTCTGGACTCGATACGCGCACAACCCCCCCCGCCCCACCTGCTCAGAACGTGACGTGTGTGAATTTACATGATAAAAACAGAGGACATGACATTGCTGTATATAACTAGAGTCATAAGCTGTCATATTAATTGCATTACAACTCTGTTCAAACACTCTATGACTGATTGGCAAATCACATTGCAGCTTAGGCCTGGTTCCCTCTATGACACGTCATATATTTCAGCGTGGAATTGGTGGAAAAAATCTATTCATGAACTCGCACAGCAGGAAAACACACACGCACACACACACACACACACATCCACACATACACACACACACACAGACACGCACACACGCACGCACACACACGCACACATACACACACACACACACACGCACACACACACACACGCACACACAGGCACACATACACACACACACGCATGCACACACACATGCACGCACACACACGCACGCACACACACGCGCACGCACGCATACAAACACATGTACGCACACACACACACACGCACACACACACACGCACACATACACACACACGCATGCACGCACACACACACATGCACGCACACACACGCACGCACGCATACACACACACGCACGCACACACACACACCCGCATGCACGCACACACACGCACACACGCACGCACAAGTTCATGAAGTTCAAATACAAAGACACGTTTCCTGCTCATTTTATTGTTTCCCATTAAGATAATTGCTTTTCCCACCATGCTGACAATTCCAGTATTCATCTGGAATCATACCGGGTGTTTGGGTTTGTAACCATACATTGTGAAACCGTACAGTTATTTTCACAGCAAATGACTGTATAATCAAAGAGTTCATATTCTCTTTCAGAGATGACTTAATTTACTTCCACTTAAAGCACACAGGAGGAGAATCAAGGCGCGTCCTCAGATGCAGGAGAGGAACATTTTTGTGTGAGCAGATTAGAATGATAAATGTCACATGGTGTTGGTTAATGGATTTGTTTCATTTCATTACTCTGTGTCAGCGGTGTTTAGTACTACAGAGAAAATTATACTGCTTCAAAGGTGAATAAAACAAATGAAAGAGTTCTCGTTGTAAAAAGAAAACCAAGCTCACACAATAATTGTATGCACACTGACAGAATAAATCTATTCTAAAGAAAGTTGAACTAATCAAAACATTTTTTTCATTGCGCCTGCTACTGAAATGTGGGGTTTTGTTTCATTCGCCTCTGTTGTCAACATTATGAGTGTCTAAACCCAGAGGTCATTATCAGTTCGGGTTACTGGTGAAGACATATTCCAAATGTTGGCTGTCCTACATCAAAATATATTCCAACTGTTCTTAAACTGTTCCTTTAACACACTGTTCTTTTAACACACTATTTCTTTTACACACGGTTCCTTTTACACACTTGTTCCTTTTACACACTGTTCCTTTTACACACTGTTCCTTTTACAGACTGTTCCTTTTACACACTGTTCCTTTTATACACTGTTCCTTTTACACACTGTTCCTTTTACACACTGTTCCTTTTACAGACTGTTCCTTTTATACACTGTTCCTTTAACACACTGTTCCTTTTACACACTGTTCCTTTTACACACAGTTCCTTTTACAGACTGTTCCTTTTACACACTGCCGTCACTACTTCTGGCAAATCTTTAACTCCAGGGGCCTCATTTATCAACGCTGCGTACGCACAAAAGAATGCGTTCGCCGCTCTCTATGCAATAGTTGGGCTTTATCAAAAGCAAACTTGACGTGAAAATGTGCGGTCCTCCACGCAAGCTCTGACCCATGCGTACGCACAGAAACGGGTGAAATGAGAAATGGCGACTTCGTCGGCAGATGGATGAAATACACGAAACTGTGTAATTCATCCTCATAAATACGGCGAACAGAACAAAACCGTGAATAAAACTGATATCCGTCTGAAGGAGCGGATAGATGGATATATAGATGGATAGATATATATATGGGGATATGGATATATTACATATATATATGGGGATATGGATATATATATATATATATGGGGATATGGATATATTACATATATATATGGGGATATGGTTATATTACATATATATATGGGGATATGGATATATTACATATATATATGGGGATATGGTTATATTACATATATATATGGGGATATGGTTATATTACATATATATATGGGGATATGGTTATATTACATATATATATGGGGATATGGTTATATTACATATATATATGGGGATATGGTTATATTACATATATATATGGGGATATGGATATATTACATATATATATGGGGATATGGTTATATTACATATATATATGGGGATATGGATATATTACATATATATATGGGGATATGGATATATTACATATATATATGGGGATATGGTTATATTACATATATATATGGGGATATGGTTATATTACATATATATATGGGGATATGGATATATTACATATATATATGGGGATATGGTTATATTACATATATATATGGGGATATGGATATATTACATATATATATGGGGATATGGTTATATTACATATTTATATGGGGATATGGTTATATTACATATATATATGGGGATATGGTTATATTACATATATATATGGGGATATGGTTATATTACATATATATATGGGGATATGGTTATATTACATATATATATGGGGATATGGTTATATTACATATATATATGGGGATATGGATATATTACATATATATATGGGGATATGGTTATATTACATATATATATGGGGATATGGTTATATTACATATATATATGGGGATATGGTTATATTACATATATATATGGGGATATGGATATATATATAGATGGGGATATGGTTATATTACATATATATATGGGGATATGGTTATATTACATATATATATGGGGATATGGATATATATATAGATGGGGATATGGTTATATTACATATATATATGGGGATATGGATATATTACATATATATATGGGGATATGGTTATATTACATATATATATGGGGATATGGATATATTACATATATATATGGGGATATGGTTATATTACATATATATATGGGGATATGGTTATATTACATATATATATGGGGATATGGATATATTACATATATATATGGGGATATGGTTATATTACATATATATATGGGGATATGGATATATTACATATATATATGGGGATATGGTTATATTACATATATATATGGGGATATGGTTATATTACATATATAGATGGGGATATGGTTATATTACATATATATATGGGGATATGGATATATTACATATATATAGATGGGGATATGGTTATATTACATATATATATGGGGATATGGATATATATATAGATGGGGATATGGTTATATTACATATATATATGGGGATATGGATATATTACATATATATATGGGGATATGGTTATATTACATATATATATGGGGATATGGTTATATTACATATATATATGGGGATATGGTTATATTACATATATATATATATGGGGATATGGATATATATATATATGGGGATATGGTTATATTACATATATATATGGGGATATGGTTATATTACATATATATATGGGGATATGGTTATATTACATATATATATGGGGATATGGTTATATTACATATATATATGGGGATATGGTTATATTACATATATATATGGGGATATGGTTATATTACATATATATATATGGGGATATGGTTATATTACATATATATGTGGGGATATGAATATATATTACATATATATATATATGGGGATATGGTTATATTACATATATATATGGGGATATGGTTATATTACATATATATATGGGGATATGGATATATTACATATATATATGGGGATATGGTTATATTACATATATATATGGGGATATGGTTATATTACATATATATATGGGGATATGGTTATATTACATATATATATGGGGATATGGTTATATTACATATATATATGGGGATATGGTTATATTACATATATATATATGGGGATATGGTTATATTACATATATATGTGGGGATATGAATATATATTACATATATATATATGGGGATATGGTTATATTACATATATATATGGGGATATGGTTATATTACATATATATATGGGGATATGGATATATTACATATATATATGGGGATATGGTTATATTACATATATATATGGGGATATGGATATATTACATATATATAGATGGGGATATGGTTATATTACATATATATATGGGGATATGGTTATATTACATATATATATATGGGGATATGGTTATATTACATATATATATGGGGATATGGATATATTACATATATATATGGGGATATGGTTATATTACATATATATATGGGGATATGGTTATATTACATATATATATGGGGATATGGATATATTACATATATATATGGGGATATGGATATATTACATATATATATGGGGATATGGATATATTACATATATATATGGGGATATGGTTATATTACATATATATATGGGGATATGGATATATTACATATATATATGGGGATATGGTTATATTACATATATATATGGGGATATGGTTATATTACATATATATATATGGGGATATTGTTATATTACATATATATGTGGGGATATGAATATATATTACATATATATATATGGGGATATGGTTATATTACATATATATATGGGGATATGGTTATATTACATATATATATGGGGATATGGATATATTACATATATATATGGGGATATGGTTATATTACATATATATATGGGGATATGGATATATTACATATATATATGGGGATATGGTTATATTACATATATATATGGGGATATGGTTATATTACATATATATATATGGGGATATGGTTATATTACATATATATGTGGGGATATGAATATATATTACATATATATATATGGGGATATGGTTATATTACATATATATATGGGGATATGGTTATATTACATATATATATGGGGATATGGATATATTACATATATATATGGGGATATGGTTATATTACATATATATATGGGGATATGGTTATATTACATATATATATGGGGATATGGTTATATTACATATATATATGGGGATATGGTTATATTACATATATATATGGGGATATGGTTATATTACATATATATATATGGGGATATGGTTATATTACATATATATGTGGGGATATGAATATATATTACATATATATATATGGGGATATGGTTATATTACATATATATATGGGGATATGGTTATATTACATATATATATGGGGATATGGATATATTACATATATATATGGGGATATGGTTATATTACATATATATATGGGGATATGGATATATTACATATATATAGATGGGGATATGGTTATATTACATATATATATGGGGATATGGTTATATTACATATATATATGGGGATATGGTTATATTACATATATATATGGGGATATGGTTATATTACATATATATATGGGGATATGGTTATATTACATATATATATGGGGATATGGTTATATTACATATATATATGGGGATATGGATATATTACATATATATATGGGGATATGGATATATTACATATATATATATGGGGATATGGATATATTACATATATATATGGGGATATGGTTATATTACATATATATATGGGGATATGGATATATTACATATATATATGGGGATATGGTTATATTACATATATATATGGGGATATGGTTATATTACATATATATATATGGGGATATGGTTATATTACATATATATGTGGGGATATGAATATATATTACATATATATATATGGGGATATGGTTATATTACATATATATATGGGGATATGGTTATATTACATATATATATGGGGATATGGTTATATTACATATATATATGGGGATATGGTTATATTACATATATGGGGATATGGATATATTACATATATATATGGGGATATGGATATATATTACATATATATATGGGGATATGGATATATTACATATATATATGGGGATATGGTTATATTACATATATATAGATGGGGATATGGATATATTATATATATATATATGGGGATATGGTTATATTACATATATATATATGGGGATATGGTTATATTACATATATAGATGGGGATATGGTTATATTACATATATATATATGGGGATATGGTTATATTACATATATATATGGGGATATGGTTATATTACATATATATATGGGGATATGGATATATTACATATATATATGGGGATATGGATATATTACATATATATATGGGGATATGGATATATTACATATATATATGGGGATATGGTTATATTACATATATATATGGGGATATGGTTATATTACATATATATATATGGGGATATGGATATATTACATATATATATGGGGATATGGATATATTATATATATATATATGGGGATATGGTTATATTACATATATATATATATGGGGATATGGATATATTACATATATATATGGGGATATGGTTATATTACATATATATAGATGGGGATATGGATATATTATATATATATATATATGGGGATATGGTTATATTACATATATATATATGGGGATATGGTTATATTACATATATAGATGGGGATATGGTTATATTACATATATATATGGGGATATGGTTATATTACATATATATATGGGGATATGGTTATATTACATATATATATGGGGATATGGTTATATTACATATATATATATGGGGATATGGATATATTACATATATATATGGGGATATGGTTATATTACATATATATATATGGGGATATGGTTATATTACATATATATATGGGGATATGGTTATATTACATATATATATGGGGATATGGATATATTACATATATATATGGGGATATGGATATATTACATATATATATATGGGGATATGGATATATTACATATATATATGGGGATATGGTTATATTACATATATATATGGGGATATGGATATATTACATATATATATGGGGATATGGATATATTACATATATATATGGGGATATGGATATATTACATATATATATGGGGATATGGATATATTACATATATATATGGGGATATGGATATATTACATATATATATGGGGATATGGATATATTACATATATATATGGGGATATGGATATATTACATATATATATGGGGATATGGATATATTACATATATATATGGGGATATGGATATATTACATATATATATGGGGATATGGTTATATTACATATATATATGGGGATATGGATATATTACATATATATATGGGGATATGGATATATTACATATATATATGGGGATATGGATATATTACATATATATATGGGGATATGGTTATATTACATATATATATGGGGATATGGTTATATTACATATATATATGGGGATATGGTTATATTACATATATATATGGGGATATGGATATATTACATATATATATGGGGATATGGATATATTACATATATATATGGGGATATGGATATATTACATATATATATGGGGATATGATTATATTACATATATATATGGGGATATGGTTATAGTACATATATATATGGGGATATGGTTATATTACATATATATATGGGGATATGGTTATATTACATATATATATGGGGATATGGTTATATTACATATATATATATGGGGATATGGTTATATTACATATATATATGGGGATATGGTTATATTACATATATATATGGGGATATGGTTATATTACATATATATATGGGGAAATGGTTATATTACATATATATATGGGGATATGGTTATATTACATATATATATATGGGGATATGGATATATATATATATATGGGGATATGGTTATATTACATATATATATGGGGATATGGTTATATTACATATATATATGGGGATATGGTTATATTACATATATATATGGGGATATGGTTATATTACATATATATATGGGGATATGGTTATATTACATATATATATGGGGATATGGTTATATTACATATATATATGGGGATATGGTTATATTACATATATATATGGGGATATGGTTATATTACATATATATATGGGGATATGGATATATTACATATATATAGATGGGGATATGGTTATATTACATATATATATGGGGATATGGTTATATTACATATATATATATATGGGGATATGGATATATTACATATATATATGGGGATATGGTTATATTACATATATATAGATGGGGATATGGTTATATTACATATATATATGGGGATATGGATATATATATAGATGGATAGATAGATGGATAAATGAATATATATATAGATGGATAGATAAATAGATGGGGATATGGTTATATTACATATATATAGATGGGGATATGGTTATATTACATATATATATGGGGATATGGTTATATTACATATATATATGGGGATATGGTTATATTACATATATATATGGGGATATGGATATATTACATATATATATGGGGATATGGTTATATTACATATATATATGGGGATATGGTTATATTACATATATATATGGGGATATGGATATATTACATATATATATGGGGATATGGTTATATTACATATATATATGGGGATATGGATATATTACATATATATATGGGGATATGGTTATATTACATATATATATGGGGATATGGTTATATTACATATATATATGGGGATATGGTTATATTACATATATATATGGGGATATGGATATATTACATATATATATGGGGATATGGTTATATTACATATATATATGGGGATATGGTTATATTACATATATATATGGGGATATGGATATATTACATATATATATGGGGATATGGTTATATTACATATATATATGGGGATATGGTTATATTACATATATATATGGGGATATGGTTATATTACATATATATATGGGGATATGGTTATATTACATATATATATGGGGATATGGATATATTACATATATATATGGGGATATGGTTATATTACATATATATATGGGGATATGGTTATATTACATATATATATGGGGATATGGTTATATTACATATATATATGGGGATATGGATATATTACATATATATATGGGGATATGGATATATTACATATATATAGATGGGGATATGGTTATATTACATATATATATGGGGATATGGATGTATATATATACACATCCACTGGGGAAAGTGTATTTCATAGTACAGATGTAGTGTTCATGTATGTGCCTTTAGTTGGTTCTATTTTAAATGTGTTTCATATCATGTCTTAACCCATATTTTGAAAGGTGCAACACATATCTCAGCCAACCGTTATCCGGGTTATGTCAGATGAGTTAGTATGTATAAAAGGTTTGTCTTGTAATTACATAAAGTTTCACTGCGGGTGAACAGGCAAAGCAAAAAGCGCAATATCCACCTCCCCAACAGGAAACTTCACATTGAGTGACGTGACTTTTCCGGGTTTCTTCAGTTTGTCATGACGTTTCAATCAATGAATATTAATTTGAGGCGTTTCTTTGACTATTTATGGGCAAATATGGGCGTGATATGAAGCCGCAAACGCTGCACCACATTTAGAGTTCATTGTGATTTATTAAGCAAAAACGGTGTAGGACGTGCGTGCGCACGGTTTGATAAATCCCAATATTTTTGTCCGTACGTACATCCTACATTTCGTCCGTACGCCACTTCTGACGCAAATCCTACGCAAAGTTTGATAAATGAGGCCCCAGATCCAAACAAAAGTTCCTCTGTCAACTCCCTAATCCACTGCAAGTCATTTACTGAGCACTGGGGCTCAGTAACCTAGTGAAAGTCCTTCCTGAGCAGAACCGTAGCTCCGAGCCAGCCAACCATGACGTCCAAGCTCTGATAATGGGCCTTTAATAAGAACTAAATTGGCCAGTGGATCGCTGTGGCCTGATCCCTGTGAGAATGACAGGTGGACTTTTCATGCAATTGATATGTGTCTTATGGGGGTGACAGCCATGTAGAGGGCTAATGGAGCCCTGAGTCTGGCAGCTGTTAAGAATGGTTCAGTGAACATACAATTATCACAGGCTACAGTTAGAATCAGTATGACACCATGGAGATAAACAAGGACTGTGAGAACAGAGGAATAGCAGAGCACTTTACATACATTAACCAGACACAGAGATATGAACACACTAACCAGACACAGCTATATGAACACACTAACCAGACGCAGAGATATGAACACACTAACCAGACACAGCTATATAAAACACACTAACCAGACACAGCTATATGAACACACTAACCAGACACAGCTATATGAAACACACTAACCAGACACAGCTATATGAACACACTAACCAGACACAGCTATATGAACACACTAACCAGACACAGCTATATAAACACACTAACCAGACACAGTTATATGAACACACTAACCAGACACAGTTATATGAACACACTAACCAGACACAGCTATATGAACACACTAACCAGATACAGATATATAAACACACTAACCAGACACAGTTATATGAACACACTAACCAGACACAGCTATATGAACACACTAACCAGACACAGCTATATGAACACACTAACCAGATACAGATATATAAACACACTAACCAGACACAGTTATATGAACACACTAACCAGACACAGTTATATGAACACACTGACCAGACACAGCTATATGAACACACTAACCAGACACAGCTATATGAACACACTAACCAGACACAGCTATATGAACACACTAACCAGACACAGCTATATGAACACACTAACCAGACACAGCTATATAAAACACACTAACCATACACAGCTATATGAACACACTAACCAGACACAGTTATATGAACACACTAACCAAACACAGCTATATGAAAACACTAACCAGACACAGCTATATGAATACACTAACCAGACACAGCTATATGAACACACTAACCAGACACAGCTATATAAAACACACTAACCAGACACAGTTATATGAACACACTAACCAGACACAGCTATATGAACACACTAACCAGACACAGCTATATGAACACACTAACCAGACACAGTTATATGAACACACTAACCAGACACAGCTATATGAACACACTAACCAGACACAGCTATATGAACACACTAACCAGACACAGCTATATGAACACACTAACCAGACACAGCTATATGAACACACTAACCAGACACAGTTATATGAACACACTAACCAGACACAGCTATATGAACACACTAACCAGACACAGCTATATGAACACACTAACCAGACACAGCTATATGAACACACTAACCAGACACAGCTATATGAACACACTAACCAGACACAGCTATATGAACACACTAACCAGACACAGCTATATGAACACACTAACCAGACACAGCTATACGAACACACTAACCAGACTATAAAAAACACTAACCAGACATATAAACTGTCTGTTTCAAATCATGAACGCTGATTGGCGGAGAGTCTAGTTGTTTGAGCGCATGTATGACTTCAGTGAACATTTACTGTCCAAACACTTATGTTCCACCGCTAAGCGACCTGTGGTGCCTAAGAGAGCACTTAGTGGTGAGGTGGTGAGGTCCAAACCATACGCCACATCCCCCTGTTGATACATCACTTAACTAGACTTGACCGTTTCATCACGTAAGTGACAAACGCACAAACATTTCCGACGCAGGACAACAACCACTGGACGTTCTCCCGAAACCATCGCCCCCACACAATGACCTTGTAATCCGGTGGCAGTGTTTACTGGCGGCATATGCGGTCACCGACCTTTGTCCGAACCCCACTCCTCCACCCCTCCACCCTCTCTAATACCATCTCCAGGACCCAGCCAAGCAGATCCGGCCCGAGGCTCCCGAGGCGAAAGCGCGGTGCAGCGTGGCCTCGATCCGACACAGAGTCTGCGTCTCCTCATCCCTCACCTCCAATTCATTATTACGTGATTAAAGGGTTGATTAGGAGAAGACCATTAGCAGCTGCCTGTCCTGTCACTAACCATTAGCTCTGACGGCTGCGTCCTCGTCATATTACCCATGGTGCCGTGCTCATCAGCGGCGGGGCTAATGATCGGGGAGTGCATTGTTTAGTGAATTGGATGCAGGGACGTATACTGGTCGAGAACTTCTCCGGTGTGTCTCTGGCCTGGGTCGAGAACTTCTCTGGTGTGTCTCTGGCATGGGTCGAGAGCTTCTCTGGTGTCTCTGGCCTGGGTCGAGAGCTTCTCTGGTGTCTCTGGCCTGGGTCGAGAGCTTCTCTGGTGTGTCTCTGGCCTGGGTCGAGAGCTCCTCTGGTGTCTCTGGCCTGGGTCGAGAGCTTCTCTGGTGTCTCTGGCCTGGGTCGAGAGCTTCTTGGGTGTGTTTAAGGTTAATCTCAGATTCAAACATGACTAGATGGATACAAAGACACCACATGTCTAGAAGGACACAAAGACACCACATGTCTAGAAGGACAAGAAGACACCATTCGACTAAAACGACCAGAGGACACTATGGGACTACATAGATATCATTTAACCCGACAAATATAGTTCTGTTCTGGATATGAAAGAGGGTGAGAGTAAAAGAAGAATATGAGAAAATGTCCATGAGAAGGCAGACTTGTGCGAGAGCAAAAGAGAGCGCAAAAGAGAGAGGAAGAGAGAAAGGGAGAGAGAGAGAATTCAAAACAGACAAGAGTGAGAGAATGTTTCTAATCACTTTGTTGTAAAGGCCTGTGGTGTGGATTTAATTTATTAGCTTCACCTCATTATTGGAAATGCTGGAGGATTTAAGGCAACCTGGTTATTGATATATAACAGTGCTGAGAGTGAATAAGAACAGAAGTAGCACATATTAAGATTCCCTTAATCAACTGCCACTGAAGTCAGTATCAGTCTACTGAAAACTAGCCAAGATTCGCTGCTTCGCTGCTGTCAAACGGATTACCCACGTAACACTTTGGCGGAGGGAATTGTGAGGACTAACTCCGTGACAACTCTCCGTTCTACACAAACATCACGGCTTGACAGATGGACAAAGACGACATGAACTTTATCCTAATAGTTTAGAGGCGCAGCGAGCAGGAAGCGCTCAGAAACATGATGGTGTCTGTAGCAGAGAGTCACTGAACGCGGGCATTCAATTAAATATAGAGAGAAAAGGACGTGCTAATATTCTGATCGGCCACCTGCTGTTTTAACACCAGACATGTTTGTCTCTAGTCGTCATGTTCTGAGCCAATAACCCGTCATGTTGACTGGCTAACTAGGATAATATCACAAATATAAGCCTTTGTTAACATGAGAATACAGAATTACTCAAAACACCACAACACACCACATGAAAATGAAAGACCTTGTAATTGTCCTGGAACAGTGTGAGTTGTCTACAAACAACTTACAGTGTAACATATGTTTATTAAACATCCAGCACTGAAACAATACAGGTATTTGACAAATAAAGCTTCAAATAAAAACAATGAATATGCAATAAAACAAATAGCTTGTTATTCGGGAATAGAGACAGCAGTCTTCACATCTATAACTTTGTACGCGATTGCCATTGTTTTTATCAATAAATTATATACAAATAACAACATACAGATAGCTGACTTATTCAAAATTGGCTTACGTTCAAAGTTTTGATCATTTAATTGGAATTCTATCATATTATCCCATGAATGTAATTACATTTTTCCACCTATTGGTGAACCCCCCCCCACAGGCACTTAAACATAACTATAATTACTGCATTTAAATGAGACAGTAGCTTTCTGTTTGATGAGCTTTTAAATGGGACAGCTTTGCTGTTTTGCCCTATACAGAGAGTCAAAATTGCAAAAACCCTGCGCTAAAGTGCTAAAACCTGTGCTAATGTACAAAACACAGTGATCAAATGCTAAACCCTGTGCTAATGTGCTAAACCCTGTTCTGTACAAGGCTATCTTATCTAGTGAGGTCATTTTGTGATGTTTCTCCTGTAGAGTAACAGATTTATACAATCCATTGTATAGAGGAATTGAGCTTGGGTTGTCACCAAACAGACAAAGATTGGTTTCCAATTCCTGATCGTCCCTTCAGACAAATCGAGCAAAGTGGCCAATTATTCCCTGTGCCAATTAACCTTCCCATCAACCCCCTCTGGGTTCCACTGTGATTTCACCGGCAAAATGTTTCATCCCATCACCTCTACTCAACCGATGAGCGCTCACAGGATGAGTCGGTTCTGGGAGAACTGATAGGTTCATGCAATATCAACCCAGAACTCATACAGTCAGGTGTCCACAAGCACTCAACAAACTTAAAGGTGGACCAAGTTTGGAAAAGACAGGATTTGTGGTTTTGAATTAAAACAAATAGGGTGATCGAATCTTCTTGTTTGAGAGGAAGAGGATTCTGTACGTTATCGTGTGGTTTTGTGTCACACCTCAGCTAAAAACACAGACACACATGCTCCATTTGTTCTACTTGGTTTGTGTTTTTCATTATGTGGGTTGGTTTTGTTTGTATCTTTAAAGTATCTGGTTGTGTTTTGTTTCATGTTTAGACCCTAAGACAAGTATCCAATATCTCCCCTGCAGCTAATTGGAATTCAAATACCAAATACCGACGCGGAACAGCGTATTAAGGGGAAGTGAAATGTCTTTACAGAAGCCTCTTCAGTCTATAAATACGCTGACATCTGCCAGCTTCAATCTCCAAATGAGAAGTTTAAGGTCCAGAGATGATAAGTGTTTTTAGATAAGACACACACGCGTGCAAGAGCAAAGATAGGACCGCACACGCAAAAAACACGCAAGCAGCACGCACGCACACACACACACACGCGCGCATGTGGCCGGCGTCAACGTGTCTGTGCTGAACATCCAACCGGAGCCCTGGATCATAGCAAGCTGTCACGCTTCTCCTGTTGAAACATGGACATCACCCACCCAAACGTCTCCAGGCCACGGCCGTCACTCTCACACCAGAGCCTGGTGGGAAGAGGAACGTCTGGAAAGGAGACATTCACTAGCCTTCTGGAATAATAGGATCTCCAAGGAATAGACCAGGGATCTCAAGCAGAGGAAGCACTTTGGGCTTATCTATGGATTTTATTATATGTGTCTAATGTAGCAGGCTATTAGCAGGCTGCTATTTCAGTCAGATTTTCAGTCAGTCTCAAATCAGTCGGGATGACCTGATGAAATGCCCATTTCGGGACTTCTAAATTCTTTGGCGAACTTTCATTATACAAAAGCTGTGCTATACAGTTTTCCTAATGCAGTGTGAACTGTGAACTGAAATATCCTGTTGTCAGTTCGCTGAAAACATATTTTGACGCGAGATTATTGCAGAAGAAAGATAAAAGTATGCAGATCTGTGACCATGTAAGGAACACAGGATGTTTTACATGTTCTTACCTATCATGACATATCCAGTCCAAATCATCACGATGTAGCTCTGTCCAAATCATCACGTTGTAGCTCTGTCCAAATCATCACAATGTAGCTCTGTCCAAATCATCACAATGTAGCTCTGAACTGTTGTAAACCCTCTGTCTGTATAAAAGCAGTGTTCAAACTACACCATCTTAAGCATTTTTCCGACCGTATTGTATTGCAGAAAGTCACATATTGCCCTGATAATGGCGAGACAATGGCAATTGACAAAAGAAGACAGACAGCCCATTACGTAAGTATAGGTTTTTCCTTCAGAGAAATTGCAAAGAATGTCAAGGTGTCAGTGAGTGCAGGTTCCCACAGCCCTCAGAGTCCACTTGGAGGAGACTCTGACAGGAATAGCAGACCTGTAGCCAAAACGAGATCAGATGACACGTTCCTGAGCGGCAACAGCTAGCCTAACAAGCAGCTCACAGGACAACCGATTCAAGCACAGCTTAACACCGGCCAAAGTATGCAAGTCTCAGTTTGATCTGTGAAGAGAAGATTCATAGCTGCAGGTTTGACAGGTTGAGTGACAGTATGAAAGCCATTGTGAAGATGGCAAAATAAGATCAAGAGGCGTGTCTGGGTCATGAGGAACCGCCAATGGACTACGGAAGACTGGAAGACTGGTCTTATGGGGTTTCTTAACATCTTAAAAAAATGTATATCTTTATATTTTAGTTCATCAGATAGGGTTTCGTTCATCGTTGAGTAGGCGAAGGAATGGTTTCTCAATCTGTGACACCGACTGTCAGATTTGGACGTGGAGGAGCGATGATGTTCTGGGGATATTCTGCTGGATCCAGAGTCTGCCATTTGTTAAGTGTGGCACCCTGAACCTGCAATCCCATCTGGTGTTCACCTGAGAAGAGGATGTGTCTTGTACGAAAAGAACGAGACAACAGGCTTAAGGAAAAAAATACTCCTATTGCTGTGAAATCAAAGAATTAAAAAGGAAAAAAAAGAAATAATTACAAAAGGAAAAGAGAATCATTTGACACTGGAATTGATCAACGTTAAAACAGTGGTCAAATGAGAATCTACCCCCAAAACAGAATGGGTTCGATGGCAGATTCTCGGTCACCCTCGGTTTCTCCATCTCGCCCTGGTCACAGGAGCCGCTAAATGTTTACTGAGCGACACTGGTATAGTCTCACTTGTCTGTTTCGTCAGTGTGCCAGGATGAAAGTGAAGATGGATTGAGAGGAGAGTAGAGGACAGATGGTTCGTACAGGACTAATCCCATCAGTGCCTGTTCCCTCCTCACCCCCTCCTCACCCCTCCTCACCCCCTCCTCACCCCTCCTCACCCCCTCCTCGCCCCTCCTCACCCCCTCCTCACCCTCCACACCCCTCCTCACCCCCTCCTCACCCCTCCTCACCCTCCACACCCCTCCTCACCCCTCCTCACCCCTCCCTCACCCCCTCCTCCCCCTCCACACCCCTCCTCACCCCCTCCTCACCCCTCCTCACCCTCCACACCCCTCCTCACGCCCTCCTCACCCCCTCCTCACCCTCCACACCCCTCCTGCCCACTGTGACTGTGTTAAGTCCAGATCTGTAGACGAGCCCCAGCAGCTGCTGTCTTTAACCAATTTCATCGGATGAAACAAAAACATAACAACCGAGAAATTAAAGGAGAGCCAGCGACAAAGTACTGCTTGGTAATTTCTCATCCAATAGAACAATGAACGATTTGTAATTAACCACATGCAATTAACTTCATAAGAGTGACTAAGCATGCTGATTTATTTTCTTGTTTATTACAGACAGATTGGATAAGGTAAGTGACAGCTACACCTCCTGGATGTCAATCAAACCCCCCTGGTAAACCTGTCTCATTCTCAAATTACATGAATAGATCATGTATTAAACACCAAACATCAGTAGATCTATAATCCCAACCTTATAAATAGATTATTAAACACCAACTATCAGTAGATCTATAATCCCAACCTTATAAATAGATTATTAAACACCAAACATCAGTAGATCTATAATCCCAACCTTATAAATAGATTATTAAACACCAAACATCAGTAGATCTATAATCCCAACCTTATAAATAGATTATTAAACACCAAACATCAGTAGATCTATAATCCCAACCTTATAAATAGATCATGAGACCCATTCTCATATGTCGAACATTTACAAAATGTTCACCCAAACGAAATGTTTCACGCACAACCGATATTTTGTTTTCCAACTAAACACAGAGCCGTTTCAAAGCGTCATCATCTCATCTCCAAGGCCTGCTGCCACGCCCACCCTGACGTTGTTAAGGAAGTAGATGAGAAAGAGAAAACCCAGGCGAAGGTAAGATGGCCCGGCAGTGCACTGAGGCGTTCCCAGAAATAGAACAGGCCAGTCTTCTCCCTGCGCGGGTCGTCAGTAGGAGAGTGACCACAGCAGAGCTGTCTCTGACACAAACTGAAATATTATCTCCGACCTGGGTTGCAGAATCTCCGCTCTGGGAGACACACTGCTTCCCCGGCCCTCAGAGTCCATCAATATTGATTGTGCGTTTGCACAGGAGTGTGTGTCTTCTCAAGTGGAACCAAACATCACTGGGTTTCACCGGGAGGGTTACCGACCCCCCTTCCCCCTACACACACACACACACACACACACACACACACACACGCTCTCACACACGCACTCACACACGCACTCACACACACACACTCCCACACACACACACTTACAAAAACTAGGGATAAGCAGCAAGGGAAAAAAGCAAGCCCAGTGCTCCCTGGGAAATCGAACAGAATTCGGGTAAATAAACAGTAAGGGAAACGGTATAACCGTTGCCAGGCAATAGTCTGCAGGGCAGCGTGGAGGTGGAGGGAGTCCCAAACTGATCCCTATTTCCTTCTCATTGCACTTCCTTGTATGAACGAGTACTTAGGAAACAGAGTCCCAGTCTGAAATGTCTGGGCCAGTTATTATTCTATAAGGAACTGGAGTCAGCGTATTGAAGGCAGAGCTCACAGGTGAACGTGACATTCTGTCATGTGTCAAATACACTTTCATTTGAAAGGATCTTTTTTTCCTGTTTTACTGCCCTGCTATTGACCGACACACATTAGGTCCACAGTCTGACCCACCACATGTTCCCAACATGACCTCTGACCCACCACATGTTCCCAACATGACCTCTGACCCACCACATGTTCCCAACATGACCTCTGACCCACCACATGTTCCCAACATGACCTCTGACATGTTTCCTCAAAAGTCATGTTTTATTTGCACTAGTTTTTTTTTACAAATTCTTAATAAAAAAAATTCCCTCTTCAAGGTACCCTGGAATTAATTCATGGATACATTTGTCTCTAAACTATTAGAGACATAAAATAATATGCAAATGCATATTTGTAACAAAAATTCATAAATGCTGTGCTTTTATCCATAGCGCTTTACAGATCCTGCGATACATTCACCCTCTCATTCATACACTGACGACCGCGGCTGGGGTTAGGTGACACCAGGAGGAACCGGGGATCGAACCACCAACCTTCCGATTGATAGAAAACCAACTCAACCCACTGAACCACTTCATGTCTTACGCTCTCGTAGAATTACGTCTACAACGGAAATTGAATATTGTTTGAAAGTTCCAGAGATTGCAGCAGATGTTCCCACAAATGTGTTTCTTCATCTTCACCCTTCCGCACAACCCCTTCCAAACCAGCTCAATGGGGGGTAATAAGTCTTGAGACCATGTTGGCCATTCTATGATTTTAACTGTCCCAATATTTGTGTCTCAAATCAAATTATTATTTTAACCCAAATCAAACATTCAAAATCAGGTATCTGTTTTTAGCTATTTGTGTTTAATTTATTCTGTAAGATGATATATTTCGGTCAAACTTTTTTCATTTTCACTTTTACACTGTATATAACTGTTTGAGATATAATGCCACTTTGCATCGAAAATGAATCGAGAAAGAGAGACAGTGCGAGATGTGGAGATAGAGAGAAAGAGAGAAAAGGAAGAAGTAGATATAGAGTGAAAGAGAATTGAGAGAGAGGTATGATTAATGAAGTAGTCTCCATGGAATGAAGCAATTTAGCACAGACATAAACACACAACAACAACACACACACATACACACAACAACACACACATCAACAAACACATCCACACAACAACACACACATCCACACAACAACACACACACATCCACACAACAACACACACACATCCACACAGCAACACACACACACACACATCAACACAACAACACACACACATCCACACAACCACACACACATCCACACAACCACACACACATCCACACAACCACACACACATCCATACCACAACAGATGTGTGTGTGATTTCTTGCATGGGTTTTCATATAATATTCATAATGTTCGGGAGAGAGGGTGAAGAATGTATAGAGTGAGAGAAAGTGAGCGAGAGAGAGAAAGAGAGATAGAGAGCGAGAGAGGGTGAATGGTGGATAGATAGAGAGATAGTGAGAGATGAGTACAGACAAAAAAGACAACAAGGTTCGTTGATGAAACAGTTCCGTTTGGCCTTAAGGCAACAACATGATGTTTTTATTGTATTATTGAGCTTACTTATCTCCCGCCCTCTATCTATTTCTCTCACTCTTTCGGATGCTCTCTCTCTCTCTCTCTCTGTCTCTCTGTCTCTCTCTCTCTCTCTCTCTGTCTCTCTCTCTCTCTCTCTGTCTCTCTCTCTCTCTCTCTCTGTCTCTCTCTCTCTCTCTGTCTCTCTCTCTCTGTCTCTCTCTCTCTGTCTCTCTCTCTGTGTCTCTCTCTCTCTCTCTCTCTCTGTCTCTCTCTCTCTCTCTCTCTCTCTCTCTCTCTCTCTCTCTCTCTCTCTCTCTCTCTCTCTCTCTCTCTCTCTCTCTCTCTCTCTCTCTCTGTGTCTCTCTCTCTCTCTCTCTCTCTCTCTCTGTCTCTCTCTCTCTCTCTCTCTCTCTCTCTCTCTCTTGTCTTCTGATGAGTCAGCAGCTAGCAGATTGTGGTCCTATTTTCTGGGAGTTTTCATTTCCCCCTGAGCAGCCTTTTAAAGATACATTCCTGAGTTTGTGTTTTAGCCTCGGGACCACCTAGATTGGTGTTTGTCTCTGGGATGGAATAAAACATGGAGAACCCATTAAATCTGTACAGATTGATCATGGCTTGACCAAGCCATTGGACCTGCCATTGGACCTGCTTTTGGACTGTTCGTATAATTACACGGTACCTTGATAAACAAGGTGTGAATATTATATCATTTGTTTTTCCCCAGATCTCATATGCATGACTGATTATGGGATGGTGTTATTTTTAAATCAGACTATGGATAGTGTTTCAGAGCACCAGCTTAACCTTGTTCTTTATAGAAATGTAGGTTTCTAGATCCTGTTTCTTTAAATAACTGTCTAAACAGATTGTTGATACTGCCAGGTAAGATGTTAGGTTATGTTTCAAAGCCAAAAACCCTTCTCTGGTGCTATTTACATATTTTTGGATGTTTTTGTATTCTAGAGTTCATCCTTAGTATATCAGAGAGTTATCAACGAGTGGGCAAAAGTTCTAACCAGTCCAAGACTGAACTCACCGGCTTCTCTTAAGTATAAATACTGTAAGGACAGGGAAACAGACTGTGTATGACATTTCATGTATAGCACCTTGTTATGGATTCAAATATTTGCATAATTCTGAGGTCCTGCTGGTAATTCATAGTGACTGTCTGGTCCACGCCGTAACTTGGAACAAAACAAAAGCCAGAGCTAGATGATTACGAGATAAAAATATGCCCGAACCTGTTGACCATGTGAAAACATGCAGTGATCAATGGCCTGTAGTCTCTGCCCTGTAGTCACTGGCATGTAGTCTCTGCCTTGTAGTCTCTGTCCTGTAGTCTCTGTCCTGTAGTCTCTGTCCTGTAATCTCTGTCCTGTAGTCACTGTCCTGTAGTCACTGGCATGTAGTCTCTGCCTTGTAGTCACTGGCCTGTAGTCACTGCCCTGTAGTCTCTGTCCTGTAGTCTCTGTCCTGTAGTCTCTGTCCTGTAGTCACTGGCCTGTAGACTCTGTCATGTAGTCTCTGTTCTGTAGTCTCTGTCCTGTAGTCTCTGTTTGTAGTCTCTGTCCTGTAGTCTCTGCCTTGTAGTCTCTGCCCTGTAGTCACTGGCCTGTAGACTCTGTCATGTAGTCTCTGTTCTGTAGTCTCTGTCCTGTAGTCTCTGTCCTGTAATCTCTGTCCTGTAGTCTCTGTCCTGTAGTCTCTGTCCTGTAGTCACTGGCCTGTAGTCTCTGTCCTGTAGTCTCTGTCCTGTAGTCTCTGTCCTGTATTCTCTGTCCTGTATTCTCTGTCCTGTAGTCTCTGTCCTGTAGTCTCTGCCCTGTAATCTCTGGCCTGATACTACATGTTTCAGCAGAACTCAGCGTTGTGTGATGTCATCACTTTAATGCACCTGACTCAGAGAGAGGATCAGGTCTCAATACACAGCACATGTATTTTTGATGACATGCACACCACAACTCAGCACAAGCCCTGAGCTATTGGTGCCGACCTCTGACCTCTCACGGAGCCTTGTAAGGCTTTGAAATGAGCAGACACGCCAAGAGAAGGAACGTTGGTCTGTGCTTTCTAAGTCATGTAGCTAGTACTGTAGTTATTCATGTAACGAGTATTGCAGTTATTACGTAGTTAATATGTAGTATAATTGTGTAACCCTCCATTAGTCTCTAGATGAGCTTAAATGTAACAAAACATTCCTTTATATAATAACTTTACAATCAGAATACTACAGTAACATATATAGGTATGTAGTTACTTATGAAGTTAGTACTTGTATTTGTAATGATGTTTCTACTGTCTTTTGTAATGTGGCTAGTACCGTAGGTAATGAAGTAGCTAGTACCGTACTTTAGTTTACCGTACTGTCTAGTTATTAAGGTAGGTAGTTGTGTAGTTAATACTATTGTTAGTGTACGCTAAACAAGGGATATATCATATTGAGAATAGGTTTTGAACACTTCTATTTTATCCTGTCCCCTGACAAACATTTGCCGTTGGTTAACCCATGTTCTGTTTAGCCCAGCAACAGAGTTGTATTTCAGTCACCAGGGTTTAGCCAAAACCGTTCAATTGAATAGCTGCCACACGTTTGTCCTCCAACGACGCAGCTAAGGCTCTCATCGCGGCGTCCGCCAAGCTATTATCGCAGCGACGTCATTTAAATTCCCTCTCATAATTATTTTCAAGTTGACTGTCCAGTTAGGTGATTAAGCAACAGACCAAGTCCCTGTCGTGTGCCGTTAGCTTGTTGGTTTGCCCGGACTGTCTCCTGTCTAAAAGCCTTCCGGTGAGCCAGAACACCACAGCTTAAATTCGTATATACCCCACAGGGGCCCTATTGGAGTCCCTGTCACAGAGCTCCACTCTCCTCTCACAGTCGTACCACAGTGTCGCCCCGGCTCCTGCTTGGTCTCTCAAAAAAAGAAATCCCTTCACATTTGATTTAGTATTTATGAGCGTACGTTTTATTTATTTATTTTTTCTCATTGCGGGTGTTTCTTTTTTCCCGCTCCTTTCTTTCCCCGACGATGGGAAACTGCGATATGTGTCGTATCTCTGTGCAGTTCAAATTGATTCTGCAGCACCGAGCAGAGGAGCATTTTGTGTGCTGGGCCATCCCTGCTTTCAGCTGCCACTCCTGAAGGGGAATAATTCTAGCGGGGCGAATGAGAAACGCCGTTATAATTTATCACAACGTGCTGTTGTCTCGCTCTCGCCATGTATACCCCGTCTTCAGGCACAAAGAGGAATTATCACAGTGTGTCTAAACAAAGTTAAGGAGAAACACATTTCTTAAAGCCGCACGTCATTCCCAGAATCATTCCAAGGACAGAGGCCAACATTCCCATGAGACTGTAGATGGGGACTGGATCTTGCATTGGGATCATTACATGCTCAAAGCATTTCTACAATTACAGTATTATATTGTTATTAGCTTCCTTTAGCTGGCTTCGGTTGGTTATTAGCTGTTGTCAGTTAGCTGTTAGCTTCCTTTTGCTGGCTTCAGTTGGTTGTTAGCTGTTGTCAGTTAGCTGTTAGCTTCCTTTTGCTGGCTTCAGTTGGTTATTAGCTGTTGCCAGTTAGCTGTTAGCTTCCTTTTGCTGGCTTCAGTTGGTTGTTAGCTGTTGCCAGTAAGCTGTTAGCTTCCTTTTGCTGGCTTCAGTTGGTTGTTAGCTGTTGCCAGTTAGCTGTTAGCTTCCTTTTGCTGGCTTCAGTTGGTTATTAGCTGTTGCCAGTTAGCTGTTAGCTTCCTTTTGCTGGCTTCAGTTGGTTATTAGCTGTTGCCAGTTAGCTGTTAGCTTCCTTTAGCTGGCATGTAAAAGACATCAGCGATGTCTGTGACATTTAAAAAAATATATTTATAAAATATATATATTGTAATGCAATGAAAATGAAAAGGGAAAATGTGTACTGGGATGGAATAATGATAATATTGACAATAATTGAAGGAAACGTTGTAGTCTCATTAGTTATCCTGTTTTCCGATTCCAAAACCAGACCCTCAACTGAGGACAGACCAAATTTGATTTATAGATGTGACGGTTTATTTCTTGCGTGTTTCTTGTATTCGCTTTGTGGGTCATAGTGTGTACCCTCATGGCAAGAAAACAAATAGTTTCTATAATGTCTATAAAACAACAAATGCAGAGAATATGATGGGGTCTGAATACCTAACACTGTATCAGTATACACACACACGTTCTCAAGATCAACAACTCTCTGTGTGCATTTAAAACCCGTTCAGGTGTGTTCACTGAGACGGGTAATTCGGCCCACCTGTACTTCTTGAGTGCGTGTTTTCTTTGAAACAGGGTCTGTTTGAATAAACATGAAACACTTTGCTTGCTTTACTTTTGTGGCACAGTGGACTAATTACATGGATTGAAAAGAGAACATCATACGTTTGAAATTCACTAGTGCCGCGTTACAAGAAAGGTTTGCACGATTAATGTCTGAGAAAATGGGAACCAAAAAACGGATAAAAGTTTTAAAGTAAATAGATATGGAATAATTTATTCCATATAAAAAAAAGTTTTTAAATCTCTAAGCAGACCTTTAGAGAAGAATGATCTCGACATACTCAAACTGCTGATGTTACTGCCCTGGTGAACAAACTGGGCAATTGAAATTGGGCTTTGTCCTTAAACTCAATTCCTCCGGGGTCAAGGGTCGAGGGCTGCGATGTGGGTGCCTGGTGAGCAATTCTGTCTAATGGTCGTTATCACGGACAGCATTTCTGTTTCTGGATCCCTGTGTTCAGTGTGGCAGCCTTCAAGACATCGGTCTGATGCTCAACTGGAACAACACGCCTCCCAAAAGGAAATAGAGACAGAGGGACAGGGAGGGGGCTGGAGAGAGACAATATGTATATACACAGTGGCTAGAGGAAGAGAGACAGAAACAGAGGGACAGGGAGAGGGCTGGAGGCAGAGAGAGTAGAGGCAGAGAGTAGAGGGGGTAGAAAAATAGAGAGTAGAGGCAGTGAGGGTAGAGGCAGACAGATGAATATTACTATACTATATACTCCATGTATAATTATTCCTGTAGAGGCAGAGAGTAGAGGCAGTGAGGGTAGAGGCAGACAGATGAATATTACTATACTATATACTCCATGTATAATTATTCCTGTAGAGGCAGAGAGTAGAGGCAGTGAGGGTAGAGGCAGACAGATGAATATTACTACACTATATACTCCATGTATAATTATTCCTGTAGAGGCAGAGAGTAGAGGCTGTGAGGGTAGAGGCAGACAGATGAATATTAAACCATTGCTAGTTAAATGTGTCCGTGTTATTGTGAATACTCCAATTATAATTATTCCTACTCCTAATGAGAGCGAATATTCCTAATGTTCTAATCTTTATTTCCAAATAAGGGTTGACAGATGCCTGTGATGGACAAGCCAAGAAGAGAGACCAGGAGAGGGGAGATACAAGAAGAGAGAGCGGGAGAGGGGAGATACAAGAAGAGAGACCAGGAGAGGGGAGATACAAGAAGAGAGACCAGGAGAGGGGAGATACAAGAAGAGAGACCAGGAGAGGGGAGATACAAGAAGAGAGACCAGGAGAGGGGAGATACAAGAAGAGAGAGTGGGAGAGGGGAGATACAAGAAGAGAGAGTGGGAGAGGGGAGATACAAGAAGAGAGACCAGGAGAGGGGAGATACAAGAAGAGAGAGTGCGAGAGGGGAGATACAAGAAGAGAGAGCAGGAGAGGGGAGATACAAGGAGAGAGCGGGAGAGGGGAGATACAAGAAGAGAGACCAGGAGAGGGGAGATACAAGAAGAGAGAGCAGGAGAGGGGAGATACAAGAAGAGAGACCAGGAGAGGGGAGATACAAGAAGAGAGAGAGCGGGAGAGGGGAGATACAAGAAGAGAGAGCGGGAGAGGGGAGATACATGAAGAGAGACCAGGAGAGGGGAGATACAAGAAGAGAGAGCGGGAGAGGGGAGATACAAGAAGAGAGACCAGGAGAGGGGAGATACAAGAAGAGAGTGAAGACCTTCAGGGAAGACGAAGAGGCTTCATTCCCAAGGATTACTGTATATGTCTCTACACTCTTTTTCTTAGTAGCTGTTCTTGTTTATATTCCTTTGCTCTCTCTGTCTTGATTTTCCTCTCATGCTTTCTATTAATCTTTTTCTTCCCTTTACCTTGCCACTCGTTCCTCCATTTTTTTTCTTCTTCTACTTCTCTGTCTGTGTGTCTGTGTTTCCTCATCTGTGAGTCTGCCTTTAGGGACCTGGACAAGTCAACCAGAACACAAAACCATAAAGCCTCCAGCTCTCACTGCTGTTGATCCATCTGCACATAAAGACAGACACACACGAGACACAGAGACAGACCAACAGACACAGACACACAAAGACACACAGACACATAGGGGCACAGACACAGACACACACAGACACACACAGACACAGACGGACACAGACACAGAGGGACACATGCACACTGTGATGAAGCAGGGATAATCCCATCAAAAGCAATTTGAAGGCAACTCGGGTGCTTCTACGATCTGAGTCTCAGGGAGCCATGCTTAGTCCAATGCAATCTCTAGAAACGTTGCTCTATGTTAGCAGCTTTTTTGGACATCTGAGGGAACTTTGATTCAGGTTACAGCAGGGTTTCGACCAAACACAACAGGAACATTTAATAGGAATATTTCAATCACTTTAATCTCTGTCTTCCCTTCTGTTTCTGATTAGAAATCCTGGCCTCATAGATATCTTCCTGTTTCGTCTAGTGTCTCTTTGACTCAATTTTTCCCTGTCTTTCTGTGCTTTTCTTTAACGCTCGCTCTATCACTCTCTTTCTATCTATCTCCCAGTCACTCTCAATTTCTTTTTCTTTCGCTCTGTAACCACTCCATTCCTACTTTATTATCTTGTCTGCAGGCAGGCGAGGTAGAAACTGTAACCGCCATGTTGCTGCATTTCTCTATCCAGTGTCTATTAGTTGTGTTTCTACGTTAGTTTCACCTGTGTCTGGTTTAGTCTTCACCTTTAACTCATTTCATCCTTCAGTCTCTCCCGATGTCAGCTCCTTTTGTCCTACAGTTGCTTGCCAGTTGCTGTTGATGTCATTGTTGGATGTTTCTGTGTGGTTTTAGGTTCGTTGTAGCAAAGCACCGTCATCAAGTTAGCCTTTGATTTTAAGAACCTTTCAATTTAAGGCCACATCAGCTTCTAGGTCCTGCCCTAATATCCACAACCGTGACAGAAACAAATCTGACATCGTCCACATTAACCTTGTTAGCAAAGCACTTAACCCCGTTTTCTCCTGTAAATCCCTCTGAATTAAAGTGACCTAATGAAGAAAGTGGAATGGGACTCTATTCACTGGAGGGCCACAATGAGAAAGTGGAACGTGGAACGCAAAGGGCAGAAAATAACTGTTTCACAATATCTCCACTGTGTACAATTATGAAGCAATCAAAGAACCATTATGAACACTAAACCTTCATTAAGCTGTGCTGTGTTCTACTCCACCCTTCAACCTATGGGATTTGAAATGCCTACAGGTTGGCTTTGACTTGCTAGTCTTCAATCGTTGTTGATGGTTTTTCACACGACTTCCCACTGATGTTACGAGGTTCGGTCGCAACGCAGTTTCATTTCCACTGTTCATTATTTGACTTCTACAGATTTGAAGAGAAATACTCCTGAGATGGTGATAAAATTGTGGGCTGACTTCAATGCCATGTAAATTGGTCACATGGGCACGCTACTACATATCGTTGAAATTGCAAACATTTAAATCTTGTGAACTGTACCATTTTGTTTAACGGCTGTGTGCAGTTGTCTAATGATGTCACTGTGTTAACAGTTATCTGATGATGTCACTGTGTTAACAGTTATCTGATGATGTCACTGTGTTAACAGTTATCTGATGATGTCACTGTGTTAACAGTTATCTGATGATGTCACTGTGTTAACAGTTATCTGATGATGTCACTGTGTTAACAGTTGTCTGATGATGTCACTGTGTTAACAGTTATCTGATGATGTCACTGTGTTAACAGTTATCTGATGATGTCACTGTGTTAACAGTTATCTGATGATGTCACTGTGTTAACAGTTATCTGATGATGTCACTGTGTTAACAGTTATCTGATGATGTCACTGTGTTAACAGTTATCTGATGATGTCACTGTGTTAACAGTTATCTGATGATGTCACTGTGTTAACAGTTATCTGATGATGTCACTGTGTTAACAGTTATCTGATGATGTCACTGTGTTAACAGTTATCTGATGATGTCACTGTGTTAACAGTTGTCTGATGATGTCACTGTGTTAACAGTTATCTGATGATGTCACTGTGTTAACAGTTGTCTGATGATGTCACTGTGTTAACAGTTATCTGATGATGTCACTGTGTTAACAGTTATCTGATGATGTCACTGTGTTAACAGTTATCTGATGATGTCACTGTGTTAACAGTTATCTGATGATGTCACTGTGTTAACAGTTGTCTGATGATGTCACTGTGTTAACAGTTATCTGATGATGTCACTGTGTTAACAGTTATCTGATGATGTCACTGTGTTAACAGTTATCTGATGATGTCACTGTGTTAACAGTTGTCTGATGATGTCACTGTGTTAACAGTTATCTGATGATGTCACTGTGTTAACAGTTATCTGATGATGTCACTGTGTTAACAGTTATCTGATGATGTCACTGTGTTAACAGTTATCTGATGATGTCACTGTGTTAACAGTTATCTGATGATGTCACTGTGTTAACAGTTATCTGATGATGTCACTGTGTTAACAGTTATCTGATGATGTCACTGTGTTAACAGTTGTCTGATGATGTCACTGTGTTAACAGTTATCTGATGATGTCACTGTGTTAACAGTTATCTGATGATGTCACTGTGTTAACAGTTATCTGATGATGTCACTGTGTTAACAGTTATCTGATGATGTCACTGTGTTAACAGTTGTCTGATGATGTCACTGTGTTAACAGTTATCTGATGATGTCACTGTGTTAACAGTTATCTGATGATGTCACTGTGTTAACAGTTATCTGATGATGTCACTGTGTTAACAGTTGTCTGATGATGTCACTGTGTTAACAGTTATCTGATGATGTCACTGTGTTAACAGTTATCTGATGATGTCACTGTGTTAACAGTTATCTGATGATGTCACTGTGTTAACAGTTATCTGATGATGTCACTGTGTTAACAGTTGTCTGATGATGTCACTGTGTTAACAGTTATCTGATGATGTCACTGTGTTAACAGTTATCTGATGATGTCACTGTGTTAACAGTTGTCTGATGATGTCACTGTGTTAACAGTTATCTGATGATGTCACTGTGTTAACAGTTGTCTGATGATGTCACTGTGTTAACAGTTGTCTGATGATGTCACTGTGTTAACAGTTGTCTGATGATGTCACTGTGTTAACAGTTATCTGATGATGTCACTGTGTTAACAGTTGTGTGTAGCTGTTGCTGTTGGCGGCGGTAATGTGTTGTGTGCAGGTGTCTGCGTTTTGGACTGTGTTCAAATATTCCTAAGCTTCTTTTTCTTCTCAATTCCTTCTTGGCAAGAACACGCTAGATCTCATGCCATTGAGGCAAAGCCTGTTTCACAGACCAACACACACACACACGCACACAGACTGGTGCACACACACACAGACTGGGGCACACACACACACATCCAGGAGCACACAAACACACACAGACTGGAGCACACACACACACACACACACACACTCACATACTGGAGTAAATGTAAGCATTTTACTGGGAGCATCAGTCTCACATATTCACATTGCGATTCAGTCATGTGTGATACATCGGCAAAACACATTCTCTGTTCCCATTGTTCTAAAACTGATTCAGCCACAACCATGTTACAGTTGCATGCTTACTGTAAGTTAGTGGATAACAGCCGTAACTTTTAGCAATTTGACACGGCATTAGGTTTTTTAGGGTACCTGATTAGCTCTCAGCCCGCGTGGTCAAGCAACGCAGAAGCATTTCAGTTCATAGCATACTACAAAGATAGCATGTTTAAGGAAATTTTGATTTCGTTCACAGTTACATCACATATATATATCATTCAATCGAACTCAAGTAGTTGTCAACACCACAGTCCTGAATCAAGTAAACGTTCGGATGTCTCCACGTGTAAACAGGATTATTAGTAGAAGCATTCTGCTGGTAAAGCCTGAAAACCTTTTAATTGAGCCATTACATGAATCTGATAATGCAGAATAATCCCATTACTGTGTGATGGACGGTGTGAGCTGCTGTCTGAGTAGAACTATGGCTATTAGACGACACTCCCAAGGTCGCTGTTTCGGGAAACACATTCATCATTAGAAACGGCAAACCAAGGAACGATAACAGTTATGCAGTTTATTATAAAGCGGGATGTCAAATGTATATCAACATCCATATGTTTAGACCAGAAAAAACATCTTTCCCAAGGTGTATTTTACGCTATCGTTTCAATCATTTACGCTCGACCTTGAAAGAGGACGACAGATAACAAAATAGCATTTCCAAACCAACATAGGAGTTGAGTAAAATGGTTCAACCCGTTACATCTTTTTTTCCAAGCGCGTGTACAGGAGAAAATGAAATATCCGATGAAAGAAAAGGCACACATGTGACAGATGCCCGATGATAAACACACAGCTGTCACGAGGCGTCGTTTTCAGTAGTCCTCATTTTCATTTCTTTCGTCTCATTTTGCACAACGCACTTTGACCCTAGACTCCCATGGTGCAGTCCAAGCCGATCTCTACAGATTCCACTCGAGGTTCGGCGTTTTCCTCCTCTACTCCTGACCAAGGCCCCGAAGGCGCCAAATGAAGAAATAATAAGTCTTTGCTAATTCCCTCCCACGTCTTTGTGGGCAGTTAAGTATCCAGAGTTTTATCCATCTGCTCTCTGAGGTATCCGGATGCATCGTGTATGTTTAGTGCTGTGGAGCGAGTCACCACACATAGTGTAGCCGGATATATTTAATAGGGACATTACTGTCCTCACGCCTGCTGTTAGCGAGATGGCTGTGGTTAGTGGGGTTTATTTGTTTGTGTGTATCTCCATTAGCTGACGTCATGGCAACTGCTGTTTTTCCTGGGTTAGGGGCAAACGCATTACTGGCAAAGACATTACAAGAAAACAAACAAACAAACCTTTACGATGTGCAAACGCCACATTATCTTAACTCTAAGAGTCCAAACAGAGGAAACAAATAAAGTAGGCTGTTAGCCAGATGACTGCTGTTAGCCTTGTTGGTTGCTGTTAGCCAGATGACTGCTGTTAGCTAGATGACTGCTGTTAGCCAGATGACTGCTGTTAGCCTAATTGGCTGCTGTTAGCCAGATGACTGCTGTTAGCCAGATGACTGCTGTTAGCCTAATTGGCTGCTGTTAGCCAGATGACTGCTGTTAGCCAGATGACTGCTGTTAGCCTAATTGGCTGCTGTTAGCCTTGTTGGTTGCTGTTAGCCAGATGACTGATGTTAGCCTTATTGGCTGCTGTTAGCCAGATGACTGCTGTTAGCCTTGTTGGCTGCTGTTAGCCTTGTTGGTTGCTGTTAGCCTTGTTGGCTGCTGTTAGCCAGATGACTGCTGTTAGCCTTATTGGCTGCTGTTAGCCTTGTTGGTTGCTGTTAGCCAGATGACTGATGTTAGCCTTATTGGCTGCTGTTAGCCTTGTTGGCTGCTGTTAGCCTTGTTGGTTGCTGTTAGCCTTGTTGGCTGCTGTTAGCCAGATGACTGCTGTTAGCCTTATTGGCTGCTGTTAGCCTTGTTGGTTGCTGTTAGCCAGATGACTGATGTTGTTGATTTAAATCTTAATTTTATGCTACCAGAAAACACATGTTTTGTACAAATATTGTTTGATTCTTAAAAAGGAAGTACAATCACGTTTCTGACAATAGGTGAAGTCTCCTTGCGACTTGGCAACTTCAACTCCTTGGCAACTTCAATGAAGTGCGAGTAGCGTGTTTTGTAACTCTGGAAATCCCTGCCAAACACCAGGGTTCAGAGGTCAGGAGGACTAACCGTGATGATGGTTTCTGCCATCTAATGGCATGTTACAGAGAGCAGCACAGCAGCCCAGTTCCCAACATCACAGGACAGGACTTCTGATGCAGGTGGTTGATCTCTTTCTCTTCCTCCATTTCTCTGTTTCTCTCCCTCCCGTTGTGTCTTAATCATTTTCTCACCCCCTCTCCCTCCCTCCCTCTCTCTCTCTCTGTCTCATTCATGCTGAGAGATAAAGCCGGTGTGTGTTGCAGTGCCATGTGTTTTTCTGTCTTCTACTGTATGCAATAATACAAGCTATAACCCACATGTTATAATATACAAGTTCACCTTTTTAACTTCCAGTTATTTCAGGTCGACAAGCGAGAGTATGGTTGAAGTGTGTGTTTTGTGTGTCCAGCTGCAGCTGACGTGGGGCCGGTGGAACGGGCTCTCGTGGACACGTGGTGTCGACCCAGAACGACGGCACACTTATCCAGGAACCCTGGACGGCTGCGTTGTTAAATACGGAACATTTGCTTGACTTAGTCGACACAGAACCTGCCCACTCTCAACGTTCACATTAAACCTGCTAGTTATCTTGCCCCAGAAGGTTGTAGCCACCGTCACACTGGGTCAGCTAGTCTCATTTCTATTTTCCTCCCACCTTCACACTGTCTCGGGCTCTTCACATTCAGAGTGTACACCGATATATGCATCAAAATAATTAGTTTTCTCGCCCGTTCAAGTAGCTGTGTGGGTTGGGAGAGGAGATCAATGTCCCCTACCTGAGCCGGTGTGGAGTCAGCAATAGACACCCATGTCCGTGTCCCAAACCGACACCCAAGTCACTAGCGCAGTAGCTCAGAGCGTTACATTTCACCAGAGAGCCGGAGCTGCGTAGGGTGTAGTGTGCCGTTTGGAACGCGAACGTGGAGCATTATAAGAGGCAGACCTTTCACTCTGGAAAACATATTTCAATAAAAGCCTTGTCAGGGTTTGATGAAAGCAGCAATTGTGAATTCATAGCAGCTCTGTAAAAAGTGCCGGGGAGTTGCCCAGACGATAGCATCATTTTTGTCTCATTCTCTACCCACACGGCCAGACACGGACATTTGTTTTTGTTTGATTCGGAGTTCAGAACGTTTAGACCGAGAAAAACTGTGTCTCGGTGCGTTTCGGTGACATTGTAGTCCCACGATTAAATCAACAGAGATAGTGCCGCGGAAAAAACTGAGGATGAAATAAAAATGCTTTCCAAATATATTTATATCTTTTCATCGGTTTTTCTTTTTTTCCACCCAATTTAAATTCTGTCAAGCGACAAATTAAATTGGAGTTGGTTCTGAAGAGACACGATATACAGATAGGCAATCAAAAATTAACGTTCCTTCCCATTCCGGTCCCTCTCATTTGTATGTTATTAGGCTTCCAGCTCATTGGAAAGCAAATTAGACCCCGGGAATTATTTTATTTCTGCAGATACAGGGTTCCAGCAAACCCCGGTTCCACTCTCCGGCAAACCACTAAATGCATCACTTTGACATTTTGACTTCCTGGAAGTCAGTCAGAAGGAATAATATTTATATTCTCCCAACAGCGTATTTTGCAGAACGTTGCGTATGTTAAACGCAGGCATCGAGCTTATATAATAACCACAGTTCACGCTGGTCCATCTGAGATGAGCGGAGAACCCGACACGAAACCCGAGTGGGATGCCAAGACTGCGAGATGTACCGGTAGTCAAAATGACCCTCATCTAGGCTGTGTTTAATGTGCTTATCTGCAATATATCTGCTGGTCCGTGAGTCTGTGAAGACATGACCAGTTCAGACGTAGCACTACAGCAGGGAATTGTAATTATTTCCACAGGAAACACTTTGTGCCCAGGTTGCACCTTGAGTTTGCCGATTGGCACGGCGTTATCCAGATTCAGTGAGGTCATGTCCTTAACATGCTGTGCTCTAGCATATCCTGGTAGGGGGTTGACCGCCTGTAAATGCTTAGTCGCCGTTGGCCGGGAAATGCATGGTTCAGTCAGATCGTGAGTTCTGGCGAGTACTTCCTGGTTAAGTGAGCAATGCAGTGAGAAGCAGAGAGGCTTGGGGAGACGTTCTGTGTAGGAGGCATCTCCATCTTCTGCTCTCTTGAGTCAGCCTTCTATTTGTGTAAACAAGTAAGGCCATAAACACAGTTACCACTTATGTTGTCAAATTAAAATGAGTTAAATGGATTTGCTTCTTTTTAATTCAAACCAGTTGAGGTTGGTTTTTGACCATTGATTCTGTGAAACTGCCGTCATCTTTGGATGCTCTTGTCTTGCTATTTCAAAACTGATTAGCACTCCAAAAGAACCTGACAGGCAAGTTCAAAGAAAACGGAAGGTCCCTAGCCTGAAAGAACACAGAGACATGCAATATGTTGGGATCGAGACAGATGATTCAAGACATATAAAATATGATGTCAGTAATGAGGCAGCGGAAATCTTCCGGCTCTTTCTCCCAATTTCTCATGAATAGCTTGTTCATTTTAAATGAAATTTGGTCGACAATGTACCATTTCTTACACGGGCGCAGCACTGAAAACCAATTTTATAGCGCATGTAAATCATAAATTATGAATGGCCTGCAAGTGAGATTTACATCAGTGTAGGGCATTGCTTTACAGTTCTGCCGTTCCACAACTCAGGGTCCTCATTCACATGTTATTACCTTCAAGGGACTTTAGTGGAATGAAACTGAATAAATCCCCAATGTGAGACTGCAATCTTTTTGCGAAGGATGTGGTTATTACAACTTTGCGTGGATTAAAGCTTTTTCACTCTAATTACCAGGTTCTGCTTAAAGCCTATAACATCTACACAGCACCTGAGGGTTCTCTCACATGGGTACAAACGCAGGAACCCAATATCATTCCATATTTTTTAGGTGGACCTCAGTTGGAGCATCAAGCTAAAGGAATTCGAGCAGACAGAGGAATGAGATGCTAAAACCACCCGGGGTGTGAATACATGACACTTCCATCAGAGGCAGAAAAGTTCAGATTGGCTCTAATTTGACTGTCGATTTCCCAATCTGTCAGACTGAGGTGCCTGTCAGTTTGTTCGAAGTGGATGGTGAAGAGCATGGCGAAACAAAGGCTGACACCAGGTGTCACTGTGCGTTAACTACAGGCTCCTCCCACCTGCGTTACAGGCCGAGCCCTGTTCTGCCTAACAACAGACAACATTACTGGGGACATGATGGCGACGAACAAGAAAGCGCAAGGTATATCAAATTAGCCAAAGAAGAAAGCCCAAGGTATATCCAATTACCCAAAGAAGAAATTTGAATTTAGCGTTATCGCCGGGTGACATTAAAAGGCCACGATAGCACATTGCTATTAGGCTGCGGACGCTGTACAAGCTGTATATGTGAACTTATATCAGGCATTGCCTTTACATGACCATACCACATAACCATGGAGACACAGATCTAACTGTCACGCCGGCTCTGTCTCGTAGCCGGCGAGGTGTGTAAATGCAGAAAAGGAGGCAGGCCAGGATCCGTAGCGTTGATGAGTTTTTAATGTAATCTCGTGACAACGCCACTTGCTAGGTACTCACTAGTACCGTAACCGAAACAAAAACCAGCGACACAGCGCTTAAAAGTAAAGGCCCGACAACAAGGGCTCAATATGAAAATAGACACACAAATGTCTCTAATATAACGCCGGGAGGCGTGTACACACGTACAACAGTCAACAATACCACACGAGGACATGACCCCACAGAGGAAGCCTATATAGGAGACTAATGGGGAATGAACACCAGGTGTGTGCAATAGACAGGACTAGACAAAGTGACAAATGAGGGGGCGGCGGCCGCTAATACGTCGGCGACGACGAACGACGAAACCCGCCACCAGAGGGCAGGGGAGCTGCGCTAGAGGGATTCCTCACAGTACTCCCCCCCTGACGGGCGGCTCCAGCCGTCCGTCGCCGCCGACCCAGAGGCCGACCCGGAGGACGCGGAGCTGGACGATCAGGCCGCCGACGATGGAACGCCTCCACTAACGTAGGATCGAGTACGTCCCTCGCCGGCACCCAACAGCGTTCCTCCGGACCGTACCCCTCCCACTCCACAAGGTACTGGAGGCCCCCTCTCCGGCGTCTGGAGTCTCTGATGGTGCTGACACGGTACGCCGGACCCCCCTCAATGTCCAGGGGGGGTTGGGGGACCTCTCTCACCTCAGATTGCTGGAGGGGACCAGCGACCACCGGCCTGAGGAGAGACACATGGAACGAGGCATTAATTCGATAATCAGGTGGCAGCTGTAATCGGTAGGTTACCTCGTTCACTCTCCTCAGGACTTTAAACGGCCCCACAAACCGCGGAGCCAGCTTCCGGCAGGGCAGGCGGAGCGGAAGGTTTCGAGTCGAGAGCCAGACCCGATCCCCGGAGCGTAGTTTGGCGTGTCACTACGTCTCCGGTCAGCGGCGGACTTCTGACGTTGTCCGGCGCGCTGCAGGTGCCGATGAGCCACAATCCACGTGTCCTCCGCGTGCCGGAACCAGTCGTCCACCGCTGGAGTCTCGGTCTCGGTCTGGCTCTGCTGCCAAGGGGCCAGGACCGGCTGATACCCTAAGACACACTGAAACAGTGACATGTCAGTAGAAGAGTGGCAGAGTGAATTTTGTGCCTATTCTGCGCATGGCAGGAACCCACTCCTCTGGCCGGTCCTGGCAATATGACCTCAGAAACCTCCCCATCTCCTGATTGACTCCACCTGCCCATTAGCTTCGGGGTGATACCCAGAGGTCAGACTGACGAGACCCCCAACCGTCTCATGAACGCCCTCCAGACCTTCGACGTAAACTGGGGACCCCGGTCAGATACGATGTCCTCCGGGACCCCGTAGTGCCGGAAGACGTGTGTGAACAGGGCTTCCGCGGTCTGCAGGGCCGTCGGGAGACCTGGCATGGGCAGAAAGCGGCAGGCCTTTGAGAAACGGTCCACGACGACCAGGACTGTAGTGTGACCCTTGGAGAGAGGGAGGTCAGTCAAAAATCAACACTAATATGTGACCATGGTCGCCGTGGAACGGGCAAAGGATGTAACTTACCCGCCGGAAGGTGTCTAGGTGCCTTACTCTGAGCGCATACAGAACAGGAGGTAACATACACCCTCACATCCTTGGCCAGACTAGGCCACCAATATCTATTGGTGAGACAGCGCACTGTCCGACCAATCCCAGGGTGTCCCGTTGACACCGATGTGTGGGCCCAGCAGATCAGCCGATCACGAACATCCAGCGGCACGTAGACACGCCCCTCTGGGCATTGTGGGGGAGCTGGTTCTGTGCGTAACGCCCGCTGGATGTCCGCATCCACCGCCCACACCACCGGTGCCACTATACAGGAAGAGGGAATAATGGGAGAATTATCCACATATCTCTCCGTGGTGTCATACAATCTGGACAGTGCGTCTGCCTTGACGTTTTTTGTACCCGGAATGTACGAGATCGTAAAGTCAAACCGAGTAAAAATAACGCCCACCTAGCCTGACGAGGATTCAGTCTCCTAGCTGCCCTAATATACTCCAGGTTACGGTGGTCAGTCCAGACTACAAACGGGTGTCTCGCTCCCTCGAGCCAGTGCCTCCACTCAGACAGAGCTTTAACCACAGCTAGCAGCTCCCTATCACCTACGTCATAGTTTTGCTCCGCCGCACTGAGCTTCCGCGAGTAAAAGGCACAGGGGCGGAGTTGAGGGGGCGTGCCCGAGCGCTGGGATAGCACCGCACCTATCCCAACCTCTGACGCGTCAACCTCCACTATGAACGGAAGCGACGGATCTGGGTAGGCCAACACCTGTGCGGAGGTGAACAGTGTTTTCAATGCACTAAACGCACAGTCTGCCTCGTTCGACCAGCGAATACGAGATGGCCCACCCCTCAACAGGGATGTAATAGGAGCTGCTACCTTGCCAAAGTTTCGGATAAACCTACGATAGAAGTTGGAAAACCCGATGAACCGTTGTACCGCCTTAACCGTGGTGGGAATGGGCCAATTACGCACGGCCGCCACGCGATCAATCTCCATCTCCACTCCCTGCGCTGTGACGTGGAACCCGAGAAACGAGACTGCTCGCTGAAAAAACAGACACTTCTCCAATTTGGCATATAGGTCATGCTCCCTCAGTCGCTCCAGTACTCTGCGAACAAGGGAGACATGGTCCGCACGGGTAGCAGAGTACACCAGGATGTCGTCAATGTACACCACCACACCGCGCCGACCATGTCCCGAAACAGGTTATTCACAAAGGACTGGAAAACCGACGGCGCATTCATTAACCCATACGGCATCACCAGGTACTCATAGTGCCCTGAAGTGGTGCTAAAGGCTGTCTTCCACTCATCTCCCTCTCGGATACGCACCAAATTATACGCGCTCCTGAGATCCAGTTTTGTGAAAAACGTGCCCCGTGCATTGATTCTATCACAGTCGAAATCAGAGGGAGAGGATACCGATAACGAACTGTAATTTTATTCAATGCCCGATAGTCTATACAGGGACGCAACCCCCGTCTTTTTTTTTTTTCACAAAAAGAAACTCGAGGAGGCGGAAGAAGTGGAATGGCGAATTATCCCCTGACTTAATGACTCAGAGATGTACGTCTCCATCGTCTCTGTCTCCGCTTGGGACAGGGGATACACGTGACTGTGCGGTGGTACAACGCCTACCTGTAGGTCTATCGCGCAATCCCCCGGACGATGGGGTGGTAATTTAGTAGCCAACTGTTTGGAGAATACAACTGCCAAATCCCTATACTCCGGAGGAATGCGCACAGTGGAGACACTGTCTGGACTCTCCACAGATGTCGCATTGATGGAAACACCCAGACACCTTCCCTGACACTCCTGTCCCCACTCCGCTAGAACCCTCCGAGGCCATGAAAACTGGGGTTGTGCAACGCCAACCAGGGCAACCCCAACACCACGGGAAAATTAGGTGACTCAATTATATGAAAAGTAATATGTTCGGTGTGATTGTTATTAGAGATCATAGAGATTGGAACTGTGACCTGCCTCACCACCCCAGACCCCAGCGGACGATTGTCTAGGGCTGTGATTGGTCGAGGACAGTCCAACAGTTTTAGCGGAATGTTCAGCGTATGCGCAAAAGACCTGTCCATAAAAATCCCAGCTGCGCCTGAATCGACTAGTGCCTTACACTGGGACATGGTGTGAAAACCGGGGAAACGCACCGGTAGAGTGACATGAGCGTCAGAGGGTTCCAGTCGGGTGTTAGGTGCGTTTACCTGCGTCGCAGAAGTGTCAGACTTCCTACCCAGCCTCTGGTAACAGTGGGAGGCAGAGTGCCCCCCTCTGCCACAAAAGGTGCACTCCTTCTGCCGCGCGGTCTCCCGATGCGCAGCGCCTCCCACCTCCATAGGAACGGGAGCAGCCGCGGGACCAGGCAGAGCGAGCGGAGCCGGACCGGTACGTCCGCGAGCCGCAAGCAGGTTATCCAGCTTGATTGCCATGTCCACCAGTTGGTCAAAGGACAATGTGGCATCCCTGCATGCTAACTCCTTACGGACGTCCGGCCTCAAACTACACCGAAAAGCATCGATGTATGCTCGCTCACCCCACCCAGCCCCCGCCGCCAGGGTTCTAAACTCCAACGCGAAGTCCTGAACGCTCCGGCTCCCCTGCCTCAGGTGAAAGAGGCACTCGCCCGCCTCCCGGCCCTCAGGGGGTTTGTCGAAAATGGACCGGAAGGTCCGAACGAATGCCTCCCACTGATGGAGGATCGGCCCTCCTCCATTCCATATGGAATTAGCCCATGCGAGGGCTTTACCAGTGAGGCGAGAGACCAACGCAGACACCTTTTCGTGGTCTGAGGGAACCGCGTTCAGGGAGCTAAAATACAGCTCGAGCTGGAGAATAAAACCCTGACAGCGATCCGCTGCCCCGTCATAATGCCCCGGAAGCTGGAGCGCAATCGCCCGAGCTGCCGGTGGTGGAGATGCCGGTAAGGGAACCGTGGCCGCCGTGGCAGGATCGGGGAGTCTCTTCTCCAGCCGCTCCATGGTGGTCATCACCCGGTCCATCGCCGTTCCCAGGGACGCGAGCATCTCCTCGTGACGGGTGAGGGTCGCCTGTCCTGCGGGATCCATGGTCCTTTCCCTTTCTTTTGGGTGTGGTATTCTGTCACGCCGGCTCTGTCTCGTAGCCGGCGAGGTGTGTAAATGCAGAAAAGGAGGCAGGCCAGGATCCGTAGCGTTGATGAGTTTTTAATGTAATCTCGTGACAACGCCACTTGCTAGGTACTCACTAGTACCGTAACCGAAACAAAAACCAGCGACACAGCGCTTAAAAGTAAAGGCCCGACAACAAGGGCTCAATATGAAAATAGACACACAAATGTCTCTAATATAACGCCGGGAGGCGTGTACACACGTACAACAGTCAACAATACCACACGAGGACATGACCCCACAGAGGAAGCCTATATAGGAGACTAATGGGGAATGAACACCAGGTGTGTGCAATAGACAGGACTAGACAAAGTGACAAATGAGGGGGCGGCGGCCGCTAATACGTCGGCGACGACGAACGACGAAACCCGCCACCAGAGGGCAGGGGAGCTGCGCTAGAGGGATTCCTCACACTAACGGCTATTTGACTGTGGGTGGAAACTGTGTGGGGGAGGCCTGGGGGGGCAGGTAATGTTAGCGCCATGGCGATAGGAAGAGGAAGTCAGTCAGTGTCAGTAAAAACGACGTCATGTGAAGACTGACTCGTGTGGAAATTGGACTGGGCCATAATTCACTCACACCGCAAGGAAACTAGCGGGCTGATATATTGTTCGACTGTTAAATGAAATGGGCGATTGAAGCATCTGTAGACTTCATATTGAACACCCGCGTAGGAAAAAATAGAATTTCATATGGTCGTCGCTAAAGCAGATGTGCCCTAACCAGGCTAAATTGTCACATTTGTAAGTTCGCTAGTGTGAGTGACAAATTCAACTGGTGAAAAGTGACAATGTTGTTACTTTTTGATAGCCAATGTAGCGGGTGCCATTGAATAATTCACGGTGTATTGGTTTCAAAATGAATATACGCGAACTGCTCTTGTTTTTGGGCTCAGAACAGCGGTCCTTACCTAACAGAGGAGAGAGGAAGGTGAGGGCCACTTGGAACGTAAATGGACCGCAGAGTTCTGTTTCCGACTGTGTCAGTCCACTGTGAACTATACTGTGGCTGGGCCTTATGTACTTTATCCACAAATAATATTTATAAAAACAACGTAAAAGCAGGTCCTACCAACCGTACGTAAAAAGCTTGTGCGGATGACGGAACGTCACTCAGTGTGTGCTGTAAATATTGTAAATATTAAATTACTGTAATTACGCTGTACATTTATTTATATCCGGGTCGGGTAATGGATTACAAGATACAGTAACTGTAATCTGTTAAATTATAAGATAATATATTGCAGTGTTGTTCGATTATATTCAAATTATATTCCTATTTGTTTTAGAATGTCTCTTAATTTGAAAGTGAGGCCAACGTAATCAAAAGTAATCAGATTATGTTACTAACTTTGAGACAATAACACCAAAACCAAGAATAGAAATTGTACTCAATATCAGTTGATGCTGGGTGAAATTTTTTTATGTCCTTTTAAATTAAACCGCCTCTAATGGGAAAAACAAGTCTACATGGAAAGAGGAAGAATGGTAATAAATATGGCGTTCTTTTGTGTTTTCAGGGAATTCTCGAGACTCACATGACCCGACTATAGGAACATCCACAGCGACCAGAGAATAATAAAGAACCACGAGCCCCCAGTACATCTGCACACAACATACATTACTCTAGCCCGATTAAACACGACGCAAAAGCGAGTGACTTATCTGCGGCACGGCTGGCTGCCACTGCGTAGGTTAGGTCTCACCCGAGACATATCATTACCACGTAGCAAGCTGGCAGCTCGTAGGTGAACAGTAACTCCCATTGTGTTTGTGTTTGTGTTGTGCTCATTATACATGACTAAAAGCACGGAGCATCTCGACGACGCTAGCGATGAAGGCACGCCATCTCCGATACACCCACAGCAACATCTGTTAAATCGCTACGAAAGTTTTCTGACTTTTAATACTTGGCGACTTTCAGTGCCCGGAATGCAGACATCGAAATTAAATCCCTGTTAATGAGATTGATGTGATGTATTAAGTGTAGAGGAATAGAGGCATCTGCTCCTAAAATGTGTTTTGTATTTTTAGCTCAGTCAGTCAGGCCAGAAACAGATTTATCACTCAGTCGCTTTTTAACAGTAGGCTTTGGAAGGTCCTTTGCATGTCTCCACCGTTATTATCTGAAGTGCCGGCCGGGGGAGGTTCCTCTCTTACTCTCTCTCTCGCTCTATCAATCTATCTCTCTCACTCTTTCTCAATCACTCTCTCAAACACTCTCAATCTCTTTCCCTGTCGCTCTCTCAACCTCTCTCCCTGGTTTTCAATCACTCCCTCATTCTCACTCCCACTCTCAATCTCTCTCCCTCTCTTAATCTCTCTCTCTTGCTCTCAATCATCTTTCCTAATCTCTCTTTCTCTCATTCCTTCTCTCTCTCACACATTCTCTCTTCCTCTCTCAATATCTTCACCACCCACCAGTCTTTCTTAAAAACTGTTATCTATGGTTCCTCTGACACACGTGTCCATCCATCTGTGAACAAACATTTGCAATTTAGGCCATAAATACGCCTATATACCTGTTATCCCCAATGGCATCCTATTCTGTACTTCATCTTGACCCGGGCCTTATTTATCTGCTTAAAAGTAGTGTGCTACATAGGGAACAGGCTGCACTTTGGGATACAGGCTCTTCCTTTTCGTGACAGGCTGTTTCTTTAGTGCTGGCTACGCTCAGTGACGGTGGAAGATCCATAAAAAGGAGAAAAGGTCACATCGTCGACTACACCATGTCTTCTGCTGCTTGAAATTAAATGTTGTCTAACATTGTGTTATGGGTTTATTCTAGTTGTGTTGTCTAACATTGTGTTATGGGTTTATTCTAGTTGTGTTGTCTAACATTGTGCTCTGGGTTTATTCTAGTTGTGTTGTCTAACATTGTGTTATGGGTTTATTCTAGTTGTGTTGTCTAACATTGTGTTATGGGTTTATTCTAGTTGTGTTGTCTAACATTGTGTTATGGGTTTATTCTAGTTGTGTTGTCTAACATTGTGTTATGGGTTTATTCTAGTTGTGTTGTCTAACATTGTGCTCTGGGTTTATTCTAGTTGTGTTGTCTAACATTGTGTTATGGGTTTATTCTAGTTGTGTTGTCTAACATTGTGTTATGGGTTTATTCTAGTTGTGTTGTCTAACATTGTGTTATGGGTTTATTCTAGTTGTGTTGTCTAACATTGTGTTATGGGTTTATTCTAGTTGTGTTGTCTAACATTGTGTTATGGGTTTATTCTAGTTGTGTTGTCTAACATTGTGTTATGGGTTTATTCTAGTTGTGTTGTCTAACATTGTGTTATGGGTTTATTCTAGTTGTGTTGTCTAACATTGTGTTATGGGTTTATTCTAGTTGTGTTGTCTAACATTGTGCTCTGGGTTTATTCCAGTTACTGTGGTAGTAATGTGGGGATTAGAAAGGAAGAATGAAGGAAAGCGGAGAATTAATGCACAGTGTTTCATCTCTAATCCGGTCTGTTGGTGGTTGTGAGGTAAGTGTGTGTGTGTGTGTGTGTGTGTGTGTGTGTGTGTGTGTGTGTGTGTGTGTGTGTGTGTGTGTGTGTGTGTGTGTGTGTGTGTCATGGAGGGAGATCTTGGGGTGGTTATAAACTGTTCTGCTCATTAAGGAAGCAGCTAGGGAACTTCAGCTCTAATGAGGAAGAAAGCCTGGAAGGAGAAAACTCTTCGGTTTCAGGTTTCTAGAAATTTTGTCAGAAATATGGACGCCTTCTCACTGCAGCAGCGAAACATTCTAATGTTTTTAATAATTTTGTTCCCTCTGAGTGACAGTGCCTGTTGAGGTGTTGATGTGTCACTAGGTTTTCTTTGATCACAATGTCATGTTGTGTGGAAAACTTCAGGCTGTTTCTTTAGTATGCACAGTCCCCTGCTTGGAGCCGACGTACATAATAGAGCGTAGAGTGTCATGAATATATTTAAAAAATAAATAATCACAGATGGTTTATTACAGATGTAGATTTTGTACAAATGTTTAAGCCTCCGTGCACGCTTCACCAGAATAAAACGCATGCTATGCAAACCCATGTTCTCACAGTTTTTTTGGGGTTACTAAGCAAACGTTCGGTAGAAATTCTGGTTTTGTGAGAGATCTGTTGACTTTTGGCAATTGCAGTAACCGCTATTGCTGTCCCAGGTGGGGCTTAACGTGCATGATTTTCCACAACTTAATATGAATGGTTGATTGGATGCTCATGTGATTTCAGTGTACTTAAACCTTTAGCAGAGAACATGTTCCTTAGTTAGAACATTGCTACTTTACTTTTTCCTGACTGCTCAACTCAGGTCCGGAAGAAACACTTATTTCCTGTCCTCTCTAATTAACATTTCTGTCCGCTTTGTTATACAAATTCAGACAGTAGAACAATTAGCTCCTGGGAATATTTGGGCCTAATTAAAACAACTAATACCAGAGTGTCCTACAAACAACCCCTGGAACAAATCCTATCGTTCTTTAATATAGAAACAGCTTTCAAATATAACCTACAGTTGTCTACATGTAGTGTCATACAGGGCTCTGTTCATTTAATTATTTTTACAGTGTACTGAGAAAGTGTTCAGACCAGTTTAATTTTTCCACAGTATTTCACAGTCCGTTATAACCTATACACAATGGTGACAGAAGAAAAATTGGTTTTCAGATGTGTTCGCAAGTATTGAGACCCGTTTTTCCGTATTTTGTTAAAGTTCATTGGGCAGCGATCATAGCCTTGAGTCCTCTAAGTTATGGCACACCTGTACTTGCTTAATGCACACCTGCACTTCCAGTGATTCTGACATTTATTCTTTGTGTTTTTTTAATTTAACCTTTACTTAATAGAGTGAGAACACATTCTTATTTGCAATGGCAACCTGGCCAAGATAAGGTGAAAAATGTCCAAGACAACGTACACAATAAATACACAGAACACAAGAGTGCAAATAGCAGTGGGATTCTACATGGCAATACAGGATCAAGTGTAGAGTCAATATACAGATAATACAGGATGAGGTATATGTGGGTCAGTTGAGCAGCATTTATATGTCAATAACAACTATATAAAATACAAGGAGTGTAAAATGTAAAAGGATTAAAGGGTATCTACCGTGGTTTGGGGAGAAAGAGTATTTGAGCATACCTGAGCAAAATAGAATAATTCAAGAATGTACACAAGTGTTACAGCAAGTGAGAAAGATCCACTGTGTGAAAAGGGCATGGCATAAGTGAGAAGAAGTTAACGACAGTTATCACGTACAGTGATCTGACAAGTGTTCAGACAGGAGTAGTTTAAAGGCAACAGATCCTTTAGAGCTCTGTCAGGTTGGATTGTTTGTTGAGTTTGATTTAAATGTAATCTCTTACCTTAAAAGTGCAGCGATGCATTTCAGGCGTTGGACTGACACACAAGATGCAAAACCATATGGGCTAATTAAAACTGCAAGCTGTAACTGAGCTTCTCTGTGTTTCAGGAGGAATTAGTTGGGTTTTAATTTGGAGCTAAGGACACAGGTTGTTATAGCACTTGACATGTGGTGACGATACTTAAGTGAAACGTCTGTTTTGTGTTCGTTTAGGACTCTCGTTCTTTTGTCTCAGCATAGTGCAGCTTCTGTGAATGAGGAGGTGCTGTTAGGTTTGTTTAGGCCTTCTCACAAGTATATCAATGCCTCCTCCACACTCACGCTAAACATAGCATTAAAGGGAAGGACCTCAGAGAGCGTACTCAGCGCGTGAGAGTCGGAGAGCAGCAAAACGAACGTTGAGAAACACACAAAATGCATTTCGCTGTTTTCTAATGATCCAGATGAGAAGGTCCATCTCCCTCGTGTTCGCTTGTTAGTTCTGTTTTGGTGAAAGCGATTACATTAAAGATGCTACTTGTGAACTGATGAAACCACTGCCAGGAGATTGCACACTGCTGATTTATAGTCAGCTAGTAATTTGTGTATTTGGCAGAGTTCCGTTCTTGCCGAAAATGTATTATCATTAAAGTACTGTATGCGGCAAAAGGAAGCAGCATTTGAAACATCCATTACAAGGTGAAATTAACAAGGTATTTTTTGCAACGTACTCCAGGAGATTGTTTGTCCTTTTTCTGGATCACAGACAATTCATTGCACAATTGGAGAGTCGCTCCACACAGAGTTTCTCAGCTAATCCATTTGTTTTTTTAATTATCTCTCAGAAATGGTTGTCGATGTCACGCTTTATATATTTCATTTGTTGGATTCTTTTCAGTGGTTTGGTAACAATAGCATGCAACGTTTCAACTTGACATTAAGTCAGAGAGCAGACAGTTTAATCCAGAGCTACTAACTAGGAGTGGGACAATACAATTGAATTACCTCACGAGATGGGCCGATACACGGTTTTGGGTTCACAAGAACGAGAGACAATATTTAAAAACGATTTTAAAGAAATATGTGACAGGATAAATAGTATTTTATTCGACTGAAAGTCATAAAATGCAAAACAATGCTGGCATTGTATTGCCTATTCGTCTTGTAATTAATGTCATTTCAGTTCAACTTTTTCGTTTAAATGATCATATGCAGTAAAAGCCAGATCAATATCGACGCAGTGTAAAAGGATTTGACACAAACTCAACAGACTGGCTTCTCTCCTGTATGATTTCACATGGGTCCATTCAGACCTTATAACTGTGCATGTGACCTGAACTGTGCCAAGACTGGCAGTGCCAATACTGCTCGGGCTTGACAACATTTAAGGATGACTTGACACAATCCTATAATCATTTATGTAAATGTGCAGACTTGCAGCTGGTCAGGATGATAAATAGCCTGGCTGACTTCCTGATTCAAAATCCTACTGACTTCAGAGTCTTTAAAGTGGGTTTTGACCGCGACGACAAGATGTGTTGAAAATGAGGTGGATGCTCACGGTTGGTCAGAAAATCCCTGTTTCAAATAGAAAATCGCCTGTTTTACTAAAACACCGCAAACACACCGTCATGTTTACTTCCTAGATGTCCGGACTAGCGAGTTGATATGAAAGCTTGTCTCGTTACACATTCAAATAGCAATTCAACCAAAATGCTAACTCGTTTTCTGTGATAATATTTCTGTTACAGTTGACTTCTACCCAGACCAGTGAGTCACAGTTCTCTGCTCTGTGAGGAACTGTGATGACTAGAAGGGCTAGTCAACATCTTTACGTATACATTTCGTTATGCACTTTCTAACTCATTCAGTTTCTTAGTGTGTGTATTTAGGAAACCATCTTCTCCCTGAGTTTTGCGCTTCAATTTTATTACGTCGTGTAAGGGCGAGTGTTATTTGTTAAAGCTGTTCACACTTTAATTTCCAAACGTTTGTGTCTGTTTGTTTTAATTATTAAAAAACAGCACAATTGTAAGTGCTGCCCACATCTGATTCCTCCACACTCAACAATCAAGTTCGTGACAGGAAACTCGGTTGCGTCAGACATTCAAGATAATATGCAGTTCCTGTAATCTCCGCCTAAAGAAATTCTGCCCCTCAATGGCCCATATAATTATGTTTCATTTTTATGCAGCGCATTGAAAAGGTTCTGTGACAATCCTTCAATGTGATTTACTGAGAAATACTACAGGTACATTTTGTTCTGTTTGATATTTTAAAACTATGACGCAATCCGTTTTCGATTTAACAAAATATGGACACTATAGCCCAACACATGTCAATCTACCTGTTAACTTGTTAATCTATTTACTATCCTACATATTTACTTTTTTGCCTACGGTATTCAAGTTTACTTTCACATTGTCTGAATATAAATCCCATTGTCGAAGGACCGTTTGTCTGTGAATGAAAAATGAAAACCAAAGAGTGTTAAGAGTGCTACAGAGATGAGGAACAAACGAGTAAATTAGGAAAATGCTAGGAAATATTATCAACGTGTCTGGCTTTCGCACTGAAGTTGGATCGGTAATCAGAAAGACTTGGCTAACAGGCGTTACCATTATAAACATGGACACCCAGACAAGCCCTTTCTATTGGCCAGCTGACCTCAGAAAACGGCTAAAATAACCTGTATACGTCATCTTGAACTGTGAGTGACCATGTGATCTGGGAAAAGGAGTGTTACATATTTCTGTTATTTTTAGAGAACATTACAGTATAGTAGATGTTTGTGGTTACTGCTGGTTACAGGTTTCAGTTGGGAGAGAAGTTGTTCCGTCTCCGTACTGACACTTTGATGGCACACATTCTAGTTGAGGATGAGGTGAGGATTTACGGTATTTCAGAGAAGAAAAAGGGACGAGTCAATGGCCTGGAACCTCAAATTCTTCTGAATGTCTAGACGGCTTCCCCACTTCTGCATCGCTAACACTGGGTGGAGTTAATCTGACTCTGGTTCAGTTTGTAGTAAGTCATATTAATTCTTATAGTGCTCTTAGTCCTAATGCATACTGGATGTGAGCTCTTAATCTTTGTTACACCGTTTCTTTTGTCTGACTAAGGCTGGGATTAATTTTAAACCCACCATATCAACGTTTATGCACAGCATTCACCCCACACACACTTCCACAGGCTTTGGGGTTTGTGCTTCTCAGTATACGTTTTATTCAGCACCCAAGACAGACGCCAAACTCCTTTTTCTGACGCCCGTCTCCGAATGAAAACGAAAGCTTCCGTGACATCAGTAAAAATCCTCCTTCAGCCATTCTGCCAAAGTTGCATTTTATTGGCAGTGGACGTTCCGTTTGCATATGTCCTACTCGTGTGTGTGTGTGTGTGTGTGTGTGTGTGTGTGTGTGTGTGTGTGTGTGTGTGTGTGTGTGTGTGTGTGTGTGTGTGTGTGTGTGTGTGTGTGTGTGTGTGTGTGCGTGCGGGCGTGCTAGCGTGCGTGCGTGTGTGTGTATTGATATTTCCAAAAACATTTTACAGTGAGAAAGCCCGTTGAAACAACACCTGGATATGTGTGGATTTAATGTTCACTGTTAGTCTGTAATCTGTGTGTCTGCAGAAGGATTCAATCACTGTAAAAGAAGACCCAATCACCCAGAGACACGGTGTTTGGAGGCTGTTTGAGTATAAGCCTCGTGCTCTAAGTGTTGAGATACACACACAAAGTGCAGGTACTCTTAAAGCACCTGAAGTCGCAGCTCCGTCTGAACATTTGTGCGACGTCGTACATACGACAAACCAATCAGTCGTAAAGGAATGCTTTGTATGTATGATGTCCTGGGTTCAATCCCCCGGTCGCTGTTGCAGGCAGAGAGGGTTCGCATATCAATGGATTTGTCTGAGAAATACTTGCTATCTTTATTCACATTATGGCGAACATCAAATGTTAAAGACTCTGAGGCGGAATACATTTCAGTTAACCAGAAAAGGCTGGGGAAGTATTTCTGAACACATTGTGTTTGCTTAAACGCCTTGTTATTTCTCTGTAGTGCAACGGCTTCTAGCCTGATCTTGATTGATGAGAGGAGGACAGGGAGAGGTTATTTCGTGGAGTTCTACTTCGGTTTCTTCGGTTCCCTCAGACAGATGAGGCTGAGGAGGAAACGGAAGAGTGAAACATATTAGGCATTCAGCAGGCGCTCTTATTCACAGTGATTTACAGGAGCGATTATGGTCAACTGTTCTACTCAGGGAGGACACCGATTACGAGCCCTGATCAAGAGACCTTTTGAATCTTGGTCTGGAGCTAAACCACATGTGTGCAGACACACACAACAGGGATATTTAATGGTAAATGTACACACAGAGTCTAACTTGTGATTCTGGGGAATTTAACTCCAATTCTGAACAGGTTTGCGTTTTGCGTGCTAGGCTACTTTGGACTTACTGCGGGTCTAAGTGTTATTTAGCCTTTTGGAATAGGCTAAACAAAGCACGTAGGCTAGTCATCGGTGACTAGGATGGCTGTTTCTGTCTATGACAACGGGCTGAGCTGAACGCTGGTGTGTTTACAGGTCATATGAGATGGTTTACCGCACACACCTGTCTGTGTCTGTCAGGTGTGCATCTTTATTGAGGGTGTTTTATGGTGAATAGACTGTGTTATTCTGGCTTGTGAAGCTTTCTGTCACACGATGAATTCCGTCTTTATCTGGGTGTTTTGTGCTGCGCATGTAGTACCAACCAAGGTGACGACCAACTGTTTTATTTAGCATCGACGGGATTACAAACCAAACCTTAAATCCGAGACACAAGCCGTATGCGAGACAACAACAGTTTGTCCGGAGCTCGTACGGATGTGAATGTGGTCCCGGAACTATTGATTCTAATCATCTCCGTTCGGGGGCTAATTTGGACCAATCACTTTTGTTCATGCCTTCCTTGAAGTGTGTTCACTTAGCTATAAATCCCTGCGAGCGTGTCCAAATTGGTAAACATCTGTTCAAAGGCTGATTGTGTGGCAAAGTGAAGCTTGCCATTTTCAAACAGCAAACAGGAGGAGTTCTCGGGGCTCGTGAGAGAGCGAGGAATCAACGTGACCCCGGAACCCAGCAGCTACGTTCAGGCTTTTGTTTTGGTTGCATTTTAATGGATCACTGTATTTTTCATGGAAAGTGTAACGTGCCAACGCCTTCATGCGGCCCAACGGTGCCAACTAAATCAAGATTAGATTCAATGTTCTGGTTCCAAGTACAGTACGACGTAAAGCAGTAGGTGAAATGAGGCACTCTATTTGGAATGAGGACCGTTAATTCCACGTGTCACCTGGTTTCCTTCTTAGTGCTCTACTTTCCACCAGGTAAACCCAGTGCACTATTAGCAGCATGGATTAGTGTGCCATTTGGGACACGCCTCCACCCCAGCAGCAGGAGGCAGTGTAATCATCTCCCCTCCCTGTGTGGTAAATGTGTGGAGGAATCAAGCAGGCTTGAGGGCATCTGACAGTATTTGTAGGAAAGAGACAAAAGCACTGAGGAAATGACATGGATCCCGAGGAGGTGAGATGGTCTTCTGAGAGCCCTGGGAGAGAGACCAGAGTCAGGGTGTGTGATTGCAATCAGGGGAACAATCTGGGCTGTAATTACTGGTGGTGTGGTCACTCTGGATGACTGGTGATGGCAACCTGTGACAACCAGGATGGATATGCGGTAAACGCAGACTCTCTTCCTGTCTGTTTGTGTTTTAACCACCCTGATAACTCCCTGGGGCTGTCTAATAAGAACCAAATGACATTACCAGACGTGAGGCAGTGACAGACAGAGAACGACACAGCAGGGGATTAATTCCCTAACCTGATGTGTCCCCACGTCGCCGCAGACAGAGAGGGGTGCTCCTGTATCGACCGAACTGGAATCTCAGACTCCCAATCCGAGCCCTGCCCCACAGGGGAACTCAAGTACCAGCATGGGTGCCGTTCTCCGGTCCTGGCTTCCAATCATCTGCGCCCTTTATGGTGTCGCTGGTCTAACTCCGTCCTGATTGGAGGATCGGCAGAAGCTTCCTGGTTCGCCGATATAAGTGTGCAGAGACTCCTTCTACATCCTCCTCTGCATGACCCAGTAATGCACCCCCCCCCACATCCCAAAATAAAAGAGTCCTCGCATAAATTGTTCTGCGGGTAAAAAAAATTGTGTAATTAAAACGTTTATTACAAGGGAACAGATGTTGTTATCTAAATGCTGGTGTCGGCTTCAGATTAGCCCGTAAGATAATAATGTGCCGTGTTGATTAGGCTAGTTAGAAAGCGTTCATGATCGTCTGCTCACTGTAGACGTAAAACTTTCCTGCCCCGTTGGGAAATAACCTCTCCTTTCGTAGAGTTGAGGACCAACACAACCACAGAGTTACGCAGGGTTTTGGCATCTATTCATCTCAACCTCGGATTGTTCCTGGCTGTCGTCTTCAGGAGGACTCAGTTAATTTAAAGCGTTCCGGTAAGAATAAAAACCGCGACACAATGAAGAGCATCGCCTGCCTCTCGCTGTATGACGTTTGATATTGAAGTGACAGAATAGTCGAAAAAAGGCAGACAGGCCGTTGGTGAAGGATCATAGGTGGATGTGTTATTCAAAGCCTGTCAAATGATTACAAAGGAAATCAGAGTGTGTGTGTTTGTGTGTACCCGTGTGTTTGTGTGTACGTGTGTGTTTGTGTGTACGTGTGTGTGTGTGGTTTGGGGATCTTTAGACCCACAATGCAAGGCGCCGTGGTGGAGGAAAACCAGCTAGTTGACACATCTGTCATTTAATTCAATAAGCTCTTATTATTCCAGTGACATTTGCTCTCCCCTTAATACATATTGAAGAAAAACGAGGAGACAGAAAAGAGAGACAGCAGAAAAGAGAGACAGGAGCGAGCTGAAGTAAGTAGAACCTTGAGAGATACGCCACGGCCCTTGAGAGAGAGAAATATTCTCTGACCTTTGCTAATTAATAGTTTTATAAAAGTTTTAAAGTGGTTTATAAAGTAAAGCAGCAAATGGCATTTTACCTCCTGTACATATCTGGCACAAACAAGTGGATGGTTCCTGTAGATTTCAAATTGAATTTGAAGGGATTAGGTATGAATGGGGAAATTGTACTCGCTTATCGCTGTTTCAAAGCAAATTGACTCTAAAGGCCATGAAGGGAACCTGAGACCTTGGTAGGATAGAATGATAAATAGTGACAGGATGTGGGTAGTGACAGGATGTGAATAGTGACAGGATGTGAATAGTGACAGGATGTGAATAGTGACAGGATGTGGGTAGTGACAGGAAGTGAATAGTGACAGGATGTGGGTAGTGACAGGATGTGAATAGTGACAGGATGTGAATAGTGACAGGATGTGGGTAGTGACAGGATGTGAATAGTGACAGGATGTGGGTAGTGACAGGATGTGAGTAGTGACAGGATGTGGGTAGTGACAGGATGTGAATAGTGACAGGATGTGAATAGTGACAGGATGTGGGTAGTGACAGGATGTGGGTAGTGACAGGATGTGAATAGTGACAGGATGTGGGTAGTGACAGGATGTGAATAGTGACAGGATGTGAATAGTGACAGAATGTGGGTAGTGACAGGATGTGAATAGTGACAGGATGTGGGTAGTGACAGGATGTGAGTAGTGACAGGATAGTGACAGGAGGAGTGACAGGATGTGAATAGTGACAGGATGTGAGTAGTGACAGGATGTGGGTAGTGACAGGATGTGAGTAGTGACAGGATGTGAGTAGTGACAGGATGTGAATAGTGACAGGATGTGAATAGTGACAGGATGTGGGTAGTGACAGGATGTGAGTAGTGACAGGATGTGGGTAGTGACAGGATGTGAATAGTGACAGTATGTGAATAGTGACAGGATGTGAATAGTGACAGGATGTGGGTAGTGACAGGATGTGGGTAGTGACAGGATGTGGGTAGTGACAGGATGTGAGTAGTGACAGGATGTGAGTAGTGACAGGATGTAGTGACAGGATGTGGGTAGTGACAGGAGGATAGTGACAGGATAGTGACAGGATGTGAATAGTGACAGGATGTGACAGGATGTGAATAGTGACAGGATGTGGGAGTGACAGGATAGTGACAGGATGTGACAGGATGTGAGTAGTGACAGGATGTGAGTAGTGACAGGATGTGAGTAGTGACAGGATGTGAATAGTGACAGGATGTGAGTAGTAACAGGATGTGAGTAGTGACAGGATGTGAGTAGTGACAGAATGTGAGTAGTGACAGGATGTGAGTAGTGACAGGATGTGAATAGTGACAGGATGTGAGTAGTAACAGGATGTGAGTAGTGACAGGATGTCCATGATAACTCTGTGTTTGATCGTGTACATGTGTGAGAGTGTGTGCATCAAACAAAAATAAACTGATGTTAAACAGCCGTTTTGCTGTTAGATTCTTGCACACTCACGGCCGATCAACCGTGAGATGGATGAAACGTGTCCTACGAGAGCAACAACTCAAAGACATTATTCAACGTGGCCTTCCCCATCTCTCATTACAGAATGCGATGCGTTCCGCCGCAGCTACCCGAGGTACACTCACGCCCTGTCGACAGCCCCGTAGATACACAGCCGCTGACATTTGAGAGGAATTAAGAGCTCGACGCCTCCGTCACATGACCCACGGCCACCGCCGCGTCGGCGAACGCTCCGCCGATGCCCGTCAGTCGTCACGAATCGAGACAAGTGTCAGACCGGTATGAAGTCATCAGAGCATTAATAGTGCGCCCTAAATTCGCCCGGCGCCGTCCAAACCCCACCCTAACCCAGATGTTAGTGTGCCACTACTGGACCCGGGTACCACAGCATCCTGGGGAAACAGTGACCCATTTGGGACACATATGGGCCTGTTCTAGCACTGCCAAGGCATCCTCGACTTGTCTTCCATTACTGTGGCTAATTAGGATAAATGAAATGTATATCCTGCATTGACTTGTCGCTACCGTCCTGTGGGCGTGTTGAGGCGTGCTCCGATGCCAGCGCGCCTGGCAAGGTGGCAGACAGGTGACGGATATCTCTGCTCGCCCGGCGCCCTGGAACCATCAGTTATCCGAGGGTTTGCGGCGCTCAGAGGGACACCGCCTGTGGATGTCGTCGAGGCATGAAGGGGACAGAAGCTGGGGAGGAAATGCAGAAACTGTGAAATGAATCACGTTAATGGATTTGTTTTGCTCGTGCAGTCTAACCGGGACACAACAGGGTACCACGACGGCACCTGCACCTGAGAAATGTACTCCCACAATGCATCGCTTCATTTTGTGTGTATTTGACGCCCGCGTTTTATTATTGTTTTTAAGGCGTCGTAAATTAAATGATAAATTGTTTATGAGGTGTGTTTGTCTACAATTGCCGGGAGAAATTAGTACATTTAATTTCGCGCATCTTTTTTTAATTAAAGTTGACTTTTTTTATTAAAATTGACCGTGACTTACATTCTTTTAGTCACCAGTGTCCCGAGGTGGATGCTTTTATTAAACCCTCAGCAACTCTCCGGAAATCATCGAGTTATCCGGGCGACATGTGACCGTGGAGGGTACCCCGAGCTGGTTGCTAAGTGATAGGGTGTCATGGGATGCATGAAGGCATGACCATATGGGACCATATCATGTGACAGAACCAGCTGATCACACATTCATTGACCATATGGGACCATATCATGTGACAGAACCAGCTGATCACACATTCATTGACCATATGGGACCATATCATGTGACAGAACCAGCTGATCACACATACATTGACCATATGGGACCATATCATGTGACAGAACCAGCTGATCACACATTCATTGACCATATGGGACCATATCATGTGACAGAACCAGCTGATCACACATTCATTGACCATATGGGACCATATCATGTGACAGAACCAGCTGATCACACATTCATTGACCATATGGGACCATATCATGTGACAGAACCAGCTGATCACACATTCATTGACCATATGGGACCATATCATGTGACAGAACCAGCTGATCACACATTCATTGACCATATGGGACCATATCATGTGACAGAACCAGCTGATCACACATTCATTGACCGTAGTCAATCTCCTATTAGCATGTCATTCCACTGGTAACCTGCAGATGACGAGCAGATTCCACGTTCTTCTTTACAACCCCCCCACACACGCTTTCTGATTTCAGATGACACCCCACTACCTTTCCACTGTCCATCTGGGCATGTGTGAAGCTACCAAGCTGTGTGGCCAAAATCACCAGTGCTCAGGAAGACATGTTTGGGAGGATGCATGCATTGATCTTAGACTCTCTTGTTCTCACGGGATAATGTAGCACTGGGGCTGGATTATGGGCAGTATTTTCCACTTTGCTGCCTCCTTCAGAAAATACATTTTAGGAATAATTCTTTAAGAGCTTATTTTTGTCAAAGTATACTGGCGATGACAGAAGGATGAAAACCCTGAACAATAGACGGCAAAGTCTCTGTTCTGCACATTTAGTCATCACAACTTTCTACTGTGCCCATATTTCACTTTAGCCTTGTGTGTGTGTGTGTGTGTGTGTGTGTGTGTGTGTGTGTGTGTGTGTGTGTGTGTGTGTGTGTGTGTGTGTGTGTGTGTGTGTGTGTGTGTGTGTGTGTGTGTGTGTGTGTGTGTGTGTGTGTGTGTGTGTGTGTGTGTGTGTGTGTGTGTGTGTGTGTGTGTGTGTGTGTGTGTGTGTGTGTGTGTGTGTGTGTGTGTGTGTGTGTGTGTGTGTGTGTGTGTGTGTGTGTGTGTGTGTGTGTGTGTGTGTGTGTGTGTGTGTGTGTGTGTGTGTGTGTGTGTGTGTGTGTGTGTGTGTGTGTGTGTGTGTGTGTGTGTGTGTGTGTGTGTGTGTGTGTGTGTGTGTGTGTGTGTGTGTGTGTGTGTGTGTGGTGTGTGTGTGTGTGTGTGTGTGTGTGTGTGTGTGTGTGTGTGTGTGTGTGTGTGTGTGTGTGTGTGTGTGTGTGTGTGTGTGTGTGTGTGTGTGTGTGTGTGTGTGTGTGTGTGTGTGTGTGTGTGTGTGTGTGTGTGTGTGTGGGTGCGTGCGTGCGTGCGTGCGTGTGTGTCGAGGCACTTTTGGGAAGAAAGCCATTACTTGGAAGATGGAACAGGTACATGGCTGGTTCTGCCACAACAAATCTACTTTTTCTGCCAAATCCATTTAGAGGAGAGAGGACGAGACAAAAAGATTACCAAGCTCCAATTGTGTGTGAATGTTGGTACGTGTTTGTGTGAATACTATGCTGGTGTGTGCAGTCATTTGTGCATGTGTGTGTGTGTGTGTGTGTGTGTGAAAGAGAAGAGGACGCAATCAATTCAACCTGTATCTTCTGACTGGAGGTCTTATCTATGACCTGGCTGACTTCTGACCTCTTCTCCAATCCCACTCTCTCCCTCCCTGATTGGATCTGGCAAACAGGTGTGAGCGCTCAGTTTCAATTAGAACTGATATTGTCTCCTTCCTCTTTTAGTTAATGCAGCGAGTCGAGGGGTTAAATGCGTTTTTATACTTTTACACAACAGATTTATCCACTTTCCTTGTGGAAGGTTCTTCAGGAAGGTTTTGGGTAAAATCTCTTTAGATAACCTCATCAAATTAACTACTAAAATGCCAAAGGTCTGTAGTTGACAGTTATTACAGCAAACAGTGGATTCTATGACAAAAGCAATGTTTGAAGGAGACAATTATTATTTGCCTATTCATTTACCTATCTTTTCTATTCAAAACTCATTTAATTTATGTTTTCATAAAAAACATGGACATTACCAAATGTCTACCAGCTTTTGGTGTAAGTGATAATTTTATTGTATTTTGGTATTCATGTTTCTGTGTATAACAGACTGTGTGGGTAGATAAAGCAATACAGTGTCTGCGTGTGCTCATGTTTGTTAGGAGAAAGATTAAGAAAAACCCAAAAAAGGCAAAGTAGACAACAACAATAAGATAAACTCAGGAAATGGACAGACAGCGGGTTAAAACTAGAGGGTGGGAAACGAAGAAACTGCAGGAGAAACCACAGCCAGTGATTGGCTGTCTTTGTTGTGAAATGGTGATTTGAAGTCTTTGTTGTCATAGTGATTGGTTGTCTTTGTTGTCATAGTGATTGGCTGCAATGGCCATTCTACAGAGGACCCCTTTAGAAATTTGCCAGTGATGAATTCTCATCACATCGCTTTGGTATATTAACAGCATCTGACATCATCCAGTAGAGTCTGTATGCATGGTGGGTCTGACATCATCCAGTAGAGTCTGTATGCATGGTGGATCTGACATCATCCAGTAGAGTCTGTATGCATGGTGGGTCTGACATCATCCAGTAGAGTCTGTATGCATGGTGGGTCTGACATCATCCAGTAGAGTCTGTATGCATGGTGGGTCTGACATCATCCAGTAGAGTCTGTATGCATGGTGGGTCTGACATCATCCAGTAGAGTCTGTATGCATGGTGGGTCTGACATCATCCAGTAGAGTCTGTATGCATGGTGGGTCTGACATCATCCAGTAGAGTCTGTATGCATGGTGGATCTGACATCATCCAGTAGAGTCTGTATGCATGGTGGGTCTGACATCATCCAGTAGAGTCTGTATGCATGGTGGGTCTGACATCATCCAGTAGAGTCTGTATGCATGGTGGGTCTGACATCATCCAGTAGAGTCTGTATGCATAGAGTCTGTATGCATGGTGGGTCTGACATCATCCAGTAGAGTCTGTATGCATGGTGGGTCTGACATCATCCAGTAGAGTCTGTATGCATGGTGGGTCTGACATCATCCAGTAGAGTCTGTATGCATGGTGGGTCTGACATCATCCAGTAGAGTCTGTATGCATGGTGGGTCTGACATCATCCAGTAGAGTCTGTATGCATGGTGGGTCTGACATCATCCAGTAGAGTCTGTATGCATGGTGGGTCTGACATCATCCAGTAGAGTCTGTATGCATGGTGGGTCTGACATCATCCAGTAGAGTCTGTATGCATGGTGGGTCTGACATCATCCAGTAGAGTCTGTATGCATGGTGGGTCTGACATCATCCAGTAGAGTCTGTATGCATGGTGGGTCTGACATCATCCAGTAGAGTTTGTATGCATGGTGGGTCGGACATCATCCAGTAGAGTTTGTATGCATGGTGGGTCGGACATCATCCAGTAGAGTCTGTATGCATGGTGGGTCTGACATCATCCAGTAGAGTTTGTATGCATGGTGGGTCGGACATCATCCAGTAGAGTTTGTATGCATGGTGGGTCGGACATCATCCAGTAGAGTCTGTATGCATGGTGGATCTGACATCATCCAGTAGAGTCTGTATGCATGGTGGGTCGGACATCATCCAGTAGAGTCTGTATGCATGGTGGGTCTGACATCATCCAGTAGAGTCTGTATGCATGGTGGGTCTGACATCATCCAGTAGAGTCTGTATGCATGGTGGATCTGACATCATCCAGTAGAGTCTGTATGCATGGTGGGTCTGACATCATCCGGTAAAAAGACCCACTTTCCTGTTGAGTTGGTCATTTTGAAAAGCTTAATGTGTTGCTAGTTATCTGGGTGTATTGGAAATGGTGCCCTAGACCCCTGTATTCAGATCAGAGTCTGACGGGGCAGGGTCTGAAACAGTGAGCCGTTTGTCTAATAGAGCGATGATGGCAGGAAAGTCAAGATGAGAGGGCCACTCAAGCTGCAGGTTGAAGGGAAACTGTCAAGGTTAGGGCACCTTGCTCCGAGGAAACATGACTGTATTAGCATAGAGTTTCAACTCACACCTCACAGCACTTAACATGAATCACCTCCTCAGTGAAACCGCTGTAGGACGGAGGAAAGGAATTTAAATGGTATTCTAAAGAACCGTCTGCCTGAATCGGACCTCAATGGAACTCATTATCCATTTACTTCATACAAACATTGAACTGTACGAGCAGCAGTGTGGCGTGTGCAAAACTAAAAACAATATATAAACAGTGAACAAAAACAACAAACTGTAAAAAACAACAAACTATGTCGGATATACAGTGCTATTGTCAGTTCTCTACGACAAACCGGAATCCAGAGGAAAATGTGTTAATTAGACAACCTTACCTGAGGTTATGTTATTATTTACACAAATATGTGTTCTCATGTCTGAGTCATCTCTCATTAGCTTGTTCTGCTCTTACAAATAAAGTTTAATAAAGTTATTAAATAGTGCGTAGCTCCGTGCCTGAATTCCAAGGTTAAATAAATCCATCCAGATCATTTTATTGTCTCTTCCTGACACTCAAATAGTGAGGTGAGACGGATCATTTTGCAGAGATCTGATTTCATGATGTACTGTTTATACTGCAAAAGTTGATGAAGGGGGTGTTGTTTCCATGTACTAAGCTTCCACATCACCAGTAACCGTTTACTGCTTATCCTGCGTTTCTCCTCTGGCTTCCACATCACCAGTAACCGTTTCCTGCTTCTCCTCCGTTTCTCCTCTGGCTTCCACATCACCAGTAACCGTTTCCTGCTTCTCCTCCGTTTCTCCTCTGGCTTCCACATCACCAGTAACCGTTTCCTGCTTCTCCTCCGTTTCTCCTCTGGCTTCCACATCACCAGTAACCGTTTCCTGCTTCTCCTCCGTTTCTCCTCTGGCTTCCACATCACCAGTAACCGTTTACTGCTTCTCCTGCGTTTCTCCTCTGGCTTCTACATCACCAGTAACCGTTTCCTGCTTCTCCTGCGTTTCTCCTCCGGCTTCCACATCACCAGTAACTGTTTCCTGCTTCTCCTCCGTTTCTCCTCTGGCTTCCACATCACCAGTAACCGTTTCCTGCTTCTCCTCCGTTTCTCCTCTGGCTTCCACATCACCAGTAACCGTTTACTGCTTCTCCTGCGTTTCTCCTCTGGCTTCTACATCACCAGTAACCGTTTCCTGCTTCTCCTGCGTTTCTCCTCTGGCTTCCACATCACCAGTAACCGTTTCCTGCTTCTCCTGCGTTTCTCCTCTGGCTCCACATCAGTAACCGTTTCCTGCTTCTCCTGCGTTTCTCCTCTGGCTTCTACATCACCAGTAACCGTTTCCTGCTTCTCCTGCGTTTCTCCTCTGGCTTCCACATCACCAGTAACCGTTTCCTGCTTCTCCTCCGTTTCTCCTCTGGCTTCCACATCACCAGTAACCGTTTCCTGCTTCTCCTGCGTTTCTCCGCCGGCTTCCCCCCTCCCAGTCACCCAGCAACTTAACATTGTCTGACATTGAAATCAACCAAATCAAATCAAAGATTGATTCTATTACATTTTTATTTTGCTTCTCGTGCGGTTGTTTTCCAAGCTGTCCGGTGTCATTATTCGGTTCTCACCAGGGTTGCTGACGGATAACCCAATCCGGGGGTTAGGTTGTTTTGCTCGAGGATTGTTGGAAATTAATTGCTTTTCCCTGAAATGGTAAGAGATCCTGTTTAAATGAAGCAACGTATTGCATTAACTAGGAAGAATGAAAATTGTTGAGCAGTTACATGGCAGCAAATTTGAGTTTACAACAATGAACACATATTTGCAGGTTCAGCAGAAATATAAAAGGAAAATGTATTGGTACATATTCATTTTAGAAAGATATTTCTCAAGCCTTCAACGAGTATATTGAAGAGTTGATATGTCGATAAGTTGTAGAAAGTAATGTTACCCTGATGCACTATGGGAAGTGATGGTACCAGGATGTACTGTGGGAAGTGATGGTACCAGGATGCACTGTGGGAAGTGATGGTACCAGGATGCAGTATGGGAAGTGATGGTACCAGGATGCAGTATGGGAAGTGATGGCACCTGGATGCAGTATGGGAAGTGATGGCACCTGGATGCAGTATGGGAAGTGATGGCACCAGGATGCAGTATGGGAAGTGATGGCACCAGGATGCAGTATGGGAAGTGATGGTACCAGGATGCAGTATGGGAAGTGATGGCACCTGGATGCAGTATGGGAAGTGATGGCACCTGGATGCAGTATGGGAAGTGATGGTACCAGGATGCAGTATGGGAAGTGATGGTACCTGGATGCACTGTGGGAAGTGATGGTACCAGGATGCACTGTGGGAAGTGATGGTACCAGGATGCTAATGTCTTGGTGCCAGATACCACAGGACACCTTCAGGGATCTGCTGATAATGTCTTGGTGCCAGATACCACAGGACACCTTCAGGGATCTGCTGCTAATGTCTTGGAGCCAGATACCACAGGACACCTTCAGGGATCTGCTGCTAATGTCTTGGTGCCAGATACCACAGGACACCTTCAGGGATCTGCTGCTAATTTCTTGGTGCCAGATACCACAGGACACCTTCAGGGATCTGCTGCTAATTTCTTGGTGCCAGATACCACAGGACACCTTCAGGGATCTGCTGCTAATTTCTTGGTGCCAGATACCACAGCACACCTTCAGGGGTCTGTTACTAATGTCTTGGTGCCAGATACCACAGGACACCTTCAGGGATCTGCTGCTAATTTCTTGGTGCCAGATACCACAGGAGACCTACAGGGATCTGCTCTTAATTTCTGGGTGCCAGATACCACAGGACAACTTCAGAGATCTGCTGCTAATGTCTGGGTTCCAGATACCACAGGACACCTTCAGGGGTCTGCGACTGTCTTATAGACTCCATGTCTCAGCACGTTGGCACTGTTTTGGTGGAGGACCAACAGCATATTAGGCATACAGCTTTGGCCCATCAGTGTACAAGTATCTGTGAATAAAATCTTTAATCACTACGTTTTCAATTCAAAACTGTCACTTAAGAATCATTGTCAGAGTCATAGAATTGCACAGAATATAGAATTTATGTTTTCCACACCACATAAATATCCAGTAAGGTAGACATGTGTAGACAAGAATACACACATACACACACACACACATACACACAGAAACAAACGGAATAACAAACATACAAGGATGTAAACACAAATCAAATATAGTACATTCATAGATAACCAGGAGCACAGATAGTGTTATTGTTACGCCCCAGCCTGAAGGGGCTGGAGAACGCAACTGCCCAAGGCCGCCCGTTGGGTGGTGAGGTGGGTATGACGGTGTGTGAAGCAACCAATCAGGGAGGCCACAACTGAAACTGCCGTTACCCTTAACAGGTATGGTTTATTTTAAGTACAGTTCAAAATAATAATGATGCTCACAATACAACAATACATACAGAAGGGGAGGACAAGAGAACAATGGGAATGTAGGAGTAGGGCAATGCCAGCGGTCTGTCAAATCAAAGAAATCAAACATAAAGACCCTAAGCTTCCCTACCTCTTTAGTCTGGCCACTATTGGCCAGCCCTAACCACAACTTACCTCACTGCTACAAAACACTGGGGAACAGCCACTGGCTTCTAATCTAGTGTGTATAACAGTGGGTTACCTACGGGTGTGTGTAAACCCTAGGGTATCTTACCTAGCCCCACTCCACAGGGTACGGGTTACACAAACACAGCAGGCTCACAAACATTCCACCAAATACAACAACAAACCTCGATGTCACACATAACAAAAGTCCTCCTTCCTCTCTCATCTCATCTCATCTGTCTGTCTGTCTCCAAACAACCAACAACTTAAATAGGGTGATGAACAACTCTGGATTGGTTGGATCCTCTTTACTGCCACGCCCACTCCATCAACAGCAACTCACCACACCTGGGAAGAATTAAGAACAAACAGGGAGACACAACAGCATGGGGAAAATACACATACTAGCTGGGCACGTAACAGTTATAGTGATTCCTTAATCTCTGTTCCCTGAAGGAAAATGATCTTGCTGAGGTAATATGTTCGTCTGGGTCTGCCCGTAAGAGATTAATGGTTTTCTTACCCGTCCTGTTGCCATCCCATTATATAATAATAACGATAACACAACCCACTGAAATCATCATGTTAGAAATGAGGTGTATCTGTGGGGCATTCGTAGTGTAGAGAGGTCATGTAGAGGTCATGTAGAGGTCATGTAGAGAGGTCATGTAGAGACGTCATGTAGAGAGGTCATGTAGAGACGTCATGTAGAGAGGTCATGTAGAGACGTCATGTAGAGAGGTCATGTAGAGACGTCATGTAGAGAGGTCATGTAGAGAGGTCATGTAGAGAGGTCATGTAGAGAGGTCATGTAGAGAGGTCATGTAGAGACGTCATGTAGAGACGTCATGTAGAGAGGTCATGTAGAGAGGTCATGTAGAGGTCATGTAGAGAGGTCATGTAGAGACGTCATGTAGAGAGGTCATGTAGAGGTCATGTAGAGGTCATGTAGAGAGGTCATGTAGAGACGTCATGTAGAGAGGTCATGTAGAGAGGTCATGTAGAGACGTCATGTAGAGAGGTCATGTAGAGAGGTCATGTAGAGACGTCATGAAGAGAGGTCATGTAGAGACGTCATGTAGAGAGGTCATGTAGAGGTCATGTAGAGGTCATGTAGAGAGATCATGTAGAGGTCATGTAGAGAGGTCATGTAGAGACGTCATGTAGAGAGGTCATGTAGAGACGTCATGTAGAGAGGTCATGTAGAGAGGTCATGTAGAGACGTCATGTAGAGAGGTCATGTAGAGACGTCACTTAGAGAGGTCACGTAGAGAGGTCATGTAGAGAGGTCATGTAGAGACGTCATGTAGAGAGGTCATGTAGAGACGTCATGTAGAGAGGTCATGTAGAGAGGTCATGTAGAGACGTCATGTAGAGAGGTCATGTAGAGACGTCATGTCGAGAGGTCATGTAGAGAGGTCATGTAGAGGTCATGTAGAGAGATCATGTAGAGGTCATGTAGAGAGGTCATGTAGAGACGTCATGTAGAGAGGTCATGTAGAGACGTCACATAGAGAGGTCACGTAGAGAGGTCATGTAGAGGTCATGTAGAGAGGTCACGTAGAGAGGTCATGTAGAGACGTCATTTAGACGCCCTAGTCTGAAGCAGACAACTAAATAGGGGAAAGTGTGCACATTTGGAACACACGCAAATTCCAACTCGGGTGTTTGTAACAAATGGATTCTTGCCTCACATCTAATTAACTGTCATCGTTAACTTTATTATCAACAGACTCCCGGTGCTGCCAAGGTTTTCTTCAAATCAATGTGGTTTCATATTGAAAGCCTCCAAACCAAAGTGCGTAGCTGAAAACGATTTCCCGGTTTTTAGCCTGTGCCAAATGAACAATCTAAGACTGCATACTGTGCTTATTTGTAATATTGTCTGGATTGTGTCCAGAGTTTGAACACAGGAGTCAGAACACAGAAAAATTAGTGACTCTGTCTCTTTTGTAATTCTAAGAAATTTGCTCTCTAAAAAGTCCTTGCGTTCTGCCTCGTTCAAACGTAGGAGGACAAGACCTCAGGACTACCAGGCCCGGAGGACTCTTAGCTGTCCCTGTTCAACGTCCTCCTGGTCCTGTTACAGGTGAAGTAGCTGACGATACCTGTCGCTTTCGGCTGCCAACCTGCTGACCTCCAGACTCTGGGGCTGTGTCCCGACCGATGTGTCAACATTCTCACATTCTAATTTAGATTCGAGCAGCCGCGTTCAGCACCATCTGATGTTTATTTGTCGATCCGTCAGGATAACCAGAAAATAGAGCGTTGCAGTAATCTGCAAAATCAGCATAACGACGAATATTGACATTGTGGTTTTCGGTTGACATATTCCAGTGGCTGGACGTAAGGTATATCACTCGAGATCCGTTTCCGAGTCGTTACAGTCCCATAGTCTACTCTCCCATCGTGTGTCATCATCAGGTATATTCCAGGAAGAAGATTGTCACTTCTCACAAATGCGCTCATTAAGTGACGTTAGAGCACTGCTGAACCCGTCTGCCGTTCCAATGTCATTCGTCAAATGACTCATTATCATTACTTCACCGGGACGGAGACGCTACGCACTAGAGACGGCAATGTTCCGTGTGCTAAAATAACAATGGCGCTCTACCAAGTGTTTTCGGAGCGTGTTTTTTGCGTGTTTACCGTGATCTGGCGACTGGCGGGGGCCGCGCAAGGAGTTGGATGTCTTCCTGGTGTTTATGAAACCACTCTTAAATGTGTTCAGCGCCGTGTGTTGTCATGATCGTCCTGGAATATTGACGCATAGATGAGGGAACCGCGTTGGCGTCTTAGTGCGCACCTGGTGCCTTAGAATATAGTCTCGTGTTCCTCGCCACTACGTGTAACCGTTGGCAACAGACACTGTTCCCCATAGAGAAACACACCTGTTCCTCTTGACTGACTCATTTGGCAAATTTGGTGAATGACACTTCGGCATTTGGCGTCTTCGCGACTCTGTCCGGGGCCTCGCGTCGCTTTGGAAATGTGAACAGTGCAAATTGTCAGAGCTTTGTGAAAGCTGACACATATGGACCCGCTAATTGGAAACCAATCTAATGTGACCCAGCTAGTTGTATTTTACGTTTTTGAGTCTACAGCCAGACATAGGTTCCCCTCACCACTAGACAACATTTTAGTTCGGTGAACGTTCGAAAAACTCGGTTCAGTGTAACTTGTTCAGGAAGGTCTGTGTTTGAGCTGTGGTGATGTCAGTGATATGATAAATGGAGTTTCTACATAAAACAGAATCTGCCAAATATTCAATATTGTTGTTGTATGTTTGCCAATATAAAGATGTGCTATACCTGAAACGCCATGCAGATACAATGTCAAAGAAAGAACTGAGCAAAAGGCAGCGATCATCTGATGAAATGGATTTCTTCCCAAAGTCTAATAAGAGACATGATGAATTTAAATTAACTACTTTTTACTTGTACTTTAGTTTTCTCCTCTTCACCTCCTCTCCACCTCCTCTCCACCCACCTCCTCTAACCTCGAGGGTGCACCCACTTCCTTTTCACCTTCTTCTCCTCTCCATCTCCAGCTTCACGACTGGGCGGATGCTGCTCGTAGATGCTTCCATTTCACAATAATGGCACTTCCAGTTGACTGGGGCAGATCTATTGGCGCAGAAAATACACAAACGGATTTGTGAGTGCCACGTCTAAAGTCACTGAGCTGTCAAGTAAATGTCTTCAGTGTTTGTTTTATTTTAGACCCCAATAGAACTGTTGCATTCATGGTTGGAAACGTTTATTTTAAAAGGAAATAAAATTGTGTAGAAGGTTTTAGACCAGCCATGTGAATGGAATACATAAAATTGGTTAACTGTAGTAGTCTGCTGTGGAATTTGGTCTGAGATATGTTTTGTGAAGAAGATAAAAGGACAAAGGACGTGATGAGGAAAGATTAACTGAGATAAAACCTGTCCAAGCCATTAGATTAACTGGGAGGTCAAAGGTGAATACAGCAGGATACGAAGAGATATACGAGAGATCAAGACTGAGATCCATCACAAAGAAACTGAGGAAAAGATGGAGATAGTTGGAAAAAAGAGAGAAGTTAAGACAGACAGAAAAAGAGAGACAAAAATAAAGAGAGGGTCGGAGAGAGATTGAAAAACAGAAAAATAATGACATTATACAGGATTTACGTTAATTATAATTTTACCACACACACACACTGCACCAAAACCCAATAATATCCACACACACTGCACCAAAACCCAATAATATCCACACCCACTGCACCAAAACCCAAAGAAATCTCTTTCTGTCTACGGCATGAATGTGAATGTGTTTGGTTTTTGTGTAGTGTGTTGGGGTTAGGGTAAAACCCAACACATTCACACTCGTGCCAAAGACAGAAAGAGAGAGCCTCAGAGAGAAATAGAGAGCGATGGGAGAGGAAGAGAAGGACAGAGAGAGGGAGACAGAGAGAGGGAGAGAGGGGAGAGAGAGAGATGGAGAGACAGAGAGAGGGAGACAGAGAGAGGGAGACAGAGAGAGAGAGGGGGAGAGAGAGAGACAGAGAGAGAGAGGGGAGGGAGACAGATAGAGGGAGAGAGAGAAAGAGGGGAGGGAGACAGAGAGAGGGGGACAGATAGAGGGAGAGAGAGAGAGAGAGAGAGAGAGAGGGGAGAGAGAGAGAGAGAGGGGGACAGAGAGAGGGAGAGAGAGATGGGACAGAGAGAGGGAGAGCAGACAGCAAATGTCCGGGGTTTCACTTCCAATCTTCCCTGACCTCATCATATTACCCACTGCCAAGGTCAAAGGTCGAAAAAGCAGGTGAACCAATTAGGGCCATCAACTTCCTGGTTTCTGGAGGATGTAGATGGGTGAAGGCAGGGGATGTGCAGGGAGTTGAGGTGGATGATGAGTGATGACACTATATCTGCAGCAGGAGTTGGAGAAGTCCTATTTTGAATTGCTACTAAACCATCCTTTATTTACGCTCTCTCTCTCTCTTTATATTTATTTCCCCATCACCTTTCTCAATATCCCCTTCTCTTTATGTCTCTCCTTTCCTATTAATATCCCTCACTTATCTCCTAACATCTCTCACACGCTCACTTCTTAATATTCCCTATCTTTCTGAATCTCACCTTCTCTCTCCTGCTTCCTCTCAGTATCTTTCTTTCCCTCCGAGTCTCTGTTCCTATCAATTTCTCCCTTTTTTCTGTCTCTCTCTCTCACAGATGTACTTTTGTACACCTTCATTCATTCTCTCAAAAAAGCCCTCGCAGGAAACGTCAAATTCAGTGGCACAACAGTGACACCTGGTGGTCAGGAGGCCCATTGACGCCTCTGTCTGCTTCCCAAGAGAGAACATTGTAAGTATCAATTTATATTTTCTTATGCTAATATTCTCAGTGCACAGACCTTACATTTTTTTATGTAACACATTTTTTCAAATCTCTTCATTCTGTTTTGCAAATTGCATAATTTGAAGTCTGTGAGGCAAAATACGAACTTTAAGCGTCGTCCTATTAGCTGTAGAATGTTATGCTATGTGAGTGCCAACCAGAGAGAAAAGTCACAGTATGAGTTGGAATACAGCAGGATTAGTGGTGAAAAGATCCTGTGGTTGACAGCCCTAACTAATGGAGAATATTAATCAACCAAGGGGTTAATCCCAAGTTATAAAAAACCTCTCTTCTTAAACAGGAAAGAGACATGGCTGGTCTCTCTGTACCCCCTTTTACCTGTACCCCATTCTCTCTGTACCCCATTCTCTCTGTACCCCCTTTTACCTGTACCCCATTCTCTCTGTACCCCATTCTCTCTGTACCCCCTCATCTCTGTACCCCATTCTCTCTGTACCCCATTCTCTCTGTACCCCCTCATCTCTGTACCCCATTCTCTCTGTACCCCATTCTCTCTGTACCCCCTCATCTCTGTACCCCATTCTCTCTGTACCCACTTCTCTCAGTACCCACTTCTCTCAGTACCCACTTCTCTCTGTACCCCATTCTCTATGTACCCCATTCTCTGTGTACCCACTTCTCTCTGTACCCCCTGTATCTCTGTACCCCATTCTCTCCGTATCCCATTCTCTCTGTGTAAACTAATGTCAGCTTCCCAGATGAGCAAAAACGATGTCGCGATTTAAATAACATAAATAAATGAGGGAACCAATGCATGGTTGATTTGGCTCCAGGGGGTAATATTGGATCTGCTCTCTCTCTGTGTGAAGCACCATAGATTTCACAATGGTTCTTCACACCCAATAGGAATAGCAATGTTTGTATTTCAGTCTCTATTTATGTTTCTATATATATAGTTTTAACTATATATAGAGTTTAAAGTCCAGAATGACAACTGGAGAGTACTGCCGAACAAATCCCATGTTGAAGGGAAAAAGTAGTACTTAAGGACAACAACGGAGTAATGATTGAAACAGAAGATGGGTCCAGATAACAGGTGAACAACAGGTGGACCATGATGTCTGTAGATATGGTCCCCAGTAGCTCAGTTGGTAGAACATTGTGTTTAGATTAACCGTGTGGACCATGATGTCTGTAGATATGGTCCCCAGTAGCTCAGTTGGTAGAACATTGTGTTTAGATTAACCGTGTGGACCATGATGTCTGTAGATATGGTCCCCAGTAGCTCAGTTGGTAGAACATTGTGTTTAGATTAACCGAGTGGACCATGATGTCTGTAGATATGGTCACCAGTAGCTCAGTTGGTAGAACATTGTGTTTAGATTAACCGAGTGGACCATGATTTCTGTAGATATGGTCACCAGTAGCTCAGTTGGTAGAACATTGTGTTTTGGAATGGCAGGGTTTTGGGTAGAATTCACACACGATGGCCAGTAAATATAAAAGGCTTTCACCTCTGTAAGTTCTAGATAAAAGCACCCAAGTACGAAATCAATACTTAAGAGGCCAGACATGTGAAGACATGGTTCAGTTCAAATCTTTCTTCTCAGTCCGAGTCAGTGACACCTACATGACCAGGAGCTAGCATGTCCCAGGTATCGTTCTAGAAGAACATTGTCCTGGTTTGATTGGTGGAATTAGAGCCAACTGACAAATCAGTTAGGACAATTGCTCGTTGACACGATACCGAATCCACACGGAGATCAGATTAGTAAGAGAACAGAGTAGAAAACCTCAATGTTCTCTGGCCAACGTGAGGAACGAAGAAATTGGTCCACCCAATTCTGTGTGACACACCGAAACCAAATGCTGAAACGAGAAAAAAAAAGCAAAAGGACACAGTGAGCAGTTCAGTAACCAGAATGCATTGCATGGCTTTTGGAAACTATACGATGATAGGAAAAATGCACCCATCTATGGGATTCGTTCTGGTACTATATCCTGTCATTAGTAGTATTATTAATCATTTGCACAATATATAATAACACCAAGAAATCTTGAACTTAAAATAACTTGTGTTTTTTCATGTGCATCATATGCAAACACACAAACACACACACATACACAAACACGCATACGAAAAATGCACTAACTGGAAACTTTAGAAACAAATCACTGGAGCTAAATGATCACTTGGCTTGCCTGTAGCACATTTACTTCCCAATACAGAACTAATATTACTTAAAAGCTCTCAGATTAATCTTTTCGCTCTACATTGATTTCACATTGACAGCAACAGATTGTTTTAGATAAGTCATTATTATCCATTACTCGGCTAGCGGCGAACCGCGGCACTTTCCACAACAACAAAACACTTCATCACGGATGCCGATAGAAATTAACATAGTTGTAATTATTCCCGCCACAAACTTCTACAGTACAGATGTAGCCAGTCAGCTGTATTCTGCGACAGTAGTCTGATGAAATCGGCCGAGGTTTATTAATGGCAAACGAGGTTATATACGTCAGGACATCTGGAGAACCGTTAAATCTGGCTGTGATTGATGACTAATTAATCCTGGAGACAACAGGAAGTGGAAGGAAGTAGATGTATAGAGATAATATACTATATTAGATTTAGAGATAGATATATGATAGACTGTATAAGATTGATTGGTGTAATAGACTATATTTGATTTATAGATATAATAGACTATATTAGATGTAAAGCGGATATGAAAAGTGTGCACGTAGATGCAAATGCCAGATTATTGTGATGTGGAAAAATGAGACTAAGATAAATCATGTCAGAACTTTTTCCACCTTGAATGTGACCTAGAACGTGAAAAATTCAATTGAAAAACAAACTGAAATCTTTGAGGGGGAAAAAGAAAAACCTTACAGTAACCTGTTTGCATAAGTATGCAGACCCTCTTATAACTGGGGATGTGGCTGTGTTCAGAATTAACCAATTACATTCAAACTCATGTTATATAGAAGTCATTTTATACACCTGCCATCATTTAAAGTGACTCGGATTCATCACAGATAAAGGTCAGCTGTTCCAGTAGGATTTTCCTGACATTTTCGAAGTTGCATCTCAGAGCAAAAGCCACGGTCCACAGAGAGCTTCCAAAGCATCAGAGGGACCTCATCTCATGACTGAAAGATATCAGTCAGGAGAATCGTACAAAAGAATTTCCAAAGCATTAGATATACCATGGAACGCAGTGAAGAAAAACGATGGCACAACAGAGACATTACCAAGAACTGGACGTACCTCCAAAATTGATGAAAAGACGAGAAGAAAACTGACCAGGGAGGCCTTCGGCAACATTAAAGGAGTTGCTAGACATTCTAACAAGTACTGGCTGTGTGCTACACGTGATACAATCTCCCGTATTCTTCATATGTATGGGCTACGGGGTAGGGTGGCAGAACGGAAGCCTTTCTTATGAAGATGAAGAGAAAGTTTGCCTTTCAGCAGGTCAACCACCCAAAGCACACATGCACAACCACAAAAGCATGGCTTCACCAGAAGAATATTAACATATAGGAATGGCCCAGCCAGAGCACAGACCTGAATCCAATTGAACAACTGTGGGGTGATCTGAAGAGGGCTGTGCACAGGAGATGTCCTCGCAATCTCACAGATTTGGAAGAGTGCTTTTGCAATGAATAGCGAGCAAATATTGTCAAAATGTGCCATGCTAACAGACTCCTACCCCAAAAGACAGAGTGCTGTAATAAAATCAAGATATTAGCATTACATTAAATTCAAATATCAATTGTTCAAGTTATAGGTCACATTAAAGGTGGAAAAAGTTTTATCAGGATGTATCTTTGTCAAATTGTTTCACATCACAGAAACCTGGGATTTTAGGGTGTGTAGACTTTTTATATGCACTATATAATAGATTGTGTTAGTTATAGATATAACATACTTGTTTGTACCTTGCTGACACATTAAGAATGAAACAGTCCAGATGTTGGTCTCAGTGTTTGTTGCCACGGTTACCAACTGCAGCAGTTCCCAACATGAGATTTCAGGACGACCGTGGAAACTTCCACAGGGATAATAGAATAGCCGTGACCAATGGGTGAACGCATGATGCTGGGGGAGACGGAGAGAAATGTCTGAAGTTGTTCGAGAGAGAGAGAGAGAGGGGGGGAATTGGCCAGACAAATGCACACAGGAAAACGCGTCATTTTCATTTAAGTCATTTGGCAAACGCTCTTATCCAAAACGACTCAGCGCTTGTGACTTCATACATATTTATGCTTGTAGACCTTTAAAACCCCAGTACTCTCATCCTCTCCATCTGAAGGGACATATGCATGCAGTTCAACTCTTGGTTGGTGTTAATGTCTTTCTCCTGGGTGATGTGGAGTGCTGTGAGGGTTCTAGATTTCTCCTGGGTGTTCTAGAGTGCTGTGAGGGTTCTAGATTTCTCCTGGGCGTTCTAGAGTGCTGTGAGTGTTCTAGATTTCTCCTGGGCGTTCTAGAGTGCTGTGAGTGTTCTAGATTTACCCTGGGTGTTCTAGAGTGCTGTAAGTATTCTAGATTTATCCTGGGTGTTCTAGAGTGATGTGAATGTTCTAGGTTGTTTCTCTTGCATGTTCCAGAGTGATGTGTTCTAGGTTTTCTCCTGTGTGTGAGTGTTCTAGATTGCTGAAAGTGTGCTAGATTTCTGTAGTGTTTGAGTGTTTTCAGTAGTGTAGAGTTCTCCTGACTGTTCTCAGTATTTCAGGTTTTCTACTGCAGCTATCTTAACTCTAGCTCCATAACACCAGCGCCAGTCTGTTATGGGATGTCTACTGTTGTCTGCTGATGTCGGCTGTTCTGCAGTGCTGCATTACTCTGGGGGGAGTCGTCTGGCTGGGAACTTTAAATAGAATAAATAATCACTGAATGCATTTGTATAATGAGTCTAGAAAACATAATATGAGTCAGATGCATGACCAGGTGGACGGGGACCAGGTGGACGGGGACCAGATGGAAAGGGACCAGGCGGACAAGGACCAGGTGTACAGGGACCAGGTGGACAGGGACCAGGCGGACAGGAAACAGGTGGACAGGGACCAGGTGGACAAGGACCAGACAGACAGGGACCAGATGGACAGGAACCAGATGGACAGGGACCAGGTGGACAGGGACCAGGTGGACAGGGAACAGACGGACAGGGACCAGGTGGACAGGGAACAGACGGACAGGGACCAGGTGGACAGGGACCAGACGGACAGGGACCAGGTGGACAGGGACCAGGTGGACAGGGAACAGACGGACAGGGACCAGGTGGACAGGGACCAGACGGACAGGGACCAGGTGGACAGGGAACAGACGGACAGGGACCAGGTGGACAGGGAACAGACGGACAGGGACCAGGTGGACAGGGAACAGACGGACAGGGACCAGGTGGACAGGGAACAGACGGACAGGGACCAGGTGGACAGGGACCAGGTGGACAGGGACCAGGTGGACAGGGACCAGGTGGACAGGGACCAGGTGGACAGGGACCATTTATACATAAATACAGCACATAGTGTCATTTGTTAACGGTTTTTACCCCTCAGGTCCATCGACTTCTCAATCAGCAACATAAATCTTCTGATCACATGTATCAGTCACCTGAGCATATCAATTGAAGTGCTCGGGTGACTTTCCATGGACGTTCAATACACATTAGTATACTTTATTATATACGCTACTACACTTATATTTATATCGATTAGATTCATAACATCAATATTCTCCATTTTTACAATAATATATCTGGATCCATCCAATACCAACACAGACAGACTTCCTGCTTCAGATCCCTCGTTGAGGCCCGCCAGAGATGCTGAGTTTGTCTCCAATAATTTAAATGAATAACAAGCTGATCATGTTGATAAATCCTCCAGTCTTTTGTTGAGCCGGCCAGATCAATGTTCCTCTCTCCGCTCAGAAAACCCAAATGAACCCAGCCGTACCGGAGGGCTTTCAGGAGTGTCCATTTCTGACTAATGCCTCTGCTTATTCAACCACTGTGTTGCTAATGAATGAACTAAAATGAAAAGCCACTGTTCAGATAATGTTTTCTGTGTGTGTTTGGGAGGTCGATAAACAGTAAAAACATGTGAGAAGCAGTGATTAGTCGCTACGGGCAAAAATAGCAGCATTATAAATCTTAGGTAGTGAGAAACGTCGTTTTTTTGCCTTTCAAGTCAAGACACAATTACTACCTGGTAATATTGATATTGTGTTCTATGATGTGTGCCATCCGATGTGTGCCATGCTTGGTATCAACAATATTCAACACTTTTCTCCAATTCATACATTAGAGATATAACATAGTTGGGATAATACTATTGTGTTCCTCCCGCAGTTTGAAATCTGATGTAAGGAACCCTCCAAGATCTATCCAATGGGCACCTCAACCCTCTGGAACAGTGTGAAAGAATATATATTATGTATAGAAAACTGGTCCACTGGTTTATTTGTAGGAAACAGACAACCACTGGTTTATTACAGTGAGAGAAACAGAGGACCACTGGTTTATTACAGTGAGAGAAACAGACAACCACTGGTTTATTACAGTGAGAGAAACAGACAACCACTGGTTTATTACAGTGAGAGAAACAGAGGACCACTGGTTTATTACAGTGAGAGAAACAGAGGACCACTGGTTTATTACAGTGAGAGAAACAGAGGACCACTGGTTTATTACAGTGAGAGAAACAGACAACCACTGGTTTATTACAGTGAGAGAAACAGACGACCACTGGTTTATTACAGTGAGAGAAACAGACAACCACTGGTTTCTTACAGTGAGAGAAACAGACGACCACTGGTTTATTACAGTGAGAGAAACAGACAACCACTGGTTTATTACAGTGAGAGAAACAGACAACCACTGGTTTATTACAGTGAGAGAAACAGACAACCACTGGTTTATTACAGTGAGAGAAACAGACGACCACTGGTTTATTACAGTGAGAGAAACAGACGACCACTGGTTTATTACAGTGAGAGAAACAGACGACCACTGGTTTATTACAGTGAGAGAAACAGACGACCACTGGTTTATTACAGTGAGAGAAACAGACGACCACTGGTTTATTACAGTGAGAGAAACAGACGACCACTGGTTTATTACAGTGAGAGAAACAGACGACCACTGGTTTATTACAGTGAGAGAAACAGACGACCACTGGTTTATTACAGTGAGAGAAACAGACGACCACTGGTTTATTACAGTGAGAGAAACAGACGACCACTGGTTTATTACAGTGAGAGAAACAGACGACCACTGGTTTATTACAGTGAGAGAAACAGACGACCACTGGTTTATAACTGGTTCATGGGAAATAGAGGACTTCTTCAATCACAGAACAAGATAATAAAAACGCTCCAACTCTAAAGCACACCCCAAAACCCAGACGTGCACATAAATAAGATCAATCCTGAAGGCACACAAACGTTCTGTTTGTAGTTCTTTTAGATGTTCTCCCCAACGATGTTTTATTCTGAAAACATTAATGATCCCCAGGTCTTTCCAAGTTCTTTGTATCTAAGTACGGAGCTAGAACCTTGTGAGCACGTGACGAGCCGAACACAGATGTGGGAAACAACGCAGGCCAGGAGTGAAGAAAGGAGATTGAATGTGAAGAACATAATAGATTGGATTGCCTGTGGTCAGTACATTTAGCTTGTCCTGTGGCTGATCCTGGACCAGGTGGGAGTCGACAGAGAGGGAGGAGAGGGGGAGATAATATGGAGGAAAGAGAGAGGGAGAGAAGTTAACAGGGAGGAAGATATAAATAGAGAGAGGCCGAAAGAAAGACAAGGATTTCATCACCTATTTATCAAGAGTAAGGTGCATGACATTGGCTATTAACCTTGCAGTTAGGAGGTTTAATTGGAAATCATGCTTTAGCAACGGGCGAGGAGGCGAGGACGGGGGAAGAGAGGAGGAACGGGGAGGAGGAGAGGACGCGGGGAGGAGAGGAGGACGCGGGGAGAGGTGTCCAAAAGCCTTGATAAATTACCAGCGGGACATGAGGCTTTCAGGGAGGGAAGGTAGGCTGTCATCGGAGCTACTGTTGGCACGGAGGACAGAGGGAACATGTGGGATGAGAGGCGAGGGTGGAGGGGTGGAGGAAGAGGGGAGGGGGGAGGAAGGGAGGAAGGGGGGAGGGTTGGAGGGGGTCCTACATAGGACCAGCCGGGACATAATCAGTGTGATGTTTCACACAGTCTGAGGTAACAGGTGAGACTGCAGGTGGGGGGGAGGGAGGGGGGAGGTGTCTGGGGTTTGGGACTGATTCAGTAGTGGAACAGATGCATGGTTGGTGTTTACCCTCATCCACTTCTCATCCAGGAAGCTCTACTCACTCTCTCTCTCTCCCTCTCTCCCTCCCCCCTCTCTCTCTCTCTGACTCCCTCCATCTCCCTCTCTCTCTCTCTCTGACTCCCTCTCTCTCTCTCTCTCTCTCTCTCCCTCTCTCTCTCTCTCTCTCCCTCTCTCTCTCTCTCCCTCTCTCTCTCTCCCTCTCTCTCTCCCTCCCCCTCTCTCTCTCTCTCTGACTCCCTCTCTCTCTCTCTCTGACTCCCTCCCTCTCTCTCCCTCTCTCCCTCTCTCTCTCTCTCTATCCCTCTCTCTCTCTCCCTCTCTCTCTCTCCCTCTCTCTCTCCCTCCCCCTCTCTCTCTCTCTGACTCCCTCTCTCTCTCTCTCTCTGACTCCCTCCCTCTCTCTCTCTCTGATAAAACTAAAGATTGTAACAACCTCTTGTAAAAAGTTATGAAATTACATGACTAGAATAATAAAATATAAAGGCTTTGAACTGTTTTCTTGGCTTTGAAAACATGCCAGATTGTGAGATCAAATTGAAACAAATTAAAGAAGAACTAGGACTTTTGCTTCTTTCTTCATTCAGTATCACGCAGACACACAACACGGGTCCATTACGCATGGCAAACTCAATTTAGAACCGATAAGGCGATTTAGGTGATTGAATAATACTGTGGGTGCCTTTTCTGCACCCGGTGTGTCTAAAATGGGAGATTTGGATTCGTTTTAAAACATCCCCAAATACAGTTTATGTCGTTGCAAACGTGTTCATCCGAACCACTGAACATGGATTTTAATTAACTCGACGCGCCTCATTCTCTCCTACATTCAGATGGACGTTCAATTCTGTGGCCTTAACAAACATGCTGAATATTTCATGTAAACCCACACATGCTTCTACGGTAGATGTCTCCCCTAATGCACTGGGCTAACTCATTAATGAACATGTGTGGAGGATCACAGGCCGGTCACTGGAAACAAGGAGAAGTTGCTGCAAAAGCATTCATTAATAGAGACCTCAAGTCAACTGAAATAGCAACCCCCACATCTCTATGTCCAGCACCTCTAAGTCAACTGAAATAGCAACCCCCACATCTCTATGTCCAGCACCTCTAAGTCAACTGAAATAGCAACCCCCACATCTCTATGTCCAGCACCTCTAAGTCAACTGAAATAGCAGCATCCAAATCTCTATGTCCAGCACCTCTAAGTCAACTGAAATAGCAGCATCCACATCTATATGTCCAGCACCTCTTAGTCAACTGAAATAGCAGCATCCACATCTCTATGGCCAGCACCTCTATGTCAACTGAAATAGCAGCCTCCACATCTCTATGGCCAGCACCTCTATGTCAACTGAAATAGCAGCCTCCACATCTCTATGGCCAGCACCTCTATGTCAACTGAAATAGCAGCCTCCACATCTCTATGGCCAGCACCTCTATGTCAACTGAAATAGCAGCCCCCACATCTCTATGGCCAGCACCTCTAAGTCAACTGAAATAGCAGCATCCACATCTCTATGTCCAGCACCTCTAAGTCAACTGAAATAGCAGCATCCACATCTCTATGTCCAGCACCTCTAAGTCAACTGAAATAGCAGCATCCACATCTCTATGTCCAGCACCTCTAAGTCAACTGAAATAGCAGCATCCACATCTCTATGGCCAGCACCTCTATGTCAACTGAAATAGCAACCCCGACATCTCTATGGCCAGCACCTCTATGTCAACTAAAATAGCAGCCCCCACATCTCTATGGCCAGCACCTCTATGTCAACTGAAATAGCAGCCCCCACATCTCTATGGCCAGCACCTCTAAGTCAACTGAAATAGCAGCCCCCACACATCTCTATGTCAATGAAATAGCAGCCCCCCAGCACCTCTATGTCAACTGAAATAGCAGCCCCCACATCTCTATGGCCAGCCCCATCTCTATGGCCAGCACCTCTATGTCAACTGAAATAGCAGCCCCCACATCTCTATGGCCAGCACCTCTATGTCAACTGAAATAGCAACCCCCACATCTCTATGGCCAGCACCTCTATGTCAACTGAAATAGCAGCCCCCACATCTCTATGGCCAGCACCTCTATGTTAACTGAAATAGCAGCCCCCACATCCAGCCAGCCTCTATGTCAACTGAAATAGCAGCCCCCACATCTCTATGGCCAGCACCTCTATGTTAACTGAAATAGCAGCCCCCACATCTCTATGTCCAGCACCTCTATGTCAACTGAAATAGCAGCCCCCACATCTCTATGGCCAGCCCTCTATGTCAACTGAAATAGCAGCCCCCACATCTCTCTAACTGAAATGCAGCCCCCACATCCAGCCCCTCTATGTCAACTGAAATAGCAGCCCCCACATCTCTATGGCCAGCACCTCTATGTTAACTGAAATAGCAGCCCCCACATCTCTATGGCCAGCCCCTCTATGTCAACTGAAATAGCAGCCCCCACATCTCTATGGCCAGCACCTCTATGTTAACTGAAATAGCAGCCCCCACATCTCTATGGCCAGCCCCTCTATGTCAACTGAAATAGCAGCCCCCACATCTCTATGGCCAGCACCTCTATGTTAACTGAAATAGCAGCCCCCACATCTCTATGGCCAGCACCTCTATGTCAACTGAAATAGCAGCCCCCACATCTCTATGGCTAGCACTACTTCCGTATATCTCCCTTTATCTCCTTTTACCATCCCCCTTTCCTTCCCTCCATATCATTTTCCTTTCCTCACTCTCTCTTTTCGACCCTCCCTGACTCTCTCTCTTTTTCAACACTTCTCTGTCTCCAGGGCTCAATTCAGTTTCAGATACATTTCTCAATTTCCTCTCTCTCTTTATTATCTGTCTACTTATTGTATATTTCTCTATGCCGTATCCACTGTCTATCTCTCTACCTCCAATTCGTTTTGTCATTCATTCGACTTGTCTCTCTGCTGAGTATTGTAGAGACAGAATCACACTGAGACAGAATCACACTGAGACAGAATCACACTGAGACAGAATCACACTGAGACAGAATCACACTGAGACAGAATCACACTGAGACAGAATCACACTGAGACAGAAGCACACTGAGACAGAATCACACTGAGACAGAAGCACACTGAGACAAAATCACACTGAGACCGAATCACACTGAGACAGAATCACACTGAGACAGAATCACACTGAGACAGAATCACACTGGAACTTTTGGTATCAGTCAGACACCAGTCAGTTAGCCGGACAATACATCAGTCAGCCAACCAGTCAGTCAGCTAGTCAGTCAACCAATCGCTGAGTCAATCAGCCAACTTTTAAGTCAGTCAGCCAACCGCTGAGTTAGTCAGTACGAAAGTAAGGAACATTTTCAGACACTCAATGAAGCAGTTTGAGTGAGTCAGTCAGCCAGCCAGGCAGCCAATAACTTGACCAGTAAGTCAATCAGTGACTAAGTCAATCAGTTAGAAGCAAACATCTGTACTTCCCCAACAGTTTAAGTAACAAACAAATGCCTCCTCTAAGGACTGTGACTCTCACAGCAGATGCATCACACACATCCAATCCAAGTGATCAGTAAGACGCTGGAACCTGACAGAATCTATCCTACAATCTCAGTAGTCTCTGGAACTAGCGGATTGCTTTTGTTTGTGCTTCACAATATCCTTAAGCTAAGGAAAGCTGATTACGGTAAACAGTTATATTGACGCACAATACTGAGCTCAACAAATAAATAATGATAGAAGTTGTCTCATAACTTATCAAATTAAGGTCAAAGTAAGGCCTTTGTTTTTTCATTTAGGCGAAACGCGTCTTCTGACTCCAGCCGTTTCGCTTGCCCTCACAGCTCTGTCCTGCTGGCAGTGATATCTCTGGTATCTCACCTCGGTACCAGATGATGTGCAACACAGCAGCTGTCATCAGTCAGTTCTCCTGGCCACCCTGCTGTGATGGGAGCTCACACTGTTTCCTGTTTACACGACATCACAGCAGGCACACAGATAGTGCTGTTTAGGGCTGGGTGAGATGTGTCAGTCTAAACCAGGTTACAGAGGGTCTGAGCTTGCCAAACACAGGAACTAAAGTGAAGTGTTGATTCAATGGCCAATGTCCCTGTTTGGTTTTACCTCACTGTATTTTCTCTATGTGCCTGTTTGGTTTCGCCTCACTGGGTTTTCTCTATGTCCCTGTTTGGTTTCACCTGACAACGGAAAGCAGATCTTATCTGACGAAAGAGCTCAGCGCGTGGGAAAGCAACACATCCGATCGGGGAGTATTAGGAGAGGTCGACCGTGAAGCTTTTGTCGTTTCTTCAGTACCTGTTCATCTCACCAGACGACATGCCTCATTAACTGGCAGAGTAGTAGAGGAGGAAAATAAAGGTGTTGTGTTGCTACCAACGTGAAACCTCCACCAGAACAATCCGTCAGACCTCGGCCAATTACCCTAATATAATTAGAAAGTGCTGAGGTGAGCGAGGTTAGCTATTTTAATACAATTGTAACATTTACTTTCTCCCCCTGCCAACGCACACGCACACACACACACACACACACACACACGGATGCCTGCAGCTTGATGCCTCCATACGCCAAATGGAATGCTCTGTACTGGCCTCAGGAATTAAAGCACGGCGCTCCACTGGAAATGAACGAACCGTCAGTACTGTAGGAGTCCTTGACACTGCAGGTTTATAGAGGAAGGAATAATCACAAACCTCTGAACATAGTTTTGCCTGTAATGTTCTGTACTTTTGTTCCAAGGACAACGCTTTTTTATGAACATTTGCCCAGCGTTCTGCAGAATCTGCCTTAGCAACGTTCTCGCACACACGAAAACACACATAGAGATGCTCGTATTCAGAATGTGGAAGTAGTACATTCAAATTATAATATGGCAGTGCTACTCTATAATCAGAATGTGGAAGTAGTACTTCTTAAAGGTACACCTGAACATTTACGTTTGTGTGAATTCTGTGATCTCCAGGTTGTGGAAGATGAATTTCATTTTGTTTTTTATTGTCCTTTATATAGTGATTTAAGGAACTCTCTTTTTGGATTAATTCAGTTAAAAAATCCTGATATATTTTGGAAATATGAAGGGGAGATTTTGTGCTGGATGTTTGAACATAATGTGTTTGCTTTGGCAAAATATATAGAAAATGCCTGGTATCTGCGGCAAAGTATTTTGTATCCCATTTGAAAAGCTCTCTCTATTTGTATGTGTACTTATTTTTAGTGGTTTGTTATGCTAGGTTGGGTTCTGTGTTATGTCACGTGGCTACTTGGAGATATTTGTGACATGATGACAGTAGTGTCTAATAAGCCCATGAGGGCTGGGCACCATAAAAGGGTGTTTGACACTTAAATAAACAAAATCATTCAATCAATCAATCAATGTAGTGCTGTTCTGTAGTACTACAGAAGGGCTATGGAATCAGAAAGGTCCCAGATATGAACAGTAGCAAGGCCAGAATGTATTTATTGTCTGGTATCTGTGTGTGTGTGTGTGTGTGTGTGTGTGTGTGTGTGTGTGTGTCTGTGTCTGTGTCTGTGTGTGTGCGTTTGTGTGTGTGTGTGTGTGTGTTGGCCAGTATCTATGTTTGAAATGATAAAGTGTAATTATGGGTCCATCTAAACACACACAGCCATTCTGTCCTTTTGACAACATACTGTTTGAACAGACCCAAACACACGCACACGAACACACACATGCACACAAACGCGCACACACACACACACACACACACAAACACACACACACACACACACACACACACTTGTTCCGCAAACACACTGACACTTCCTGTGATCCTGTGGAGGGGGGAGGGTTTAAGCCGAGCTAAACAGCCAATAGAATCAGTTGCAGTGTGAAGCTACGCATCACAGGAGTTAGTCAACAAGTCTGCCAGCCAATTAAATAAGTTGGCAAATGGTTCTATTGAATCATGTGTCACGTAAAAAAAAACATATGCAATGGAATTATTCTACAATGTTCTAGTTCTAAATAGGTGATGGTTTTACTGCGTAGGGGCATATTTTGTGTGACATGTAAAACCATACATTTTCATACGCTCCTGACAGTGACATAGCACACATCTGCTGTCACGCTGTTTCTATGGCCTGTTGTTCATTATTGCGCTGGAACATTTTGCAGTCTGCTCGTTTCCCATGATGCCACTCTCTCCTGTATATAGGGCATTAGATCTGATGAAAATAATGGCAACTGTACCAGCTTGTTCAATAAAACCCAACGGAGATCAGTATTACATGAGTGGAGTTTTAAAAGCCACGTTCTCACGGGGGGAACAGAGCGCTATATGCCTCAACGCGGTTCACCTCTTGTAACTGTCTTAGAACCCAGCGATGACTGTCTTGCCTCTGAAGTCCTCATTGAAGTTTAAAGAGTATGTGACAGTTATACACCCAGTTCCTTCCTGAAAGCTGTCGTCCTGTATGTATGAACATTCACGATGATGAATACTGAAAGGCATTTGACTCTCTCTCATTAACTAATGTTTCTCATATGGACCGCACACTTTCTGATACTTTACATATGGCTGTGGTTTCTCCACCTCAACCTGGATGATCAGAATCAGTGTATTGGTGTTTGGCGTCCAGGTCCAGATGTTGTGATTTAACCTGGCAGTGGACTAGTGCTGGCTACACGTGTGCTAATATAATATCACTACTGTGTCGTAGCTATAGCCCATGGTTCTGGATGAAGGGCCTCGGGACACAAAGCTGCGTGTTACGAGCCCTGAGTGAAATAAGGAAGCAGCCTGTATCTCTGAATACCACCCAGGCACATATTCTCTGGGCATTTAGATTTTCTATTACACACACCACAGTTATTGGTCACAGTGTGAGTAATACCCGAGGAAATGTTGGCGCGCCACGGACGACAAGTCTCCAATACCTCAGAGTCTCCAAAGAGTTTTATTCAAATCTTGTGAAGCGGCTGAAGGGAAACCCTCCGTGTGACAACCTGAACAGGAGACGGCGGCGGTTTGAAAGGACAGCTGACTGGCGAACAGCGAGCGGTCAAGCCCATAGAGATAGACAGACCCAGACAATACTGGCGCTTAGGAGAAAATGTGTTTGACTATTAAAGACAGTGAAGCAGAACAAGACGTTGAGAGGTATTGTCACTGAACCCGAGCCGAGTCAGAATAATTATAAAGCTCCACTCTGCCTGCCCTGCACTTCCTGTCTGCCCTCAACAGGAAGCTGAGAGCTGCATGCATGTGGATCAACCAGCAAGTGAGATGATCTGTGTGCGTGTGTGTGTGTCTGTGTGTGTGTCTATGTCTGCGTGCGTGTATCTGTGAGTGTGTGTCTGTGTGTGTATGTCTGTGTGTATGTCTGTGTGCGTGTATCTGTGTGTGTGTGTGTCTGTGTGTCTGTGTGTGTATGTCTGTGTGTATGTCTGTGTGCGTGTATCTGTGTGTGTGTGTCTGTGTGTGCATGTTCCTTTGTTTGTGTGTCTGTGTGTGTGTGTGTGGGGGGGGGGGGTCACAGCCTGTGTTTCTGATATAAATACCTAACCCCGATCCCCTCAACACATTCTAATTATATTAAAGTAATTGGCCGGGGTCGAAGGGACGGCACTTGGAAGGGATATCGCCGTGGTAACAGACACCCTCAGAGTATGTGCTGTTGAGCAAAGGGTTCTGTGTGGTAATAGACAGGGTGTGGTAATATACAGGGTGTGGTATTAGACAGGGTGTGGTAATATACAGGGTGTGGTAATAGACAGGGTGTGGTATTAGACAGGGTGTCGTATTAGACAGGGTGTGGTATTAGACAGGGTGTGGTAATAGACAGGGTGTGGTATTAGACAGGGTGTGGTAATATACAGGGTGTGGTATTAGACAGGGTGTGGTAATATACAGGGTGTGGTAATATACAGGGTGTGGTAATATACAGGGTGTGGTAATAGACAGGGTGTGGTATTAGACAGGGTGTGGTATTAGACAGGGTGTGGTAATATACAGGGTGTGGTATTAGACAGGGTGTGGTAATATACAGGGTGTGGTAATATACAGGGTGTGGTAATATACAGGGTGTGGTAATAGACAGGGTGTGGTAATATACAGGGTGTGGTAATATACAGGGTGTGGTAATATACAGGGTGTGGTATTAGACAGGGTGTGGTAATATACAGGGTGTGGTAATATACAGGGTGTGGTAATAGACAGGGTGTGGTAATAGACAGGGTGTGGTAATATACAGGGTGTGGTATTAGACAGGGTGTGGTAATATACAGGGTGTGGTAATATACAGGGTGTGGTAATATACAGGGTGTGGTATTAGACAGGGTGTGGTATTAGACAGGGTGTGGTATTAGACAGGGTGTGGTAATATACAGGGTGTGGTAATAGACAGGGTGTGGTATTAGACAGGGTGTGGTAATATACAGGGTGTGGTATTAGACAGGGTGTGGTAATATACAGGGTGTGGTAATAGACAGGGTGTGGTATTAGACAGGGTGTGGTATTAGACAGGGTGTGGTATTAGACAGGGTGTGGTAATATACAGGGTGTGGTATTAGACAGGGTGTGGTAATATACAGGGTGTGGTAATAGACAGGGTGTGGTATTAGACAGGGTGTGGTATTAGACAGGGTGTGGTATTAGACAGGGTGTGGTAATATACAGGGTGTGGTATAAGACAGGGTGTGGTAATATACAGGGTGTGGTATTAGACAGGGTCTGGTATTAGACAGGGTGTGTGTACATGGTAGTTGCAGTTGGGTGTTTAGATTGTGTGCACATCAGGTATTAGTTAGGTGGTTAGGTTTGCTATTTAGTTCATTGGGTTATGTGGCACTTGGCCTCTCATTGTTTCAAGTCGTGGTTACGTATAGGTCTGTTAATATTTTTTATTTACATTCAGTTTAGTTTTCCCGTTCAATGTTGAGTGTTTGTTTGTTTAGATAATATAACAGCAGGATCGATGATATTCGCTCTGACTTCATCCGGCACCACGCCAGCTGAGTATTTCCTGACACATGTGAACCAATAGACTTTTTGAGGTGAAAATATGAATTCCTAGATGAAAAGTAACTGCATTTATTCTGTCACCAAAGCTGGTAGATTTAGTCGCTGTGAGTGTGTTCGTTTTCCACTGGTCCTGGTTTATTGGTGAGGTAAACAGCATGAAGATAACTCGACACAACTCCACCAGGCGGCTGAACCATGACCAGAATTTGCTCTGACTGCAGATCACTGACCCCAAACGCACATTGAAATCCAATACAAGACAGTTAATTGACCGCAAAATCATTCTGTGATGGTCACTCGACTCTCTGGTCTCCAATCTCATTGATGACCTGTGGTATTAATTGAAGAGGACAGTCCATAATCGCAGATCAGACGATCTCTAGGGCCTGGAGATTTCCTAAGCAGCAGCGCTCAAATCTGTTTTACAGTGACAAAAAGCATCATGGGAATTGTCTTTGCAAGTGGAGGGTTCATAAAATACTCAGAACATAGGTGCAAATAATTTGAGTTTGAGAGAAAAATGTGTTTCTATTTGAAAAATGTGTCAGTCTTGAGGATTTACTTTAACATTATTGACGTAGAATATATTCAACATGTATAAATCTGATACAGCTAATCACATCTGTTGTTTATTATTGCAAGGAATCAAAGGAGGCTTAGAGAAATCAATTATAAAGAAGAATATGTCTCTGAGTTATATATATGTATATTTATATCAACACAGACCTACTGATTAATTGGACAGAGAGATAATTTAAAAAGACAATTAAAGAGACCACACGTTTGAGAGACAGTCCCTAATCAGCCGGTTACAATAGCACTTCCCGTTCTTCTAAGATCCCCGCCGAGGAGAAAAACACGGGGGAGTTCTCCCAAACAGCCAGAAAATAATGCCTATTTACGTTTTCTTTATGAGTGTTTATCACTCTGCTTTGGATTATAATTGGATTGTGCGGCTTGAATGAGCGTCCCGCTTAATACAATTTCTGTGCAACAGTCAACAACACACTGTCAACAACTAATTGCATATAAACTCTGAATCAGTGCACGGCGTCTGTGGGAACGACTATCTTAGATAACAACTGCGGCAGACAGAATAGTTTTTCACGCCACGTTCGCAAAAGAACTCCTACGATCACATCCATTACGACGTTGTGAAAGCCATGTAAGGCCAGGCTGTGTTAAATGTTTACCCCTGAAGTGGGCTCGGCCTGTGGGACCTCCGTGTGACGACAGGTGCAGCGTCTGAGCGTAGACCCGGAGGAGCGAGGCTCACTAATGCCATTCATCAACGATGCCCTAATGAACACCTTTCCTCCGCTCACATTTACATCCAAACTTTGTTATCCGCACTAATACGGCCCAGACATTACACTGCCTATCTGCCTAACACAGCATAGCAGCTAAATAGAGTCGGCTAAATGACTAAACTGTTAATCTAATATAGCAGCTGGCTTGGTCTCAGAAGGAAGGGCGAGACCAGGTTAAAACAGGGCCACGAGGCCCAACAAAACACATTTTCATTAACGAAACATGTTGGAATACATTGCTGCTGATGATATCGTAATGACTAATCAGCCACAATTAATTCAAAGGTAAAATGTAAATGAGGTAAAATGTTAATTGTACTTCATCCTTTCTCAGGGCCCGGACTGGTCATTGAGCTGAGCTTTGCTCTTGACTTTTACAGGTGATTTATGTCTGTGCCGACGGCAGCTGCGTTTGCTGTGAATGATATCTCCAGATGTTAGGCAGAAGACTTTTACGTCACATGACCAGGAGGAAGGGCACTCTATCACGGACGTCAGAGTCGAAAGCACAAGACATTTTAACATGTGTGACAAGGCGGGGCTTCCAACCTTATTGGGCAATCCGATTCGATGACCTTTGAGGATGACCAATCAGGGAATGAAACAGTACAGAACTCAAATGCAAATTGCTCCAGTGGCTCCGCCCCTTCTTTGCTGGGTCAATAGCAAATCCAGAGAGAGAGAATATGAATCCAGTTTTATAGGTAGAACAGAGAAACAGGTGTCACCTGGAGATTGTTTGGTAATAGAGTTTCTATATGCGTGAACAAAATAGTATTGAACTTCAGCGTCAATGAATAGGTGATATAGACAACGCTGTCCCCAGATTCTGCTGTGCCCAAATGGCTGACATCCGAGACATCTCTAAATAACACACTATTTGCCATTATCTCCGATCTCTCCCATCTCTCCAATCAAATTATTCTCTCATTACCCAAATGGGGCTTCGCTTTAATCAGAAAACACTCGTTCTGATATGTGATGAACATTCTGTGAGGTGTTCCGCGACTCCGACCGAAGACTAATGAGGAGATCTGCGATAATATTGGATTGGCAGATATGATAAGACAGAGATAATTGTGCCCAGTCCGGATTATCTCTTACAGAACGATGTGTACCCTTCTTTCCATCTCCCCGCTAAACAGGAGGATGGCAGATAGGATAGTCAATTAAGATGGCTGCGGTAATAACGTCCTGATTAGCATCGGCGCTGTGGGGCCAGATTACATTTGTTAATTGGGAGCACGTTGTGTTTGACTGAGAGGTGGTATTGTTCTGCCAGGCACTAGGTGTCCATGGTCTTCCTGGATTTTAGGCCTGCTGTAGGACAGAGAGAGGAACTCGGATGAATTCTGCAATATTCTCAGACGTCATTCAATACTTAAGGGCGGAAAGCCGTGGCCTGTTATTTAAATAAACATTCCACCTTACACGACTACTTAATGCATTCATTACTAGATGGAATGTTGAACCGGACAAAACTCTGTGAGAGTGTGTGTGAAATGTGGTACTGATAAATTGAGAGCCGTGCTTGTGAGCTCATCTGCGCAAACATCGCACATTCAGTTCGTGTTCGCAAGGAATGGTTTTCACACTCGTGTAAGTCCATTTTGCAAGCTTTTACATTTAGTTAAGTGCTCGCAATTTATCTTCGCAAAGTTGTCCATTAAATTTGTGTTCGGAAGCAATATTTCACACGCTTGTACAATGTGTTTTGAAATCATTTTACAGAGTCGTAATTCTATAACCTAACACTTTTTTTAGTTAAGCAAAAATTGATACCGCAATGGAGATATGGGCTGGTTTTCTACTCTTGAATTCAAATGTATTGCATGTTTTTTATCGGTGGTACTTGGTGTTAATGAGAAACAGAGAACAAACCACGTTGTTTCACGTGTTCACGCCATCTGAAAATACTTGATTAAATTGGTTAACCTGATATCTCACATCATTCGGACTAATAAACCAAGCCAGTTCAGCTGTGGTTTGTCAATCCACGTGCAGAGTCTAGTGCAAATACAAACAGACTCTGGGTATGTTTACTTTGTCTGGAAGTGGAAATGCTTCAGTCCATCAGTCACAGTTAAAAACGTTAAATATTTGACCTGTCTTCTAATTCCTCCAGATCTTATTCTCTACGGACCTATTTGTCCTGACTCTACACCCTGCATGAATATGTTACCCTTTCAGGGCCATTTATATAAATTATCTTCTTTTTATCCCATTCAGAAGAAAATAAATCCCCCGAATTATAGACATCTTTTCCTCTCCTCCTCTCCCACTCCTCCTCTCCCACACTCCTATCTTCACATCCGTCTTCTCTTTCCTCCTTCATCACCCTTCTCTTTGCCCTCCTCTCCTCCTCTCCCTCACTTTTTTCTCCCACTCTCCCTCTTTTCTTTTCTCCTCCTCTCCTCTTCCTCTCCTCCTCCTCTCCTCTGCTCTCCACCTCCTCCTCCCTTCCTCCTCCTCCCTTCCTCCTCCTTCCTTCCTCCTCCTTCCTTCCTCCTCCTCCCTTCTCACCTCTTCCTCTCCTCCCCCCCTCTGCTCTCCACCTCCTCATCCTCTCCCTTCCTCCTCCTCCCTTCCTCCTCCTCCCTTCCTCCTCCTCCCTTCTCACCACTTCCTCTCCCATCCTCTTTGCTCCTCTTCACAGTTGTGTCTTCCAGGCCCTCTGATGAGGCACTTTGCCTAACCCCTGCTCCATTATTCATGAGCACAGATAGTGTTGGTAAATTATTTTATGTGATGCGGGCAGATTCATCTCGTGGCGCGGGGCTCCGGCTAATGTGTTTATTATGCAAAAGTGATGGTGGGAAATGGAGGCCAGGGGTGTTGAGGGAGGAGGAGTGTTTATATTTTATATTCATCAGAGGGGACAGTGTCAACGCATTGTGGTCACATGGATGGCGCCAGTCTCTCCAAAGCATTAAACTTCCTCTGTGTTTTTATTTATTTTATGGGATTTGGAAATGTTCACGAGTCCCAACTGGCACCCTACCCACTACGCCGCGCTACGCCCCGGACCGCAGCCCTCTGGGACCTAGGGGGCCATTTGGGATGAGCGCAAAGTTGGGCCCTGATGTCCAAAGCCGCTCCTCTTTTATGGCTGTTGTGGAAAATAGTAGTCAACAAACATCACCTAGGACGCTCCGTCAGGGTGACAGGAAGTGCCATCAGACGAGGCGAGGGGGACCGGGGCTGCCTTTTTAACAGCTATTTCCCTTGGTTAGCAGAGAGAAACCCAGACCCATCCAGAGGAAAGCAGAGCCGTAATGGGCTGACGGAGGCACCAAGACAGGCTTCATTCTACATCAATTCAGGAGTCGTGTCTGATGGAGGGAAATGAGAGGGAGGGAGGATAAGAGAGAGGAGAGAAGGAAAGGAGAGAAGGGAGGATAAGAGAGAGGAGAGAAGGAAATGAGAGAAGGGAGGATAAGAGAGAGGAGAGAAGGAAAGGAGAGAAGGGAGGATAAGAGAGAGGAGAGAAGGAAATGAGAGAAGGGAGGATAAGAGAGAGGAGAGAAGGAAAGGAGAGAAGGGAGGATAAGAGAGAGGAGAGAAGGAAAGGAGAGAAGGGAGGATAAGAGAGAGGAGAGAAGGAAATGAGAGAAGGGAGGATAAGAGAGAGGAGAGAAGGAAAGGAGAGAAGGGAGGATAAGAGAGAGGAGAGAAGGAAAGGAGAGAAGGGAGGATAAGAGAGAGGAGAGAAGGAAATGAGAGAAGGGAGGATAAGAGAGAGAAGGAAAGGAGAAAGAGATAAGATAAGAGAGAGGAAAGAGACCAGTAGACTGAGAGAGACCAGTAGACTGAGAGAGAGAGACCAGTAGACAGAGAGAGAGACCAGTAGACAGAGAGAGAGAGAGAGAGAGAGACCAGTAGACTGAGAGAGAGAGAGAGACCAGTAGACTGAGAGAGAGAGAGACCAGTAGACTAAGAGAGAGAGAGAGACCAGTAGACTAAGAGAGAGAGAGAGACCAGTAGACTGAGAGAGAGAGGGAGAGAGAGAGAGAGAGACCAGTAGACTGAGAGAGAGAGAGACCAGTAGACTGAGAGAGAGAGAGAGAGAGAGAGACAGAGAGACTAGTAGACTGAGAAAGAGAGCGAGAGAGATAGAGAGAGAGAGAGAGAGAGAGAGACCAGTAGACTGAGAGAGAGACCAGTAGACTGAGAGAGAGAGAGAGAGAGAGAGACCAGTAGACTGAAAGGGAGAGACCAGTAGACTGAAAGGGAGAGACCAGTAGACTGAAAGGGAGGAAGCCAGTATCCCAGGTCTGTATCTGAGGTTTTGCGAGTTCGGCCGTTTCTAGATTTTATTTAGAAATTGTATTGAATATATATTTACGTACTGAACTGCCATGAAGGGGTGTACCTGGTCTGCACCAATGTTTAGATAGATGTCACATGTTAAATAGACGTCCACGTAAATGTCTGGATCCAGGGTTTCCCAGCAGAACATTACCCAGAGCATCACACTGCCTCCACTGGCTTGTCGTCCTGGGTATTTTCAGGGGTGTACTCACTTTAGGGGTGTACTCACTTTAGGGGTGTACTCACTTTAGGGGTGTACTCACTTTAGGGGTGTACTCACTTTAGGGGTGTACTCACTTTAGGGGTGTACTCACTTTAGGGGTGTACTCACTTAGGGGTGTACTCACTTTAGGGGTGTACTCACTTTAGGGGTGTACTCACTTTAGGGGTGTACTCACTTTAGAGGTGTACTCACTTTAGGGGTGTACTCACTTAGGGGTGTACTCACTTTAGGGGTGTACTCACTTAGGGGTGTACTCACTTTAGGGGTGTACTCACTTTAGGGGTGTACTCACTTTAGGGGTGTACTCAATTTAGGGGTGTACTCAATTTAGGGGTGTACTCACCTTTTGTTGCCAGCGGTTGCCACACATTAATAGCTGTGTGTTGAGTTATGTTGAGGGGACAGCAAATGTACACTGTTATACCAGCTGCACACTCATTACTTTACATTGTAGTAACGTGTCATTTATTCAGTGTTGTCAGATGAAAAGATATAATCAAATATTTTCAAAACTGTGAGGGGTGTCCTGACTTTTGTGAGGTACTGTGTGTGTAACTGCAGGTTATATTCCTCAGTTAAGGCCTTATCCATGCACATTAGCTGCAGCTGTGGAGCGGCTTTTGTTTTTATCACATCATAAATAATTCAGATTAATGTCTGTTCAAAAGGTTCTATTAATTATAGAAGCAGTAATCAACTAGCGCTCTCAGAACGAGGTTCCAAATAGGTTGTACTTGTGGGGGAGCACTTTTGTTGTTCCAGGTAGAACCCATTCCGCAGAGGGTTCTATCTGGAAAACAAGGTGTTTTCTAACCGTCGTGTCCTTCCTTTTTTCTTTCACTCTCTTCACTATGAAATCCCCAAAGAAAATGCAGTCGTTTTGGACCGTGGCACACTTCTGTGTAACTCCTCCCCTGGTCACCTCTGATTGGTTAACATCCTGTTAGACTGTTACGCTTTGGTTCTACTGCGGCCTTATTAGATGGTACTGTATGCAGTTGTCCTGTCCCGCAACTGATCTCAGAACTAAATATTTGATACTGTCAAAATGTTTAAATATTTATGATCTCAATAAATGTGATCAACCCCTGGTTGTATATTTGTCTATAAAGCAGAAAACAGTTTTCGTTCCCCTACGGCTAAAGCTGCTCCTATATCTTCTGCAGTTAAATGTGAGACACCTCCTCGGAGTATCTTGTTTTATGGTTTTTGTATTGTGACTAACTGTCCCTGATATTAAGATAGCAGTATAAGCACTGATTTAAATTGGACTCAATCTCTAAACTCAGTCAGATTTTTTGTTGACACAGTCTTTTTCAAAAGACGAGAACATTGACTGGCTAGAAATAGATTTCTACAGATTCCTGTGGCATTACATGTCTGTGTGATTGGCTAAGAACTCAACTGCCAGAAAGTTGATTGGTCGTCATTGATGTCCCCCAGCGTAACACGTTGCTACATTTTATTCATAATTTTTTCTTACTATTTCTATTTCATTATAAAACCTCCAGTGGTGACATTAGTGGATTCCCGGGCAGTCTCCGTGATGGATCGCTCTTCAAATCCCTTTGGTCTGTCCTGAGCTGGGAGAATCAGCTAACTCTCTGCAAACCTCGACATGTTCCCAACTCTGATGATGGCTTGGGGTGATCTCGGTATGTGAGCCTCTGTCTCGGGAACACATATTGCCGCAGTCTCGATTTGATTCCCGCCGACTGATATCCAAGCGCACTCTCTCATCTGTCTCTCCACTCTCCTCTATCGATAAAAGCATAAAACGCCCGGGAATGTATTGACCAATAAATCCATCTTAATGTTTTGATGCCTCCAGGGGCAGAAACACAGGGACAGAGAAATGTCTGTATGTGCTTCAGAGAGTTTAGGATGAGGTCCTTCTATAATTACACTGTCTGTTATGAAACATGCTTGCCACGGGTCTAAAGTTGATAGCAGTTTAAATATGTTTATTAAAAAACAATTATGCTGCATGTTTGAGTCCAATTATCAAAAGGTAAGTGATCTGTGAAAATGTTTCGGATTGATTTTAAGTTCAACACATTTCTCTGACCTACGGTAATTACCCAGTGATATGTAATTGCTCTGATACGATTGCATTTGCTAATGATCGCTCATTTATTTATATGTTCCAGACAAAGACAAACTATATTCTAATGAGCTAAAGACCTAACAGACTGGGGAAATTGTGTCACGTACACAGAGATCACTAAACCAGAAACACACATGAGGACCCACAAACACTCACGAGGACCAGGTGTATGTCAGGATTTAGGGCGCTTCCAGGGAAGTCTCCCCCTTGGCAGTGCCCACGTCGTGGGCGTGATTAACCACACAGCACCCTGGGTCGATGGGTAATACCCGGCTGTGTGATTTATCATGTTACTCATGTGTAATGGACTGGGGCCAGCCAATCTCTGAGTGAATCTTTCATTAAGACAGATCATCTCAGCATTCAGTTCAAGGTTTCTGTCTTTCCCTGTCTCTCCCTCTCTCACCTTTTCCCTCCCCCTTATCTAAAGACCTCCTGGGGTGGTCCACCTGGGTACCTGGGCCCTAACCGTGTCCAGTCTGAATTGTATAATGTGTCTCTGTGTCACTAGGCCAGTAAAACATCACGTCTCTATTCCCACACCACTAAGTTTTGGATAAGAGCTAGATGATGTGAATATACAATACAAGACTTTAACATCTACTTCCTAACCACCAGCACACCATGAATTCATTACACACCATAAAGGGGACGACATTTAACATTAGACAATAACATAAAGTATTTCTCCAGCTCCTGGAACTGGCCTCAGCTGTCACTGCTGAAACTGTCTCATTAAAGTGAGCCAGAGGAATGAAGGTTATCTGGCATGATGTAATCCCTAAGCTCCATGAACTAGGTGACCAACATACAGCTACAAAGAGACAGGCTACCAGTCATTTCCAATGAAAGACAGGCTACCATTCACTTCCAATGAGAGACAGGCTACCATTCATTTCCAATGAGAGACAGGCTACCATTCACTTCCAATGAGAGACAGGCTACCATTCATTTCCAATGAGAGACAGGCTACCATTCACTTCCAATGAGAGACAGGCTACCATTCATTTCCAATGAGAGACAAGCTACCATTCACTTCCAATGAGAGACAGGCTACCATTCATTTCCAATGAGAGACAGGCTACCATTCACTTCCAATGAGAGACAGGCTACCATTCATTTCCAATGAGAGACAAGCTACCATTCATTTCCAATGAGGGACAAGCTACCATTCATTTCCAATGAGAAACAGGCTACCATTCATTTACAATGAGAGACAAGCTACCATTCATTTACAATGGGAGCCAGCTATCTGAGACAAAATCTCCCAGAGAGAGTTGAGATATGTTCAACTTTATGCTAATTGAATTAAAGAGTGTCCGGTCTTCTAGTCTTCCTTTACCGGGCTGTGGAGAACTTCGCCCACTTGTATAAAAAGTATATTTGTGTTCGTGAACATCAACCCCCGGCCAACTGCTTGGGAAATGGCTTGTGGGTAAAGACGTGTCTGCGGAGAATCTGTGAGCTGGATGCATGAGATGACCTTTAACCCTTAAGGATGCACTTTGTTTCTTACTGACCGAGTAGGTTAAAGCTTGTCTGGTAAAGCTCCTGTGGTAAAGCTTGTTTGTTTGTAACTACGCAGGTCAAAGCTTCTGAAACACTATCCTTCTAGGATATTTTGTGTTTAAAAACACCATTGGGGCAGATTTTCCAAGAATAGGAACATATGTTTTATTGCTGCTGCTGCTACAAAAAGACCACCAATTAATTCTTTACCTTGTGTTTTTGTTTCCATCCAACTGCAGTTATGAGACATTAAATCCCCAGACTCTATGAGATTGTCTACCTGTCCAAGAGAACCGAGTGTCAAGTTATGTTATAATGGAGTCTGCATTATCAGTGACACACACACACACCTCCCCCCCACACACACACGCACAACACACACCCACACAACACACACCCATACACAGACAACACTCACCCACAGACACACAAAACAGAAGGGCTGTAGGTCTCTGCAGTGGTGCCTCGTGGTAATATAGCAGTGTAATAAATACGAAGAAAGGTCAATGGGTTACAGAAAGATAGACAGATGGGTTACAGAAAGAGAGACAGGTGGGTTACAGAAAGAAAGACAGGTGTGTTACAGAAAGAGAGACAGGTGGGTTACAGAAAGAGAGACAGGTGGGTTACAGAAAGAAAGACAGGTGGGTCACGTATTGGTGAGCTGTGTTGTCACAGGGTGTTTAGGGGAGAGCACTTCTGTGTATCAGGTTGATTAGGAGCACAGCTGTTTTGGGTTTAGCTAAGCACCGTGCATAGGTTAGTTAATCAGTGGGCTATTTAAGGTCCCTGGTTAGGTTCACAGGTGCTTGTTATTAATATAATGTTACATAGGTTAGTTAATCAGTGGGCTATTTAAGGTCCCTGGTTAGGTTCACAGGTGCTTGTTATTAATATAATGTTACATAGGTTAGTTAATCAGTGGGCTATTTAAGGTCTCTGGTTAGATTCACAGGTGCTTGTTATTAATATAATGTTACATAGGTTAGTTAATCAGTGGGCTATTAAGGTTCCTGGTTAGGTTCACTGGTGCTTGTTATTAATATAATGTTACATATGTTAGTTAATCAGTGGGCTATTTAAGGTCTCTGGTTAGGTTCACAGGTGCTTGTTATTAATATAATGTTACATAGGTTAGTTAATCAGTGGGCTATTTAAGGTCTCTGGTTAGGTTCACAGGTGCTTGTTATTAATATAATGTTACATAGGTTAGTTAATCGGTGGCTATTTAAGGTTGAGTATTTGTTTTGTATTCATAAATACCACAAGCGTGATTATCCAGCTCTTGCTCCCTCTGTACTTCACCCAAAGAGTTTGTGACAAGGTGAGACAAAAAAAAGAAGAGATCAAATACTTGTGAAGTGGTGGTGCTTCTGATATCTCCAATTTGAACATGGGCACGTAATCTGGTTGCCATGGCGTCTGGGGAAATAAAATCGCAATATATAAACGAACACACACAAAACAGGTGAATATGATTCGGTCAAACCCGATACGGTGAAATGTGATACGGTGCCAAGCATGATCTCATTCCACATAGTGTGGTCAGTCTGGGCTATACAGGGCAATGGTAAGTCTGGGCTATACAGGGCAATGGGCAGTCTGGGCTATACAGGGCAATGGTAAGTCTGGGCTATACAGGGCAATGGGCAGCCTGGGCTATACAGGGCAATGGGCAGTCTGGGCTATACAGGGCAATGGTCAGTCTGGGCTATACAGGGCAATGGGCAGTCTGGGCTATACAGGGCAATGGTCAGTCTGGGCTATACAGGGCAATGGTAAGTCTGGGCTATACAGGGCAATGGGCAGTCTGGGCTATACAGGGCAATGGTCAGTCTGGGCTATACAGGGCAATGGTCAGTCTGGGCTATACAGGGCAATGGTCAGTCTGGGCTATACAGGGCAATGGTCAGTCTGGGCTATACAGGGCAATGGTCAGTCTGGACTATACAGGGCAATGGTCAGTCTGGGTTATACAGGGCAATGGGCCGAAGACATGCCGTAGAGGGATACATATTTTTACCACTTCATCTTTATTCACTGTTAGTGTTTGTTCTGGTTGAGGATGCCTGATGAATTATAATGAACTGAATCTGTCATTATGTTGCCCTGGCACAGTGAGGGGAAATAAGCCATGTTTATAGTCAGGGCAGACGACACTACAGTGATTCAAAGTTCTATAATTGGCTCTGATAAACTCCACTGAACCCTAGCAATCTAACTCAGCTTAAACACCACAAAGCATGCAATGCAATTATGGAGAAAATAAAATAAAAAACACATAGAGAGGAACCAGGCTCTGCAGGGTCACCAGTCCTCCTCTGGCTGTCCCTTCCTCTCTCTATAAACCCCTCCCCCTATATCTATAAACCCCTCCCCCCTCTCCTAATACCTCCCCTCATCTTGTGTCCTTTCTTTTACTGTGTGTCTTCACTAAGGACTTCGCACCATATGCTGCTCTATTCACTTTCTACTCCCTGATCTCCTCACTCACCTCATGTTATTTCTCCTCCTCTACCTCCCTCCTGTATCGCCTTTCTCTCCAACTCTCCCTCTCGCCATTCTTTTAATCCCTCTGCTTTCTTTCTTTCCTCCCTCCTTTCCTAGACTCCTCTCCTCCTTCCCTTTAACACCCTCTTGCCACCTGCGTCACGGTTAACATTTCCCAGCATGCCAGAGCACCATTTATATTCCTGATTAACTGGGGTCCAGATTATTTCTGACCGTCTCTAGAACATGAAATATAATACAATATGCCCAGCAGCGTCTCTCCCTCAAAGTCCACATCTCATTCCCTCTCTTGACTTATCTCTCCTCTGTATCTCTCTCCTGGTCTCTAAACCTCTGATCCCGCACCTCTCTCCAGTCCTCTCTTTCCATCTCCTCTCTCTAACCCTCCCTCTCTTCTATTTCACCATCTGTGCCGTTCCGATAAGCACACTCATGTCTTCATTCAGCCACCCTTAACTCAACTCCCTATTTCTTTACATTTCTTAATTATTTCCATTGTGTTGTTATTCTTGCTATCTTGCTATCAATGTCTGACTGGTTAATGTGTGTCTTATGGTGGAGCAATGCTGGTCATTACCACATCTGACAGGACCAACAGGGTTCATACAATGTCCAGTAATATTCAGCGCACCGTTTTCTTGCCACTACTGGATTGTGCATTTATTTACTGAGGACGAAACAGAAGGCACATTAGTGTATAGATTCATCGTTTGATCTTTGACTACCATGAGATATCTAGTGATTAATGCATCGGGCCAGACACATCGTACTGTAGAGAACTGAATGCAGGATAAATACAACCACAACCAAAACAGCAACATATTCAAGGCTAGAGAGAGAGAGGGAGAGAGAGAGAGAGAGAGAGAGAGGGGGAGAGAGGGAGGGAGAGAGAGAAAGAGAAAGAAGGAGAGAGAGAAAGAGAGGGGGAGAGAGGGAGGGAGAGAGAGAGAGAGAGGGAGAGAGAGAGAAGGGAAGAGAGAGATGGGAAGAGAGAGAGGGAGTGAGAGAGAGAAAGAGAGTGAGAGAAAGAAAGGGGGAGAGAGGGAGAGAAGGTAAGATAAAGAGGTAGATAAAGAGAGAAAGAGAGGGAGAGAGTGAGAGAGAGACAGAGACTCATGAATACTTGACCCAGGATTCACTGGTGAGTTTTTGTCTTTAGCGTGTTCAAGTGAGGTACCTCGTAAATGTCAGCCAAAGGTTGCTGACGAGAACGAGCAAACGGGCAGGAACAGTTTATCATGTTTCGGAAATGAGGGGGCACCTCTGCGCTGGCACTGTTGGCACCGCTGGTACAGCTGGCACCGGGCTTTGATCTGGTCACCACCTGAACAAACTTGCATAGCTGGAAGCTAATCAAGGCTACTAATACTTAGCACACAGAGACACTTAACACACACAAATATAGTTACAAAGATACACAGAAACAAAACACACACACCGAACATAGAGCTATGCTGCCACACAGTGGTGATGTATGGTAACAGACTGAGAAGCAGGGAAATGTGGGAGCTGAGCAGAAACAAACCGTAGCTGCTAAACACTAGAACTGAATTCATGATGTTGGGGAACAAAGGTGAGTACAGGTTAGGGGCTGGTTTCAGAACAGGAAGTGGATTCGGATGCCTGGCACGAACAGCGAGACAACATTGGTTCAGATGTACTGGAAGACGAGGAAACAAATGTTTTCTACGATCCTTCAGACAAGCGGTGATAATTATGTGGTGACCTTGGTTCTGTTCTGAGGTTGGTTCTGTGGTGAAGTTGGTTCTGTGGTTCTGTGGTGAGGTTGGTTCTGTGGTGAGGTCGTTCTGTGGTGAGATGGTTCTGTGGTGAGGTTGGTTGTGTGGTGAGGTTGGTTCTGTGGTGAGATGGTTCTGTGGTGAGATGGTTCTGTGGTGAGGTCGTTCTGTGGTGAGATGGTTCTGTGGTGAGGTTGGCTCTGTGATGAGGTTGGTTCTGTGGTGAGGTGGTTCTGTGCTGAGGTTGTTCTGTTGTGAGGTGGTTCTGTTGTGAGGTGGTTCTGTTGTGAGGTGGTTCTGTTGTGAGGTGGTTCTGTTGTGAGGTGGTTCTGTGGTGAGGTGGTTCTGTTGTGAGGTGGTTGTGTGGTGAGGTGGTTCTGTTGTGAGGTCGTTCTGTTGTGAGGTGGTTCTGGGGTGAGGAGGTTCTGGGTACACCACATAGTGGACAGTATTACATAGTCTACTATAGAAAGAGAAGTGTGCTGTTCTGGACTCCAGCACTGTGTGAGATCCCGGACCTAAACAGATCGACACACATCTGACGACACACATCTGACGACACTCAACGAAATGTCAGACTGGGGATACATTTTTTATTTAATTTGTCTCAGCAGAAACACGGAATTCTACATGTGATTCCGGAACTTCCAATAAACTCCCTGATTCGCCACAACTCCATGTGGACAATTTCTGCATTGTTTGTGGACTCTGTAATGTGCCATTAAATATGAATGTCCTTGTTATTATCTGAATGATAGTAATCATAAAGTATTGACCTGCTAAATGTCTTTCTACAGTCCAGAGTTCAAGGGCAGCTAGCAATCATTGAGAAGTATCAATCAATATTAAATCTACCTTCGCCCAGCCTTTAGCTCATAACAAATTGGGTTTGGAGAAATTCTCAAAATGTCCTTTGAATGCTAGATACAGTAGAGGTCTGAATGCCTCAAACGTATGGATTAGAAACCATCCAGATTTAAGAGGGAGCCCGATCGATAACTCTAAGCCAGCTCATATCTCTCTCCGGGTAATACCCTGTAGGTTACTCAAACCTCTGCTAAGAGGCCAAGCAAATGAAGACATTTGGAACAGTTAAGCAAAGAAGCAGGCCGTGTACAGACAGAGCCAGGTCTCCTCCAGGTTTTAACCTCCATAGCTAGGAAATATAGCGTGAGCCAAGATAAGCCAAAGGCAAATAACAACGGCACATTATGATCTATTGATTAGAACAGGATTAAAGGAGACATGGACGAGGTAAGAGGAGGGACAGAGAGTGGAGGAGGAGCAGGAGTGGAGGAACAGGAGTGGAGGAGGAGCAGGAGTGGAGGAGGAACAGGAGTGGAGGAGGAGCAGGAGTGGAGGAGGAACAGGAGTGGAGGAGGAGCAGGAGTGGAGTAGGAGCAGGAGTGGAGGAACAGGAGTGGAGGAGAAGGAGTGGAGGAACAGGAGTGGAGGAACAGGAGTGGAGGAACAGGAGTGGAGGAGGAGGAGTGGAGGAACAGGAGTGGAGGAGAAGGAGTGGAGGAACAGGAGTGGAGGAACAGGAGTGGAGGAGAAGGAGTGGAGGAACAGGAGTGGAGGAACAGGAGTGGAGGAACAGGAGTGGAGGAACAGGAGTGGAGGAACAGGAGTGGAGGAGGAGGAGTGATGGAACAGGAGTGGAGGAACAGGAGTGGAGGAGAAGGAGTGGAGGAACAGGAGTGGAGGAACAGGAGTGGAGGAACAGGAGTGGAGGAGGAACAGGAGTGGAGGAGGAACAGGAGTGGAGGAGGAACAGGAGTGGAGGAGGAACAGGAGTTGAGGAACAGGAGTGGAGAAGGAGTGGAGGAACAGGAGTGGAGGAACAGGAGTGGAGGAGGAACAGGAGTGGAGGAGGAACAGGAGTGGAAGGACAGTAGAGGAGAGAGAGGAGTCCTGAGTACTCACTCTCTACTTCCACCTGTTCTTTTGAACTTGCCTCCTCAATACCCTCATAGTTATTTGGAGACCAGGTTTCTAAGCAACAGCTACCAATGGATTTTAGGACAGTTATATATCCCAGAATATATCCCATGAGTCTGTGTGGGCGTACGGGAAAACTCACTCGCTTTGCTCCGCGGACGTCCAAGGTGCCTATGCGAACCGCCAGAACCAGGACATCCCAGTTGCTGATGTCTCCCACCGTCCCAGTTTAATCCAGAGGACCGGGACAAGCGAGTGAAACCAGAACCAAGTGATCCGGCTCCATACTTCAATACATTATGTTAAACTTTGGTTTATATGTTTATTATAAGGTGACAGACATTTAACCTTCCTCGTGAATTATATTGTTATTTACAACCGAGATTGTTTTTCTTAATGTAACGTCTTATTTTCCAAGATGCCGTCTTATTTTCCTGTGAAATCCAGATTAATTTCCGAGGCAATGAGGCTAAAGTCGCGTGGTGTCGAACACAGATTGTTGTTCCCCGGCAAACATCTGTTCCATTTTCTGTGAGATTCCAGGGTCATTTCACAGGACATTTGTTAGTCCTAATTCATTACAAACGTAAGTGAAGATGAGCGGAGGAGGAGAGCTGCCCGGACGAATATAAGTGGAATCGTTTGCCGAGGACGAAGTGGCCTGTGGGAAACACACCAGGTACAGAGCTTTAAAAGGTGTGTATAAGCAGTTCTATTTACATGAGCCCACAACAGGCACTGAAACGGTAATAAAGTCTGGCATTATCTATTATCTCTGACCGTGTGTAAGATAAAACCCAAAGGCCAGATGCTTCACCTGTGAGCCAGAGGAAGTGAAGTTCACCAGGTGACCAAGCAAGCGTGAAATGCCTCACTAAATGGGATATCCTGAATTATTGGAGCCCTCGGAAGAGTGCCAGATAATGGATCAGAAAAAATAATATTCAGTTGGGTTCAGTACACATGACCATATGGGTAAGACTGCTGACATGACAGTCAGAAGCCACATGAGGTCATTGCTTAAAGGTCTGGCTGTTGGCAGAGAGCCGTATTAGAGCATATTTATGGAAATGTGTCTGGAAGGGAAACGTGCACAAGCAACAGGTATGACCGGCACCTTGTGAGGACTGGCAAGCAAAGACGATTGAAGAACTTGAGGGAGCTTCACAAGGAGTGGACCGAGGCTGAAGTCAGTACGCACAGACGTGCCCAGGAAATGAGCCACTCCTGGACCTGAGACAACGTCAGAAGTGTCTGACCTGGGTAAAGGTGAAGAACTGGATCATTGCTAAGAGGTTCAAGGTCCTCTTTTCAGATTAAAGTTTGTGTTGCATTTCATTCAGAATCCAAGATCCCCTGTCCTGGAGGAAGTATGGAGAGGCAGAGAATCTAAGACGCTTAAAGTCCAGACAGTGTTTTTTGTCCATGACCGGTTATCTGCTGGCGTTGGTCCACTGAGTCAAAGCATCCAGCTACCAGGAGGTTTTAGAGCACGTTATGCTTCCATCCACTGATAAGCTTAATGGAGATGCTGATTTTCTTTTCCAGCAGGAGTTGGCACCTGCCCACAGTGCCAGCACAACTATTAACTGGTTTGCTCTGTGGTATTACTGTGCTTACCTGAACTCGCCTGACTTTATCATAGTGGATTTCAGGTAGTATTTTAGCAGCCATTAATTCTAATAAACACAATACAACTCTTACAGAGGCATATACTTATTTAGGTAATTAATACACAGATCACAGTGAAGGTGATCGAGGTAACTAATTATAATTATTTAGTTAATTAATACACAGATCACAGTGAAGATGATCGAGGTAACTAATAATAATTATTTAGTTAATTAATACACAGATCACAGTGAAGGTGATCGAGGAATAATAATTATTTAGTTAATTAATACACAGATCACAGTGAAGGTGATCGAGGTAACTAATTATAATTATTTAGTTAATTAATACACAGATCACAGTGAAGGTGATCGAGGAATAATAATTATTTAGTTAATTAATACACAGATCACAGTGAAGGTGATCGAGGAATAATAATTATTTAGTTAATTAATACACAGATCACAGTGAAGGTGATCGAGGTAACTAATGACTACTACTCATAACAGGCCAAGTGTTCACTAGCTTTACTCTCTGGACTCTGGTCAATTGGGAGGGTGCCACTTTACTTAAAGTGTTATGCAAGTGCATTGGTCATAATTCTGTCAGCTGACATAACCTGGCCGAGACACAATAATGACACACGTTTGAATGTTTTACGACATTGTTATTTTATGTCTGGCTGTGACACCCTGTCAATACATAATAAAGCATTCTGTTAACACCATTATATTAACACCAGGTTTCATATTAACTGTATTATTATGTTATATGTTCGCGATCATATTCTTTGTGACCAACATCAGGGAGCTGTACAAGCCAATCTGGTTCCTATGGTCACAGAGATAAACAATAAATGCTATTTTCTCAGTAAAGCACTGTGACACAGGATGGTCATAATGTTTAGATATTTATTATTATTTATTTAAAGTGACAGGAGGACCATGGCCCAGTACATTCACATTTACAGCATGACTAGGGAGGTTAAAACGAAATCCAGTCCATCTCAGGGAACGGCGTAGCACACACACACTATACACACACACCACACACACACACACACACATACACACACACAAACACACACACACACACACACACAGAAGGCAGTACAGATGTGGGACCACTCCCTCTGCCCCAATCCTATTCAAATCGGTCAGTGTGGGAAAATGCCAAACTGACCCCAGGTCAGGGTCTAGAGGCCACTGTTGGTCCACAGCATTTTACTAGAACAGATACAGAGCCGGAGTGAGCAGAAGCACACCGATATGGAGGCTAAAACTCAGTGGGCTGCTGTCAGAGCCGCTGCTGGAGGTGAGCCGGTCACCATATTGGGCCAGAAGCTGGAGGGCCACGCCATTGGTCCAGCCAAAACCCAACTATAAGACACAAACACACAGAGAGCATGACACCACCACAGGGGTATTCTAATCTCACCCTATGAGAGGCGGAGCCTAAAGGCTTTTTGCCGTCCCTCATTAGTTTAACCCATCTGGTGTCCCAGGTTAAAATAAGTCACCTACCTGGACTTCATATTCTCCTCCTCCTCCAGGTTTCCCGTCTCCGTTCACGCTATACTGAGAGACAGAAAGGAAATGTGTTCATGATTATGAGTCATGTGTGTTCCTGGGTGAACAAATACATTACAGTTCATTGTAATGTGACACACAACTGGACAGGCAAACCAAATAATCACCTTTTCAAACATGGCATCATACTTGTTGTAGGCCAGCCAGTTGGTCCTGATCCAATTTTGAGCTAGATTAAACGCCAGCTTCTTAGCTTCATCTGAAGGCTGACTGGACAGTCCTGACAGAAATAAAACATATTTGAATGAAGGTATAAGTCTGACAGGAAGTGCACAAATTCATATGAAGGTAAAAGTCTGACAGGAAGTGCCCACATTTATATGAAGGTATAAGTCTGACAGGAAGTGCACAAATTCATATGAAGGTAAAAGTCTGACAGGAAGTGCCCACATTTATATGAAGGTAAAAGTCTGACAGGAAGTGCACAAATTCATATGAAGGTAAAAGTCTGACAGGAAGTGCCCACATTTATATGAAGGTATAAGTCTGACAGGAAGTGCCCACATTTATATGAAGGTATAAGTCTGACAGGAAGTGCACAAATTCATATGAAGGTAAAAGTCTGACAGGAAGTGCCCACATTTATATGAAGGTATAAGTCTGACAGGAAGTGCACAAATTCATATGAAGGTAAAAGTCTGACAGGAAGTGCCCACATTTATATGAAGGTATAAGTCTGGCAGGAAGTGCCCACATTTATATGAAGGTATAAGTCTGACAGGAAGTGCCCACATTTATATGAAGGTATAAGTCTGACAGGAAGTGCACAAATTCATATTAAGGTAAAAGTCTGACAGGAAGTGCCCACATTTATATGAAGGTAAAAGTCTGACAGGAAGTGCACAAATTCATATGAAGGTAAAAGTCTGACAGGAAGTGCCCACATTTATATGAAGGTATAAGTCTGACAGGAAGTGCCCACATTTATATGAAGGTATAAGTCTGACAGGAAGTGCCCACATTTATATGAAGGTATAAGTCTGACAGGAAGTGCCCACATTTATATGAAGGTATAAGTCTGACAGGAAGTGCCCACATTTATATGAAGGTATAAGTCTGACAGGAAGTGCCCACATTTATATGAAGGTATAAGTCTGACAGGAAGTGCACCCTGTACCTTCGATCAGCATGTGTTGCAGAGGAGGCCATGCGTTGGGGTAGTCCCACTGCTGATCGCTATCCACCAGGGACGTCGGAACACCGTTGGCAAACTCAACACCACCGCTAGCCTGGAGAGGGGAAAACCAGAATGCGGCTTGATGTGTATGTAGCACCACCCGCTGGAGGAATGGTGAACTCCACCTACAAATCTGTACCAATGTGTTACTTGCCCCGTTTGATAGTTAGCAAACACTTTTTAAACAGAGCCCCAAGAGCACACAACCTAAAAGAGTGAACAGGGCCCAGGTCATATTAAGTGAACAGGTCCCAGGTCATATTAGGTGAACAGGTCTCAGATCATATTAAGTGAACAGGCCTGTGTCAGCCCTGGTGTCTTTTACATTACTATTGTAATAAGACAGAGCTAGCATAACCCAATTGACTAGCCTAGCATCTCATAATCCCACTGGGGAAATACATTTTGCTGCACTCAGTAAAAGTAAAACATCTAATTCAACAGGATGCAAATAGAGGAAAATAAAAACCGCCATTAGTTCCCAGTCATAACCACTTCACTAAGCAGTGAGCCCAGTTACAGAGGTCCAGGGTCCAGCCACCAGGTGAAATGACTAACCTGTAGATACTGAAGTGCTCTGGGTCCCATGGAGGCCTGTGAGAAGCAGGAAGCCCAGAGAGGGGCCAGGTTAGACGGGTAGAAGGCCGGGTGTGAGGTGTTGGTTACCAGGCTGTAGTCCAACCAGACCCCCTGCTTCTCGTTCCACAGGACAGCCTCTATTGCCTCCAACCTCACCGACACAGCCACGTCAAAACGGGCTGCTGCCACCTCATTGCCTGGAAACAACATAAACAACAACACAACAACAGGGTCTAGTAGGGACGGTGGAAAACAAGGACTTCGCATGTAGACATTTTACATCATAGATGTTTTCCAGAGGCTCTCATGCAAATCAACTTACCGGAAGAATTAAGGAAAACCAACACGGCGTTTGACTGACAGCATTTGTATGACGGCGTTTGTATGACTGCGTTTATATGACAGCGTTCTTATGACAGTGTTTATATGACGGCGTTTATATGACAGCATTCTTATGACACCGTTTATAGCAGATGGGAGTTTTATTTACTCAAACATGTTCTAAGGGCAGAAAAGAAAATGATAAATTTACAGATTCAACCAATGAAATTAAAGTAGAGGCGGGATTAAGGCGTTTGGAAATTTGGAGGGAAGGATCTTACAGACGACGACACGTCATTGACTGTTCGTGGGAGAAAGATCACTTGTCATAAGGTAAGTGAATTTATTACATTTTTTGTTTGTTGAAATTCGAAATTCACAGTTGAAATTCAGAGATAAACAGCCTCTAAATTGTGCTAAGATAATTGGGGAACATAAAATGCACAAAACTAATTCATTGTGTATTTCGGATGCATTTGATGCGTGCTTCAGTCAACCACACCAAAGCAGCTAACGTAGAATTAGCACAACGTTAAAGTTAATGCTTTCCCAATGCTACCACGCGCTGTCTGTGAAACCGGTAAGTTATGCGATCACATAACTCAAATCTCCGCGACTCAGTATCATAATGCGTTATTTTTTGTGTACTGTATGCTTCTCTCAGGGCAGGAGTTCTCAGGTTCATATTACTGTGTTACTTTTAGTTTAAATTATAATGCGCTGCCCTCAGGGCAGGAGTAATGTTACTCCATATTCATATTTCTGTCGTATTTTTAGTGTTTAATGCGCCCTGAGAGCAGCGCATTATACACTAAAAATAAGACAGCAATATGAATATGGAGTACTTATGCCCTGAGAGCAGCGCATTATACACTAATAATAAGACAGCAATATGAATATGGAGTACTTCTGCCCCGAGAGCAGCGCATTATACACTAATAATAAGACAGCAATATGAATATGGAGTACTGCTGCCCTGAGAGCAGCGCATTATAACTTAAACTAAAAGTAACACAGTAATATGAACCTGAGAACTCCTGCCCTGGTGTGGTTGACTGAAGCACGCATCAAATGCATCCGAAATACACAATGAATTAGTTTTGTGCATTTGAATGTTCCCCAATTATCTTAGCACAATTTAGAGGCTGTTTATCTGTGAATTTCTATCTGTGAATTTCGAATTTCAACGAACAAAACGTTTAATAAATTCACTTACCTTATGTCAAGTGATCTTTCTCCCACGAACAGTCAATGACGTGTCGTCGTCTGTAAGATCCTTCCCTCCAAATTTCCAAACGCCTTAATCCCGCCTCTACTTTAATTTCATTGGTTGAATCTGTAAACCAATCATTTTCTTTTCTGCCCTTAGAACATGTTTGAGTAAGTAAAACTCCCATCTGCGCGTTTATATGACAGGGTTTATAACTAGGGTCAGGCATATCACTAACGCCCAGAGGGTTTCTGAGTCAGATATGCTGGTAAGTTATTATAAGTAAAAAGCATCCAGTCAGTTTACCCAGTATCCGGTAGAACTGGGCCAGGGTCCTCTCATTGCGACAGAGCAGAGCATTGAGGTCCGTAGGAAGGAGCTGACTAGTTCTGATGTCTCTGAGAGTACCATTGTTTTTTCCCTGGTCGTCCACAAACCAGCGAGATGAGAAGTCCCATCCAGACTCTGCTCCGGTATGCAACTCTGTCCAAAGCCTCCCTGCAGCATCTAGTACAGGGAGAAGAATGCAGATCAAATGTCTCAAAAGACTAGTCCATATTCCACAGTAGACCTATTTGGCAGTTAGTACTTTCACAATCAGGACATGTTTTTTTTCTAATGTGGGGGTCAACTTTTACCTATTGTCAGACCTTCTGACAGCTCAAGATCGTCTGTGAAGGACTCCGGTCTGAAAACAGAGCAGACAAGAACATAAGCTGAAACAAAGACACAGCAGTATTACTGCTGTCAGGTTGTATTGGATGTGACAACACAGTGGAAGACCAGGTTGTATTGGATCAGGTTGTATTGGATCAAGTTGTATGAGATCAAGTTGTATGAGATCAAGTTGTATGAGATCAAGTTGTATTGGATCAAGTTGAATGGTATCAAGTTGTATGGGATGTGGTTGTATGGGATCAGGTTGTATGAGATGTGGTTTTGCTGCTGGGTTCCGTACCTTGGCTGGCCCGCCTGAACATCAAAACGGTTCAGAACATGATTCCTACCATCCACCTCAACCTTGACAGAGCGGTTCTGCATCCAGAACCGATACTCCTTCTCTAAGGCTGGCAGAGAAGTCCTAAATGACAGAGACAGTTGGGATTAAAATATGGAGCCGATGTCCTTGGTGGTCTTATAGCAAGTACCTTAGAAACTATTTGTCCTTGGTGGTCTTATGGTAAGTACCTTAGAAACTCTTTGTCCTTGGTGCTCTTATAGTAAGTACCTTATAAACTCTTTGTCCTTGGTGCTCTTATAGTAAGTACCTTATAAACTCTTTGTCCTTGGTGGTCTTATAGTAGCTCTCCACCATCAGGGTCAAGAAGGGAGGCTGGCTGCGACGCTCATAGTAAACTCTGCCCCCGTTCGGGATGAACCCATATCTGGAGAGGAAGAGGAAAATAAGCACAATGTAAATATTACTAAAATCCGAACATCCTATAACATCTGTGACTATTTTTCTGCTGGCGGCAGCTGAACTGCAAGTCAAAGATGTATAAGTCTGATGCTTAAGTCCCATCTGAAAAAAGGACAGAGTGAGGTGAAGTAACAGACGCAGCTGACCTGTTGACCAAATGGATGAAGTTCTCTATCATCCCACGGGCTGTGTCTGTCATCTCTGACAGTAGGAGTCCATTGATAACCCAGTAGGAGTCCCTGGGAGGAACAGAGAAGAAATAAACCTCACAGATAACCTGCACTCTCCGTCAGATGGTGTGCTTTTGTTAAGAGATTGTTTCCATGGCATCGTGCACTCTCTCAAGATCTTTTATTAAACCGAAAGGTCACTCGGATATATCCCGAAAACACAGCGCAAGACATGATTGCTGTTAAAATGGTGCCGAGCACATGAGAGAATAAGAGAGTAGGTTTAAAAAAGTATAAAAACACATTCAGTCAGCCCGAGGAGTCGACAGAGAACCAGTAAGAACTTTAACTTCGTGTTCTACCCTTTCTACGGATTAAATGCTACAACTAATGGTGTAGAACTAGAGCATGTCGTCTTAGACCAAATCCACGGTCATCTCTCTCAGAATGATGGCTTCAAAGAGTGTGAGAGGATGGGCACGGGAGTGGTACCTCAGGGTCCGGATTGAAACAATAAATTATTAGTATTCTCGTAATGCCACACGAGTATACAAATGTCTGCACGTCGTAAACAACCTGGACATAATGATAGTTGGTCTGACACATCCAAGCTGACATATTCTGGGAGAGTAGAAGCCTCTGGCACTATCTCACATCCCACCTCACCTACCAGTAATAGAGTTCCCTGAAGCGTCCTCCAGGCACGATTACAGGGTGGGGGGTGGCGATCAGGGAGAACCGCTGGGGGTGGGTCGAAACATCCTCACTGATCTGAGGAAGAAAAACCCACACACTTCTACATTTCTAAGCGGACTTCAAGTTATCGTATTTTTTCCAGTCGTGTTCATAGTACAGAAGGATGGAAACATAAAACCACGGTGTGTGTGCGTGCGTGTGTACAAACATGTTCTGTTCTACTAATATGTCGGACTTGTGATGACCTTGTGATCAGACAAACACCATACTGATCCAAACTGTGGTAATATGTGATCACCTTTCGGCCCAGAGACTTCCAGAGGTGATGCAGCTTCTCAGCCCAGTTACGCAGGTTAGTGTCCCCTATTCCAGCCAAGAACTGTGGCCTGCCGACCCAAATAAACCGTCAAATGGCACACGGCAACCCATTTACACACATATAGAAGCACGAGTCACATATCAGAAGCACAATTAAGGGAACAGCCATTTGGTACACAGCCGATCGGTCGCACATTCTGGTTCTTACTTATCATGCCAGTCAGGGGGTGACCAAGGCAGGAACTCCTTCCCGGGTTCTTCGAAGTATGTGGAGAGGAAGTCTCTCAGTATGGAGGGCGAGACGACTGCGTTGGGAAACCCGCGAGACAGGTTGTTAAACGCTGACAGGACGACGTCTGTCGCGGGAGGGAAAGGGACTGTCAACGTACAAACCCAAACACCAGGGTCTCTAACATCATTACCGGAGCTCTAGCAGACTCACCAGGGTCTCTAACATCATTAACGGAGCTCTAGCGGACTCACCAGAGTCTCTAACATCATTACCAGACCTCTAGTGGACTCACCAGGGTCTCTAACATCATTACCGGAGCTCTAGCGGACTCACCAGGGTCTCTAACATCATTACCGGAGCTCTAGTGGACTTACCAGGGTCTCTAACATCATTACCGGAGCTCTAGTGGACTCACCAGGGTCTCTAACATCATTACCGGAGCTCTAGCGGACTCACCAGGGTCTCTAACATCATTACCGGAGCTCTAGTGGACTCACCAGGGTCTCTAACATCATTACCGGAGCTCTAGCGGACTCACCAGGGTCTCTAACATCCTTACCGGAGCTCTAGCGGACTCACCAGAGTCTCTAACATCATTACCAGAGCTCTAGCGGACTCACCAGGGTCTCTAACATCATTACCGGAGCTCTAGCGGACTCACCAGGGTCTCTAACATCATTACCGGAGCTCTAGTGGACTCACCAGGGTCTCTAACATCCTTACCGGAGCTCTAGCGGACTCACCAGAGTCTCTAACATCATTACCGGAGCTCTAGTGGACTCACCAGGGTCTCTAACATCATTACCGGAGCTCTAGCGGACTCACCAGGGTCTCTAACATCAGAGCTCTAGCGGACTCACCAGGTTCTCTAACATCATTACCGGAGCTCTAGCGGACTCACCAGGTTCTCTAACATTACCAGAGCTCTAGCGGACTCACCAGGGTCTCTAACATCATTACCGGAGCTCTAGCGGACTCACCAGGGTCTCTAACATCATTACCGGAGCTCTAGCGGACTCACCAGGGTCTCTAACATCATTACCGGAGCTCTAGCGGACTCACCAGGGTCTCTAACATCATTACCGAAGCTCTAGCGGACTCACCAGGGTCTGACCTCAGCTTCATGTCCACAAAGTGCTTGTCATCATCAAACAACTTGGCCGTCTGTATGGTCCTGAGAAGGTCGCCGTGACAATAGATCTCACTGAGGAGTATCACCAAACAAGGTTAAAAAGTATAGAGTAAACCTCCATTACGTCAATACAGTCACTGGCATAAAATCTGAATTCTAACATTTTGAAAGAAACGTGATGTCCCAGCAGGTTGTTTGCTGATGAATGTGTGTGTGCGTGTGTGTGTGTGTTAACTATTATCTAGGCTAGGCCTATCCGAATCGTTCGATTCATGCAGCGATTCATGTAAATAAAGCAACAAATATGAGGTAATTAAACAAAAAAATAAAATAATGTATTTAACGAATGTGAATAATAACTTGTGATACCATCCATAACAGTTCCAGAACGACCAGTTCCCACAAACACCCTGATTAATAATTGCTGGCCCAGTCACCTGTGCTGCCAGTGTCTCTATATGCTGTTTCAGCTGATTACAGGTCAGGTAATAGCAGTCTAAACTATTGACACTATTGAATGGTTACATTTAACCTTACATGGGTTCCAGACATCTTGTTTGTGTGGATCTCAGCAGATAAGTTCAACCTGAGCAGTACATCAGCTGTTGACCTGACTCTGTTTAGTGTTACCAGCTGTTCCTATGTGCAGATGTTTAATAAAGCTTTCAGTTGATACATCTAGTCCCTCTTACTTTCTCGCCAGAATTTCCGCAATAATTTTAAGACCTCCCTTATAGATTTCTCTCTACTTATGGGTGATATATAGAGAAAGCAGGTCTTAATTCGTTAAGCATCATATCAGGAAGCAAAGTTCAGCCTTAAACCCGAGTGTTTCTGCTTTTACAACTCTGGTCTCCGACGGCGAACATGTTTTAGGTTGAACTTCTCGCTTTGTATTTAACTGCAATAACTGGTGTCAGATCTGAATAAGGCTGTTATAAGCGGATGGAGACAGAGGGACGTAATTAGGAAAGTGTGCGACGCTGGAATCTGTATAGAAACAACTTATGAATGTTTGCTTGAGGAACCAACTGAAATCAGTTTTATATTCAAGACTCGGACTTTGACGCTCGGTGCTGTTTTTGGAGTAAGTATGCAGTAATACGGACACATTAATATTACGGTGAATATATTCAGTCTGTGTCACACTTCGTCCTTAATATCTCTTCAAATAGTTATAATAAAAAAAGTACATGGAACAGTGCTACAGAAGGAAACTCGGAAAACTTCCTAAAAAAAGATTTCAAATAATCCAATAACAAAATGTGCCGTTGTAAACTCTTATTCACGTTAATAAATAAGATCAATATAAAAACGATATAGGAAAACAAGACGTGTTGCTTGTTCTCGACAGCAGATTCAGAATATTTTAAATAGTTTATTAAAGGTTCCATTTAAGGTATTGACGGTATTAGTCGCATTATAGCAAACCAGGCTCTTACCTGTCACATGGAGGGGGTAAGGCTGTACCCCACCCGTATATGGGGCACAGGAGGAGCACGGAGACCCAGACAAACACGCACATACCTACTACTGCATGGAGCTACTGAAGATATTAATGACCAAGACCTGGGAAACAGGTCGTTATCTCTAATTAAATAAAGATCAAAGTGCGGCTATGACAAAGTCTAATTCATAAAGGGCTGGACAGGAGTAGACTGGGCAGGAGTAAACTGGGAAGTAGAAGTACTAGTGCAAAATAGACTAATAACTTAAAGCATTGCAACTTCGTACAAGCGCAAAAGGAACATTCCATAAATAAGGATCTCTCATGTTTAGAGGATGAGTCAGGAGGATAAAACAGAACAGGAAACACTTCCAAGATTTTCAGTGAGCTTTATTTCAAACAAAAACGTTCTTTCAATCCCACATATGGACCATCTTGTCAGCAACATAACCGCTCTTAAAACAAGCTCTACTGAGAAATTGCCAATTCAATAAAGGCCAGATTTGTTTTCTCCAACAAAGTAAACAATGGGTCTATTTTTTTCACTTAAATTTGGTTCGCAAATTAACATGGTCTACTTCAACTGACGTCACATCGATAAAATAAAAGTTCTTCCAAATTTAAGGGCACAGTTTCATGAAATAAGTTTCGCCCTTCCCAGAACGTTACATTGGATATTGTGATGGTATTAATATTCCAACAGCCACCCGGAGCCAATATCCCACCCCGAACAAACCCACACATCCATCCCAAGAAGAATTCCCACCAGTTCCCAAATGGCACCAGACTCCTATATGATGCACGTTGTGGTGAAATACAGTGCACAATAATTAATGATTCATTGAATGAATTAGGTGCAACTTGAGATGCTGTTAAGTACTCTTCAACTCTCCCGGACTGATCAGTGACGTCACAAGCCTACTAACAATAACCGTGTGCAACCCGGTCCAGAAACAAGCCATACCTTGTGCACTCATTAACAGTGCTCAGTGGGTGGAGTTTCAGCAATATTAGGCCACACCCCTCCTGCCACATTAGCGCTACACAGGTGCTCAGGTAAGCTTGGAACTGATGTGCGGTCAGCGCCTGACAAAACATTATCACACCGACAGCGGCACCGTGGCGATACAAGCTGGCAGCCACAATAGTGTGGAGGGGGTTTAAGTTAGGATGGCGAGAGTCTGTTTCTGGACAGGGGACATTGGTTAAATGTCACCATCAGTAGGGAGGAACAGATGCATTGGCGCAGGTAAATCCCCCACCCCCAAAAAAACATGAAGAATGAGACAATTTCCAGGTGTATAATGACATATCCAATTTAAAGATTACCAATGAAATGTCTACAGGGCCCAGATGCTCCTTGTCTCATCCTTCAACATTAGAAAACAAACACTTTCCTGGCAGGGTCAGCCACAACCAATCACAGCGGAGCATTCGGTGAAAAAGCCACATCCCAACTGGCATTTTAGTTGCCTGGACTTGTCCAAAGAGGTGGCGTGTGCGGACAGGTGGCACTGGGTTGGGGATGGCAGAGGCTGATGGTGCCAGGAAAACTTTACAGGCCCTTTGTTCTCTCATCAAGTCACCTCAAGATATTTTAGCCCAAACCCGCCCACTACCCACCCAACCCCCACCCATTAACCACCCGCCCAGAAATAAAAACGCTTCCCACGGCTAGATGCGTCACATTCTGGGACCACTGACTTGAGAACAAAAGGCCCCGGTTCGTGACCAATGAGAAAACAGATCACAGCACTTGATCACCCCACAATGCCAAAGTTACACTGGATTCACATTGCAAAAAGTATCTTCAGTTTTAAGGGGCAATTCTGTGAAGAATTCTGACATTCTCATTTAAGTGAACCGAACCAAAAGGAGCATCCGAGCACATTTCCAGGGGACCCAGAGCAACCCTAGATGTCCGACCTCAAACAGAAGGACAACCACAAGTGGTTCTGGGGGATCTGTTTTTAGTAATTACAACCCACTTATCCTTAGACCCCCCCAGGGAACCCCACCCATAACCCACCCCCCAACCCCTGCCCTCCCACCAGATACCCGACCAACACTCCCTCCTAAGAACCCACCCTATCCCCCACCAGACCCAGCTCCCAACCAAAAGACTCCCACTCTCACCCACCCAACCAAAAGACTCCCACCCAACCAACCAAAAGACTCCCACTCTCACCCACCCAACCAACCAAAAGACTCCCACCCAACCAACCAAAAGACTCCCACCCTCAAAACCAAGGCCCCCACCCAAGAGGCTTTGCCCTCAACCCCATCCCCGCAACCGAAAGACCCCCACCCTCAGCCCCCCCAACCAAAAGACTCCCACTAAACCCACCCTCCCAACTAAAAGACTCCCACCCTCACAACCAAGGCTCCAACCCAACCCAACCCTCCTACCCACGAGGCTTCGCCCTCAACCCCATCCCCGCATCCAAAAGACTCCCACCCAACCCTCCCCAACACAACACTTCCCCAAACCTCCAGCAGAAGTGTCCCACCCACAAACAAGTCCCCCTCCCAGCCACATGTTTAAAACAGTTGAGCACTTCTGTCAGTCAGGCTAAAGCCAGGGCAGAGGGCCTATCAATGAGCTCAGTCTATTGCCCGACCAGAAACCCCCCCCCACTCCAAAAGCACTCAGTCTATTGCAGACCAGAACCCCCCCGCCTCGTCCAAAAGCAAGACTTTCCCTCAGTGCAGCACGCAAACACAAAGCCTGGTGCCTGGTGCACATTATGGTATGACCTGGTTTTCATTTACAACCAGCTGGATTTGCATACAATGCACCAGAATATTTCGTCCACCCCTGCTACATTTGGGCTCCAATGGTTTGTTCCGACACGTCAAACCAACCAAGTTGCTCTGTAAGGAAACAAGAACAGCCTTGAGGCTTTCTCTCCCAAATATGCGCAGCTATAAATGTGCCGATGGCAGACAGGCCGACGTAACAGCTATAGATCCCCCCGTTCGTATTCACTTTGTCTCATAGTAGCTGAATCTACGCGATACAATATTAATTAGCCTTTTTTAATTATAAGAACTCACTCCTTGAGCGGGGATCCCGGAGAGTGCCTTGAGACGGTATCACAAGAAGAGGCTGGTGACAAACAAACAAAAACTATCGTCTCTCACGTACATTTAGGCCTCGGTCCCAGCCACTTGTCTCGAGTGGGACGTCTTGTCAACACTGGAAGGAAACAGATGAACGAGTGGGGATCCTTTAAATTGAGCTAAACAAAAAGTACAGGTCTGAACCGCCGCACTGACAATCCTAGAGAAGAGCTAAAAGTAAATGTGTGCTTGGTTAAAGAATCACATTGCATTACGCACACGTGGGAAATTTAAATGTCATCGCCTAAATCCAAACTGGACAGGGTCTTTTTTTTAAGTCATAAATAAACACAGGCCTTCCTTTCAGATGATCCAGTTGAGGGTTTTTTGTGGGAAAAGAAAAAAAACAGAAAAACAGCTCTTCCAGTGCTGACCAGATCCTGTACTTTAGACTCCTCCCCCTTCATCAAGGTATCAATCAGCCTTACAACATTGTCTTAAAACAATCTTTTAAAAAACTAAATAAAGTATTTACAGAGTGTACAGAGTGACAGACGCAGTTCAGGGGCAAATTCTGGAGAAAAAAAACCCAGCTATTATCCAGAGGACCGCGAAACGGCAACTAATATCCTCGCGTCTTCTCTTTGTTTGCGTCATGACAGGGCAGTTCTCCCCGAACAGGAAGTCATCACGCACCTCTGCGTACAATACGATTGGCCACCCAGAGTTCCGGAGCGTCAGTATTTAGTGTTCCAATTGTGAAGACTGAGGAGGAATGAGTTCATTCAACAGTTTGACTGTTTTCTGACCGGAGTCTCAGAACCTGCTGTGTCTCCACCCTCTGACCTCACCTAGGGGTACCCAAGGTCACGTCTCCGTGTTTCTCCCGGTCTTCATACAGTCGTCAATACTCAAATATGCACTTCAGCCAAACCAGCACACTAGCCGAACCCCGACAGGTTCTGTGGTCAACGACAAAACACCCAGCCCTTATCCCGACAGGTTCTGTGGTCAACTACAGAACGCCGCCCAGAACCTCAAGCCAACTTCACAAATTACAGGGTGGTGGGTCAGTTGAAACGTGGGAAAAACAAAAACAACATCCCGATGATTTTTTGTGATGAGCTGTGGCCGTGGTCGAGTGTTGCCACGGTGACTAGGAGGAACTGGTTATTACTTCAGAACAAGTTCAGCTGCTTGTTAAGGCACTTGATACAAAAGAGCTAAAAGAAACATCAAAACAACAAGTGGCGGACAGATATGGATGACAGAGGTGTTCCATACGGGTCGGTGGGTCGGTTTGTGATAGGTGCTGGCTTGCTTGCTAGTGCAGACGGTCGATTGGAGCAGGGCAAGATTTACATGTGCCTTGTAAGACAGCGGTCAGTCTTTCTCCTAGGCCTTCCTCCTCCAGGGGTCTTGGTAATAACTAGCAGTCTTCACTGTACCCCCGTGCAGCAGAAGGGAAGGTCAGCAAAGCCCATAGCAGAGTTCGTCCACTGGTTCGTTGCCCATCACTGATTCCACGTGGTGGCAGAAAAAAAAAAAAAACAGGAAGACCGACAGACAGGAAGCTATATATCCAGAGAAGTCCATGAACCAAAAATAGGGAGGCGGAACCTAAACGGGGAGGGGAGTTTGGGTTTGGTGAAAGGGGGAAGGGGGTTCTCGTCTGATCTGTGGAGGGGAGGAAAGGAGTAATTAATTAGGATTCATTAATTGGCCACGTTTACAAAGTCCAGCTAAAGACTGACAACCGGGTTCAACTGAACACACGTCAGAACAGGTTATCTTTCTCTCTGAACGGCTTTACATTGGTCTAAAGTCCGGCCCATTTTAAGCACACTGACAGGTATACAAAGGTAATGATGCCAAATTGAGCCCACCTGTCACTCCTCACAGCTTCCCCTCCTCGCCACTCTCGCTGTGGTACTCCGCCACGTACAGGCTCTTATCGATACTACCCGGGATGGGTTTGATCTCCGTGCCCAGCTGCTCCTCGATGCCCTTCAGGTTGAAGCGGTCGTCGTACGTGATCAGGTTTATGGCCAGTCCAAGGTGGCCAAAACGCCCTGGGAGAGGGGAAGAGAGCGCGGGGTTAACACTCGAGGTACAGTTCACGATGGCATGATTGGTGGGTGACAAGTCTTATCAATTAATTTTTAAAAAGGATCTGATCGATCCAAAGTCATTGAAAAATGTTGAGACCATCTAAAAAAAGTTTACACAAAGACAACACTTGGCATGAAACTTGTCTGATGACAAATGCTAAAGAAAGAGGCTTACTACGTTTTCTTACCGGGCTAGCCTATAGGACAGTTGTCTTTTACCTGCGTTCTATATTCTAGGACCTGGCGTTAAACCCCAGGGAGTTGGTATTCGTCCTTACCAGACCTTCCAATGCGATGCAGGTAGGTCTCCCCCAGCTTGGGGAAGTCAAAGTTGATGACCACATTCACAGCCTGGATGTCGATACCTCGCGTGAAGAGGTCGGTGCAGACCAGGTTACGGCAGAGTCCGTTTCTGAAGTCATGGAACACTCGGTTACGATGTTCCTGAAGACAGAACACGCCGCCAATCAGAACACGCCGCCAATCAGAACACGCCGCCAATCAGAACACGCCGCCAATCAGAACACGCCGCCAATCAGAACACGCCGCCAATCAGAACACGCCGCCAATCAGAACACGCCGCCAAAATTCTGAAATCCACCTAACCAACTAGGAACACCAACTCAAATTCTTAGTATACAACTTTAACTACAAAATTAAATCAACAGGCCTTCTAATAAGTTCCCATTACAGCATATTCTCATAATGACCACCATGGAGGAATAGGTTTGTGCAGAGATCCCGACAGGTGAGCCACAAATTAATCCCTCATGTGTGTCAAAAACATTTATATCCACAGGCCGATATATATATATATACACACACACACACACACACACACACACACACACACACACACCCGTGCACGCACGCAGAAGACAAACTTATTTCTGTGAGGAGAGGATTAGTCAGCCATGACACAGCCATAGAAAGTTCCCACACCCCCCATGAGAACAGCATAGAAACTATTTTTCTAGCGAACTCTTTACATCACGCAAACATTTCCAGCTAACGTACCGAGAATGGCCATTAAACAAAATACTTTTTCAAACAGCCAAATTGAATTAATGCACAGTCAAAAGGCAAGAACAAAAGCCTGTTTTAGTCCACAGAAAGAGCACTGGGACCTGGACTGACCTGTCTCATCTTGGCATGGATGTAGAAACATGAGTAGCCCAGCTGGGAGATCTTCTTAGCCAGCAGCTCCACCCTCTGAGACGAGTTACAGAATATTATGGACTGGTTGATCTGGAGCTGGTGGGAGACAGCAGCACACAGAAATATTCATGAATAAGTCCTACTGGACCAGCGCCAACTTGATGAACATTATTAATATTAACTCGGTCCCCACCAGAATCTCACAAACCCGGCTTCCCTGACACCCCACCAGAATCTCACAAACCCGGCTTCCCTGACACCCCACCAGAATATCACAAACCCGGCTTCCCTGACACCCCACCAGAATCTCACAAACCCGGCTTCCCTGACACCCCACCAGAATCTCACAAACCCGGCTTCCCTGACACCCCACCAGAACCTCACAAACCCGGCTTCCCTGACACCCCACCAGAACGGATCAGAACGTGCTACATACCCTGGAGAACAGCGTGTTCAGGCAGTGCACCTTCTGCCTCTCCGTAACGTACGCGTAATACTGGGTGACCCCCTTCAAGGTCAGCTCCTCCATCAGGTTGATCTCGTATGGCTTCGACAGGTGTAAGTTCTGCAGAGGAACCAGAGGAAGGGCCAGGGAGGCATTTAGACATCGGAACGGTTCCGGGTTTTTTAAGACGGACACTGAACACGATGAACAACACCAGTCACAACCGTCAGGAAACTTATTTTAAATGCATGTTCGCTTAAAATGTTAACATTTTGAAACAGCTATGATATTTGGGAGACATCCAAATTATTTTCAATAAAGCAGCAGCTAGTCACTAGAGCCTGCCGGAACAGGAAGTAACAGAGGCAACCAATAGCTTTACTTTTTATTTAGTGAAACACAAACATAAGTCTACGGGACATACCATGAACTTCTGCACGCTCAGTGGGAAGGTGGCCGAGTAGAGCAGAATTTGCCTCTGTTTGTGCAGATAGCTCAATATCTCCTCCATCATCACCACAAAGTCCTGAGACAGCAGCTTGTCGGCCTGTTGAAGACCAGAGACAGCGTGTGTGTGTTACTTGCGTACATGGGCACCATCTCCTGCACTGTCAACAGCTTAACACTAGAGGGCTCCACTCACCTCATCCAAGACAATCATCTGAACCTGATTAACTTTGGCCACGCCCTTTTTAATCAGGTCAAGGATCCTCCCGGGTGTGGCAATCACCACATGGACTAAATAAATAAAATCACAATTTTAAAAAGGAGTTACAAATAAACCCCGAGTTCGGACAACTTCAGTCCAACGAACACAAAAACGCTGTTTAATGCAAACCACTTCCTGGACGTACCCGTCTCGTCGAGCCTCATGATGTCATCGCGGAGGTTGGTTCCCCCTGTGGTTGCCATGACTTTGACCCCTCCCATGTGTTTGCTGACCTGGATGCAGATCTGGCTCACCTGCAAGGCCAGCTCTCTGGTAGGAACGATGCCCACAGCTAGCAGACAAACAGAGCGACAGGAATTAATAATGGCTACAGCTGAACTGTAGCGTGGGGAGGCAGACATGGTAGCTTGCCTGAAGATTGACAGATCAATAGACCTGGATGAATTCATTTCACCGTTCGCTCGTAGGTTGGAAAAAACATGTACCACAAAAAAAGACATTGAAATGTCGACAGGGTCATACGGACCAGAATATTCAAACAGAACATAACGGGTCGGAGCTCTGCTGGGCCGACGTCATTTATTACAGACCGATCGAATGTTTAATCAATAAGCTTTTAGTCGGTTGAGATTTTTTCAGTCCAGCAGTCACCACAGAACATGTTGTCACGGTGATCACGCGTCTTATTCACCCTGGTCTCAGAACAGATTTAATTATGTGTTGGTAAAATTTTGTCTGGTTCTGAAGATGCCAGTGTATACTGGGCCGGCAGCAGTAACCATATTGGCTGACTGCTCATATTCAACAGTCAGCCAATCACCACAGGGTGATGTCCTGCATATTAAACAGTCAGCCAATCACCACAGGGTGATGTCCTGCATATTCAACAGTCAGCCAATCACCACAGGGTGATGTCCTGCATATTCAACAGTAAGCCAATCACCACAGGGTGATGTCCTGCATATTCAACAGTCAGCCAATCACCACAGGGTGATGTCCTGCATATTCAACAGTCAGCCAATCACCACAGGGTGATGTCCTGCATATTCAACAGTCAGCCAATCACCACAGGGTGATGTCCTGCATATTCAACAGTCAGCCAATCACCACAGGGTGATGTCCTGCATATTAAACAGTCAGCCAATCACCACAGGGTGATGTCCTGCATATTAAACAGTCAGCCAATCACCACAGGGTGATGTCCTGCATATTCAACAGTCAGCCAATCACCACAGGGTGATGTCCTGCATATTCAACAGTCAGCCAATCACCACAGGGTGATGTCCTGCATATTCAACAGTCAGCCAATCACCACAGGGTGATGTCCTGCATATTCAACAGTCAGCCAATCACCACAGGGTGATGTCCTGCATATTCAACAGTCAGCCAATCACCACAGGGTAATATCCAGTCTCACCTTGTATGCAGTCTTTCTTCAGGTCAATGCGCTCCAGCAGAGGGATGAGGTAAGCGCCGCTCTTCCCTGTTCCATTCTTTGCTCTGGCCAGAATATCCCTGCCGGATAATGCTATGGGGATGCTCTCCTCCTATAATTATCCAATGGAAAACAGAAGGACATTAGGTCCAACCCCCAGATAATGCTATGGGGATGCTCTCCTCCTATAATTATCCAATGGAAAACAGAGGGACATTAGGTCCAACCCCCAGATAATGCTATGGGGATGCTCTCCAATAATTATCCAATGGAAAACAGAGGGACATTAGGTCCAACCCTCAGATAAATACAGGACTTAGGCCAAAGGACTGTCTTCATCATTTTTAAAGCATGGCTGGCACAAACCTGGATCGGAGATGGTTTCTCCCAGCCCATCTCAAAGATTCCCATTAGAAGCTCTCTCTTGAGGCAGTAGTCTTCAAACTCGTTGCCTTTAGTTGCCGTTACATCCTGAAATATGTCAGATGAGCGTTTGAATTAATGTCATGTAAGAGGCTTAATGCTACCGGACTAGAGTAAGTGGAGGTCATGAGGTAAGCACGGACGTTACACTCATCTGCAGAGTCTGTTGGACATGGACACTTGACTGCAAACGGCCAATAAGGTTTGATCTGACTATGAATGAAAAACCATTGGAACATAAATCGAAACAAAACTTCCAAAATGTGTGTTTGTTTTGGAAACAACTCTACGCTCATTTCACAAAGTTTCTGCAGATGCACCACGTCTGGACCAGCAGCAAGAACGTGTGTGGGATTTTTATTATAACTGCATATGATTGCAACAGAGCCCCAGAGGAACAATTGACGTTCTAGGATGTTTATTTATGGAATTATCCACTCCTACCTACCAACCAACCCACTTAGGAAATGTAACTTTGTCAAATCCTGCTTTCAATTTGACCATAGAGAGTTCCTCAGAAGTCTCACGACACCGTAGGCTTACAGGTAAAATGAACACGAAGGGTACTAAACTGGCTGTCCAGGCCGAGAAAAAGCAGGTGGTACAGTAACCAAAACAAAACGTGTGAGTGGAACACTACAACCCTGGGCTGCTACTACGTTTGATTCAGGGGTGAACATACCGAAGTTCTCATCCGCATGTCTTTTGGAGGAAGCGTCAAATTCTTTTTCCAGTCATCTCCAGGCCTGTTGACGGAGAAGTTAGGACAGGTTAGGAGTGAGTACAGAGGACAATTGTTACCAATAAGGAGATTGTGAGCTAACAAATTTGGGCTCACTTGACAACTGTGCTGACAGGAGGGCCAACTTTGGCCAGCTGGGCGCTTCCACGGCCAGTTCCGTTGTTGATTGTGCTCGAGGACTGTTTCATCTGACTGGGCTTCTGTGTCTGAGGACCACCTCCTCCACCTCCTGGACTTCCTGCAGGCTTCCCCACCTGGCCTCTGTGCTGGCCGTTCTGCTTGGACAGGCCCAGTATCACTGGGTTCTGGGTACTGGCGGTACTCATGGCTGGGTATTGTCCTTCCTTTCAAATGGGTTTGTGATTTAAGTTCCTGATGTGTGGCGAGGGAAATAGTATTTTCCACCAAACAAAAGCAGACGTGGCTTGTGACAACTCTTGAGGAGTTCGACTGCTCAGGTATACGATGATCCAAAGCAAATGTACTTAACTATTAAGCGGATGTCTCCTCTCGACTCCTGTTCATCAATAGTGTCGTCGTTCGCGGAACGTCTCATCCAAAGTGTTAAATATGAGTCGTTGATACTGCAAGCAAAAAATAGGGTCCTAACGGGGCTTTTATATCGTGTCACACGGAGGCTTGGTGTTGCTTGGATTAAACACCCTACTCCAGAAGATGCATTGCCGAAATGTGCGCCATGTCAATCGTCGTCTCAAAATAAATCCTCCTGTATTCTGAACTTCTTACCCTAAAACAGAGGAGAAAGGTCAGTGTTTAGGTTAACATGGAAGCATCCAAGATAACTAACAAGTGCTGTGTTAGTGAGGATTATTAATTAATTACCAACAATTAAGTACACATCACACGCGGGTGTACAATACTGACTAGCCATCTAATCAAACAATGTTAACTCATTTCAGACGGTACTAGTTAACCTCTAGCAGGCACTAGTTAACCTCTAGCAGGCACTAGTTAACCTCTAGCAGGCACTAGTTAACCTCTAGCAGGCACTAGTTAACCTCTAGCAGGCACTAGTTAACCTCTAGCAGGCACTAGTTAACCTCTAGCAGGCACTAGTTAACCTCTAGCAGGCACTAGTTAACCTCTAGCAGGCACTAGTTAACCTCTAGCAGGCACTAGTTAACCTCTAGCAGGCACTAGTTAACCTCTAGCAGGCACTAGTTAACCTCTAGCAGGCACTAGTTACCCTCTAGCAGGCACTAGTTACCCTCTAGCAGGCACTAGTTAACATCTAGCAGGCACTAGTTAACCTCTAGCAGGCACTAGTTAACCTCTAGCAGGCACTAGTTAACCTCTAGCAGGCACTAGTTAACCTCTAGCAGGCACTAGTTAACCTCTAGCAGGCACTAGTTAACCTCTAGCAGGCACTAGTTAACCTCTAGCAGGCACTAGTTAACCTCTAGCAGGCACTAGTTAACCTCTAGCAGGCACTAGTTAACCTCTAGCTGTCTTATTCTTAGTCAGCCGAGTTAGCTAGCTCCAAATTAACTTGGTGTTAACGTGTTGTAGATACACGGTCAGTGACCAATGAGGTACCGACACAATGACCACATGCATTTACGTAAAATGTTAATATACAGATCACAATATTATCCACCAACATTATCCACACATCTATACGAGTCGAAAACCAACGCGCATCATTAGCATTGCTGCACAGTAACCAACAGGCTAGTAAGGCAACTAGCGCAGTAGACACAGACAATCGCTTGTTGACTAAACTACAGTAACAGTCAGAGGAAAATGAGTCGCTAACTAACGTTCAGGATGACATTGCCAAGGCAAATGCGTAGAGGACACATCGAGTTATGCGCACGTTTCGTGGAAAAGTTGCATACAAACAAAGCCTATATATGCTAAAGCTACCATGCTAAACTGCTATGCTAGTGCTACCATGCTAACGTGACGGCTCGCTCTCTCTGGTGTAGAACCCGCACGAACGCAGGTTCTAATAGCTAGGTAGCGTCACTAGCAGAAAACATGGAAACGGAGAGGCTTAAAACAAACCCACTGTATGCATACCAGGGTGCACATTACAAGTTACAAAGAAGGTAATATGAAGACCAGTTACCGCGGATGGTTGATAATATTATATTGTCGCTTTTTCGGACTCCTCTGTTGCCAGCTATTATTTAGCTACCTAGCTACGTATTTGGTCTAAACAGAAAGACCAAGATGGCTCCCTCTCCTATTTAAGCCCTCCCACAGACCCACATCATCACAGACCCACATCACCACCAGAATAAGTTCTGTATTGATGTTGATACATCTCCAAACAGGCAAACTGTTCTATTGGGGGAGAAATCACACAAGTGAGGAGACATTTACAAGCTTACACTAATCTTTAGTGACTAATCCTTTACTCTCATCCCTTATTGCCGGTCACAGGTGTTGGTTATTTACTCATTACACACAACTGCCCCTCATAAGTAGAATAAATTGATGCTTTTTAAATAAAAATGCAAATACTATACTTTGTGAAGTCATGCTTTAGAAAACACAATGTCTATAGCCCAATATGATCATACCCGTGGTCACTAAAATCCTTGTTTAATGTTTGAATGTTTAAACTGCGTGATTCAAATGCTGAATGTCTGATATCTTTCACATATCAAACTATATACAACAGGTATAACAAACAAGTAGGTTTCCCCTCGAGTTTATCTTTAGTTATGTCATTCGATTTTGGAATCATTACAGGACCTGATGACACGCCTCTGGACTACCTGGCCTGGTGACTCCTACTGTGCCTGTCCAAAGTTCACCTGGTTTTGTAGCCGAATATCTGTCTTACAAATTTGACCACAGCCCATCTGTGTTTATTGACAGCCTGATAATCTGAACCGGCAAAAATATTTTTGTGGATTTAGAGGTCATGTACACAAAAAATGGTCAGCCTGTCCAGCCAGCAACAGGCCGGAATCTGGTTCCGCTATGTTTTTATACTAGGTTTTGACCCATTTAGAGAGTTTTCCTACCCACTGGGTATTGGTTTGTTTGTGGTTTTAGGCTGAGTATCTGTGCTAGCGATTTGTGACATTTGTTGTCTTTAAAATGAACTTGATTGGCTGATAGATACATCATTGAACTAAAGTTGTTTATTTAACGTGTGCTAAAAATATGTAATTTTTTTCATTTAGTAGCTTGTGACACCTCCATAAGCTGTGATAACTTGGAATAAATGTCTCCTGCAGCCACTAATCAGCCTTTTGTAAGGTATGTTTGCACACTTCTTACAGAGGTTTCAGATCCTGCCGCTTTATCTCAGTTGGATTAAAGTCAGGACTTTGACTTGGCCAATACAAAACACAAATAATGTTCTCCCTTTCTTTTGTAGGTTTGCGTGAATGCTTTAAGTCATTGGTGAAAACCCCATTTCAGCCTCGCTTTAGCTCCTTTACTAAGCATTACATTTGGCTGAAGAATCTCCAGGTCTACCTCAAAATTCACGGTTTATTGATGATGTGTACTTTACATGGTCCAGAAGAGGAAAAGCAGCCCGAGATATTGACCCAGATCTTATTACCTCAAGGGACATGTGTGAACTATAAGTAGACATTGCTCTTCTTTTGCATAACTGTATATACAACTGGATATTGCTTTTTCTGCATAATGTGCATATACGGGACATTGCTCTTTTTGTGAAATTGTTCACGCATTCAAACAATCTGCTCCTTTGCACTATTCAGATACACATAACACATCCTATTTTTATCCATTACATATGGCAGCTATTTCTGGTCTCTTGTCGGACTGTTCGTGTTTTGTGTTTTGCTCTGTTTGGACTGTTCAAATACATTTAAAATGTGTGTTTTACCTAGGGGTAAGAACAAATTAATTGTGTGTGTGTGCAAACAGACTTGGCGAAAAGAAAAAAAAGAAACCTGATTCTGACATTCAGACCATCATGTCAGATTTTTGTATAATGCTCTGTTGGTAGGCAGTGTTGGTTGTTCATGGTGACAAAATTTTTGACTTCCAGATTGTGTACTTCCAGAAACCCTCAGGGGTTTCCAGGGGGACCATTTGCCTGAGAGTGGAATGAAGGGGACCCCGTTTTTTGAGGGGTTACTAGCCTTCCCCAGACTCATGTGCTCTCAGTTCACCTGATGTCCTCACAGATCTCCCTTCCTCCCTGCATGGTGTGGTTTCTTGTCTACGTTGTTATTTAATCCTAAGTATTCCCTAAAGACCACTTGATTTTATGGCTTCTTTGTACCCAATTATATACCCACCTGATATACTTTCTTGATTTAACCAGTTATTTTTGGTGCATGCACAAAATCCTCTTTATTCGTGTTTTTCTTCTACATGCTTGATCTTCGCTTAACCAACATATGGAATTTAAATGGTTTATGTTTGATACAAAAGACCGTCTTTTATTCCATGGTAGACACAAAACATGTATTTAATCGCACAAGATAGCAGTGAATACATTAAAGAATGTACTTTCCCTAAAAAGCACAACGTTTGTTGCTTTTGTACTTTGAGATGGGAAGCACATTCCCCGCCGACCGTTATTCAGATGTCGACTTATGGTTTAGTCACCAAGTTTTTGTTGTTTCTTTAATCACTGCATTTAGCAAGCGCAGGCTACAACACTGTATTTTCCCTTCGAGCAAATCAAGTCGTCTCTGACACAGATGGGGAACTCCCTACTGATACAATAGGCATGTGGTTAGTTTCTGCCCAATGCAGACTATAAGTGTGTGGGTGTGTCTGTGTGTGTGTGTGAGAGAGAGAGAATGTGTGTCCAACAACATATATTTCCAGAATTTCTAATATGCATGCACAATAATTAAAATAAAAAAAAGAAAGCTACATATTTTAAAGATGTGTTATAACTGATGCGACAGAAGGCATTTTGTCTTTGTTTCTATTTGAAATAAATTACTATGAGGCTAAAACAAAGGGTTTTGGGGTATTTTATCTGGAAAGCTTAACATTTAAAGTAATCAGAACAATACAAAAAAAACCTGCTGCGATCTCAAATTTGGTCCTGCCATTAGATGGGAATGAAAAAGAAAAAAATAAGAAAAAATTTGATGTACAAAAAAAATCTGTTGGTACCTGAGAAAAACATTAGAAACACCAGAACACATACCCATGTAGGCCTACTATATTCAGTATTGGGGTTTTAGCTGTCCCTAGCAAATTGAAGGTGAACGGAAAATATATTTTTTCTTTTTGTGGTTTTGGTTGAGAGTAAACAGATGGCTGCTCTGAAATAGAAATCAACATCTGCACGTGTCTGCCATCTGGAAACATTTTAAAGATTAAACAATGTAGTATGTAAAGTATTTTGGACAAATTGAATAGATGTTGAAAGACAATAAAAATGCAAACCAGTTACCACTTTCTTTGAAATAAACTATACGTAAAGTAAATTTACTTTATAGCTCAGCTAAAATATTTATCTAAAAAAATAATCCAAACTATGTTTCTTTAAAATGTTGAGCATTTTCGAGTTCGAACTATTAGAACCAAAATGTGATATTTCATTGATATATATATATATACATTAAGGATAATAATATGCATACTTTGCAGGTCTTAATTCACGACATTATTTGCTCAACTTCTCTGCAAACTGTTCCAGTGACCATTTAAACCACTGTAACGATTACTAAGAATGTTTCTTAGCGCTTTGTGTAAGAAACACAAATCTGTGCAGGAAGTGAAACTATTGTATTTTATTTTTGTGGAGAATTACAATGTGTTGGTCAGGGCTGGCTGCTGTTTCTGGTACACTGCTTACTGCAGCATGGGATCAATTCTGGGTACCTGCTAAAAACTCTATACATCTTTACCCACTTTCTTCATTGATCATATTTATTTTAATAACAAAAACAAATATGTATTTTGCCCAGATTAGTTGCTTTTCTGTCAGTGATACTAACGGTTTTCACTGGTATTGTATACCCAGTTGGGAAAAAACTGGATAATTATTATTGAAAACTTATCTTATTTTCATGTTTTATGTTCAGCACTGGAAATACATTTCAGAATGAGGTTTATTTCGTCTGTTTACACACACAAGGATCGATTTTGTTCTGACCACTGGCTGCAACACTTACAAACATTTAAGAATGTATACGAACAGTGAAACAGAGCGAAAATACAAACAAACCGACCAGAGACCATAGTTGGCATATGTTATGGGTAAATGAAAATGTATTATGTGTATCTAAATAGTGCAAAAAAACAGTGTCTAGATGTGTGAACATCTGTGTAAAGAATCCAAGGTTAGGTTCTAGTTCCAGATGTCCATATGAGTGTGCATATGTCCCGACAGTGAATATATATGCAAATTTTGCAAAAAGAGCGATATCTATTTGTATGATTCAAGTGGCAACTGTTATTGGGATGCCCTGATTGGGGAGTGTGTGTGTGTGTGTGTGTGTGTGTGTGTGTGTGTGTGTGTGTGTGTGTGTGTGTGTGTGTGTGTGTGTGTGTGTGTGTGTGTGTGTGTGTGTGTGTGTGTGTGTGTGTGTGAACACACTGCATCAGGTCCACCAACAACATCCATCTCAGACAGATAAAGTCTGTCCTCAGACAACTAACATGGATCTAACCATACCAGCTGAATACGAGGTGAGTGAGACTAACTAAACACATTTGATCAATGTATTTTACATTATTATTATCATTAACAATACGACCAACATCTACAGACAAATGTCTTGCTGACAGGATAAATGTAGCCTATAATTTTTTATTTCATTTTACACTTATATTTCAGAAATGTAGGCCCAGTGCTTAACAAAAATATTATATTAAATTCGCACGTACTCTTACTTGGAAAATTGTCAGATTCGTGTTCCCAACCTGTTCAAATTAAAGTGATTTTATTGTAACAGTACACTTTCAGAAACAGTAAACTTTCGAATTTTTGCAGTATTTTTGTCTTAAAATAACTCCTTTATGTTATGGTCAGCTATTGTACATACAGGTTAACCACACGTTTGGATGAAGGCACATTTAAAATACATAATTAAAGACTCTTTCCCATTGTCTATTATGTGACGTAACCCAGTAGAGATTAACAGTTATACTGTTAGGCAACAGATCCTACTCATAAGGGGATTGTGACCCATTAGTCTGTACTTTGTAAGAAGCTTGTTAAGTATCAAAACCAGGCTGTTATATTGTTGTATATTGTGTGCTGCCACAACTAGATCAATGGTCGGGCACATTTGGACACAATGATATACGATATGCATTTTCATATAATACCAAATCAATAAATTGAGTAATATATCTGTTTGCACAGTCAACACTAAGTGTTTAAGTAACACATGTTGACTTGCTTTACTCTGGACTGCTCTGGTATTTACATTTCCGACAGAAATAATATTAGACGGTTTCACTTCTTCTATTAGTTTCCATGATCAGGCATGGGTGACCTGACCTGTCCATCTGTGACTTATGACTTATGCTAAAGGTATGCGCGCTTTTTAAACCGTAAACGAAAAACTACCAAAACGTGTCTTATGTCATGTGATTTAATTCTGTGGACACCACGACGCCATGCTATGTCCTGGACCTCCTAATAACTGTCCCTGGGGGGTTCTTACATAGCTGAGCTTTTCCAATGTCCAACATTTTTACCTCACTGGTGAGCACCAGTAAAACATTAGACATCCTGAATAAATGTTGGACAGAAGATCTGCTCTGAATGACGTTGGCGAGACTGCCCAATGTAATCACCTTCACGGTCCCCTCAGTAAAATAAAGACCCCCAGCATCTTTTTCAGGGTTCATTTTTTGACTTTGATGACAACACGACTGGGAGCGATCCCAACATAAACGGCAGTAACACATTCCAGTACACGTGTGGCCACGATACACGCCTCCAGGTGTTCCATAGCGTGTTCCAACCACTGGTCTATAGTGTCGTGTTTCTGCTGGGAGTGACAGGTATGAACACACACACACACACACACACATTCTGAGAGGAGTTATCACGAGCACACACGAAGAGCACAGACAAACTTTAACGTTACCTATACGCCCCGTAGTAAAATGGACAGTTTCACTTAGGGGTGTACTCACGTAGGGGTGTACTCACGTAGGGGTGTACTCACTTAGGGGTGTACTCACTTAGGGGTGTACTCACTTAGGGGTGTACTCACTTTAGGGGTCTATTCACTTTAGTGGTGTACTCACTTTATGGGTGTACTCACTTTAGGGGTGTACTCACGTAGGGGTGTACTCACTTTAGGGGTGTACTCACTTTAGGGGTGTACTCACTTTAGGGGTGTACTCACTTTAGGGGTGTACTCACTTTAGGGGTGTACTCACTTTAAGGGTGTACTCACTTTAGGGGTGTACTCAGGGGTGTACTCACTTAGGGGTGTACTCACTTAGGGGTGAACTCACTTAGGGGTGTACTCACTTTAGGGGTGTACTCACTTTAGGGGTGTACTCACTTAGGGGTATACCCACTTTAGGGGTGTACTCACTTTTGTTGCCAGCGGTTCAGACATTAATAGCTGTGTGTTGAGTTATTTTGAGGGGACAGCAAATGTACACTGTTATACCAGCTGTACACTCACTGCTTTACATTGTAGTAACATGTCATTTCTGTGTGTTCTGCCAGGTAACGGTCTGATGATGACAGTGCTTCTCAGAAGGCATGGTCACCTGAGAATCACAGAGATCTACCTGCTTCACCTGGCCCTGGCTGACCTTCTGCTCCTAGCTACTTTCCCCTTTGCCTTATTTCAGGTATGTTGTTTTAGATAGTGCTTTACTAATGCCCACACATGCCTCCTAGTAGAGAACAAGAAACAGGAAATGATTAAAGCAGCACACAATTAGGATAGTGTGTCTGACAAATTTGAAGGGGTTTTGACAATATATTACCTCATGAATGATGACATTGTGAGCCTTCAGGCACAACCCAAAATATGGGAAATATCTCCCAAATATTTTTTCCCATTGAACCTTCACTTAAATGAATCTTTTTAATTGTCACTGTGTCCGCAGGGATCCCTTGGAATGACGTTTGGAAACATCCCTTGCAAGCTGTTTGGGCTCTTGAACAGACTCAACTTCCTGTCCAGCAGTTTGCTCCTGGCGTGCATTGGCTTCGACCGTTACTTAGCCATTGTGCACGCTGTCCCCAGCCTCCAGAGCCGCCGTCCCAGGAACGTCCACCGCACCTGCCTAGCGCTGTGGTTGCTGTGTCTGGCCCTGTCCGCTCCAAACGCTGTGTTTCTGTCTATACGTAAGATGTCAAACACGCGGGCGTGTTTACATTTGTAGTGTGGTTCATCTGAATGTGCTTGGTTGGGGTCGTACTTTTATTGAACATGTTAACCAAATTTTATTAAGATTTAAATATCTATCCCTAATGTTTTGGTCAGTACCGAAAATGTTCTGGTCAGTTCTGGACATGTTTTGGTCAGGACCGGATCTAAATTCAACTGTATTGTCACACAGGCTGAGGGGGCGGATCTAATAACAAATGAGTTTCACCTGGGTCATAGCTATGAGGTTTTAGAGGTGTAATAATACTTTTGCCTATTTTCTTGGGTAAATCTGGTTTTAATGCTTCACAGGGCAGAGTGAAACAGACCCAGCAAAGTCTGTGTGCTTCTACTTCAGCTACGGTCTCCATGCCAACAACTGGCAGCTGACGGTAGGTCCACTCAAAGGGCTCAAAGCCTCATTGCAGGTCGATTCACAGGCTGTTCTGGCTTCTCCCTGCCTCTGTGTCCTGACTAATGTGCTGTGCTTCTCCCTGCCTCTGTGTCCTGACTAATGTGCTGTGCTTCTCCCTGCCTCTGTGTCCTGACTGATGTGCTGTGCTTCTCCCTGCCTCTGTGTCCTGACTGATGTGCTGTACTTCTCCCTGCCTCTGTGTCCTGACTAATGTGCTGTGCTTCTCCCTGCCTCTGTGTCCTGACTGATGTGCTGTACTTCTCCCTGCCTCTGTGTCCTGACTGATGTGCTGTGCTTCTCCCTGCCTGTGTCCTGACTGATGTGCTGTGCTTCTCCCTGCCTCTGTGTCCTGACTGATGTGCTGTACTTCTCCCTGCCTCTGTGTCCTGACTGATGTTCTGTGCTTCTCCCTGCCTCTGTGTCCTGACTGATGTGCTGTGCTTCTCCCTGCCTCTGTTACAGGAACGCGTCCTGACTCATGTGCTGTGCTTCTTCCTTCCTCTCGGGGTCATGACCTACTGCTACACCGCTGTGGCCCTTATTCTGCACCGTAGCCAAACACACCAGCGGAGCCTGGAGAAGCAGGGGGCCATCAGGCTGGCGTTCCTCGTGACCATCGTGTTCTTCCTATGCTGGCTGCCATATAACATCGCTATTCTGGTACAACTCCGTTAGCCAATCATTTATTCAATTAATCTGATGATCAAACACGAGGTAACAGACATAACAGAGTTCTGGTTTAACCTGCCATTCTGGTAATGGCCTGATTATGACCAGGTTTACCAAGTGAATACAGAACCAGAACAGTTCTTGTCCCCCGGGATCAGAGTTGATGTGTAGCGATTCAGATGTCTTTCTTCCTGGTGACAGGTGAGGACGCTGATAGACCTGCAGCTGGTGTCCCTGAGTTGCGGGGCCCATGCCAACCTGCAGATGTCCGTGGGGGTGACCGAGAGTTTAGGCTTCACACACTGCTGCCTCAACCCACTGCTCTACGCCATGGCCGGGCTGCGGTTCCGACAAGACCTGGTGAGGCTGCTGGCCCACTGGGGCTGTGGACGGACGTGTGGAGGTTTGGTCCAAGGACAGGCCAGGAGTGCTAGTCGGGCGTCGACATCGTTCTCTGAAGGACTCCCCACTGCAACCACGAACACCCTGTCGTATTACCAGGATTAACCCCCCCGGAATGACCAGGTTTAAACTAGATTTTGTATCTGATGCTGGCCAAAAACGCTGGCTTAGATATCGCCTCAAAAAATTCAAATAATAAACTGATACGATCCATTAGCCTGTGATGTAAATGCATTCAGCGACATGCCGTAAAGAGAGGCGTGACGTGAGACCAGCAACGTGTGCCAGAATGTGAGATGGTTAAGCAACAGACATCCAAACACACGTGTTATTAGAACCAGAACATGTCTATTATCTTCTTATGACCAGAACACGCTAAATGTGAATTAATTGTCTGATACAGAATACCAATATCACAAACGTTAAGCACCTTGTACATTATGCACTCACCTTTCTACTTGCTGTAATAATGCTGGTCGGTTGTGTGATGGCTGGTATGAGGTCCCACAGTCATTATGGCAGAGGGGAGGAGATGGTGACTAGATGGTGACTAGATGGTGACTAGTACTCTCAGAGGGGTCCCTTCAGAACGTATCTTTGCACAGGGGCCACACTGGACTTGAGGCACTTCGGGCGAACTATATTTTTACCTAGTGGGCCGCTATAAAAATGTATATACTTCAAGGAAACTCATGATTACTAAAACAATTGATCGATGAGATCTGTTAGGTGACTCCAATTCCTGTCCTGATTTCACTGGTAAAGACGATGAAACTGACAGTTCAGGAGGAAGACCTCCAACTGTGTCCATCGGTTGAACGATATGTGATCTGCGCCAATGATCAAACTGCTTCTAAAGCCTTCTGTACATTATATGACTCCAATGACAAGAGGGATGTCCTATTACCCAGAATGCAACAAATGACTTGTGAATGAATGTCCTGTATATCTTCTCTATGGTTTGTGTGTGAAATATCGCCATTGTTTTGTTTATTAGTAGTTGCTTATTATTATAATTAAATGTTTTTCTCAAATAAAAAGGTCCATCTTGTTCAGTCCTGCATTAATCTTCCGTACATCAGACTGAAAACTTGGTCAATATTTCTCGGAGTATTTCATGGCGGTACAACCCAAAGCATTTTCTGTTTGAAATAGCTTTAGAAGTTCAATAATATATATATTTTTTCATTCCAAATAGGTTACTGTTTGTAGATTAGAGGTTTATTTTATTCAGGTTACCGTTTGGAGAGTAGAGGTTTAATATATTTTATTCCTACTAGGTTACTGTTTGGAAAGTAGAGGTTTAGTTTTTTTACCATAATATGTTACTGTTGGGAAAGTAGAGATTTTAAGTGACAAAGTGTCGATAAATTCATTTGTGGAAAAAAACTACAAGCTACAAAACAACAACAACAACACAATGGATTGAGTTCAGTATTCTTTCATTTTTTTATACTTCTATTAAAACACAGTTATACAGAACAATTGCAAACAATCACAAATAGCATCTTATATACAGCACATATATATAATATATTATATTATATATATATATATATATATATTTATATATTTCTTCGCACAACAGTTTTATTAGCCAGAGGAAAAAAGTAATCATTGATATTATAAGAAATAAATCCAGAGGTTTTTCCTCAGAACCAAAAACCTCAGCCGAAACAAATACAGTCATCTGTGAAATATACATATTTTACAGATTTATTTAGAAAATGGCTTCAAATGCCTTTTTTGAACCGTCGTTATCGCGGCAGCTAAATATTATTTTCTCATTTATCCGTTTTATACTTCAAAAAATCTGAAGATCATCAACTGATATAGTTAACTAATTGAAACTGACGTAGTTAACGCATAGATCTAACCATTACAAATAATAATATCAATAGCAACATTCATGAAAACAATGAAAAAACAAACTATTGGAAAGAAGGTTTTTACACTGACTAAGCATCCTAAATCGCGCCATACTGACTACTAATTCCACTGCTTCGCCGCACAAAAGCAGCACACATTGAAGTGATTAGGGCCCCACTGCAGCCAGGTAGCGGCTAGCCGGTGGTTCTGGCCAATCAGAAAGGCATGTTGGTCATACTTCCTGGTCCGGGCCCGAAGCCCAGTGGACTGTCCAGGGACATGCCTCTCTGTCGGAGGGGCCCCTGGAGGCCGGGGCCCATCATCCCTCCCTGGGGGTGCTGGGGCCCCGGTCCCATCATGGGGCCCCCGGGTGACATAAGGGGGCCCCCCTGCTGGCCAAAGGGGTCCCCAGACAGGCCCATGCTCCTCTGCTTGGCCTGCATCAACATGAGGTTCTGCTGAGCCATCATGCTGTGGTGCTGCTGGGGGGACATCATGGATGGGTGTGGGCCCGGGTGGAGCAGGCTGTTGGCCATCATGGCCTGCTGCTGCTGCTGCTGGTGGTGGTGGTGGAGCTGCTGGTGGTGGTGGAGCTGGTGACCAGGTCCCGGACCCATACCTGTCCTTGCTATCAGGTGTCCAGGGGGCATCATGCACCCTCCCCCCGGGCCCCCCATGCCCCTGGAGCCCCCCTGCGGCCCCATGCCTGGGCGGCCCATACAATGTGAGGGCAGGGGGGGCAGCTGCTGCTCGGCCATCATGTTCTGTAGGTTGGCAATGTGGGGGTTGGACGAGGGAGCGGACAGCTGCTTCAGGAGCTGGGGCGGGGGGCCCTGGGAGCGCGGCCGGCCCTGCTGGGGGTTGGGGCCCCCGCCCTGCTGGCCCTCGGCTTTGGGGAAGTACTGCAA